>VWZG01005812.1:177387-328356 GCA_013396735.1 Grallaria varia | reverse complement strand
GGATGGGATGGGATGGGATGGGATGGGATGGGATGGGACGGGACGAGAGGGGATGGGATGGGGTAGGATGGGATGGAATGGGATGGGATGGGATGGGATGAGAGGGGATGGGATGCAATGGGATGCCAGGCTGAGGCAAGGCTGCCAGTGACATTCCATGTTTCTTTCTGCTGTGGGTTTGTAGCAGCCTTTTTTAAGACAAAGCAAGACAGTTCTTTGTAGTGAAGGGAACCAGCACACTTCTCTTTTCCAGGCTTTCCCAGGGGTGAGGAGGGGCTGAGGGAGCTGCACGGCCACATCCAGAGTGCATGACTCCCCAGCACTGTTGTGATGGGATGGAGGGTTGTTTGGTTCCCATTCCCTGCTGGAGACCTGGGGTCTCTGCAGGGCTCTCAGGGAACAATCAGCTTCATGGTTGTAGGGTGAGGAATGACTGCTGTGCCAGAGAGCCTTCTGCATTCCTCTGGGAGAAACCTGCCTCTGGGGTGTCATTCCTGGCTGGCAGAGATAGGACTCCCTCCCTTGGTTAGTTTTTAGTTAGTATTTAGGTCTTGGTGGTTGTGGTGAGGTCAAGAGGGAAAATTTTGCCTCTTCAAGGACATGTTAAGAATTTTATTCTTTGGTGTCACAGAGGTTGGACTGAAACTGCACTGCAGAGTTTCATCTCCAGTGTAGAATGCCTGGATTGGTTTTGGTTTGTGAGTGGAATAATGAAACTTTCTGTGTTAAATGTTGGAATAATATTCGAAATGCCAGATCAGACATGCCAATTGCTGAGTTCTCTGTCTGCCTTATTAGCGAACACCTGAAGATGATTGTAAACATCAGGCTTGGCTGAGAGTGATCCCTTGGCATCAGGTGATCCCTATAATTCTGTTAATGGTGGACTGATGTAAATATCAGATCTAGCCACGAGAATGAGACAACCAGAGCTCACTGTGGGGTGTGTGATCAGATGCACTCATTGGTGAAATAAAGAGGTTGGATTCTTTAGGAAAGAAAGGGCTGTTTTTGAACATTTCAGGTGAGCTCCTTTGGAATGTGGTTTATTTAGCTTGTTATTGTAAGGGGAGTGGGTGTCCTGCTGGATGTAGGGATGGAAAGAGATGGTAGGAGGTAAAGGGGAATTAATTAATTCTTTTTATCAATAAGAAGTCCTTTGACTTCTGATGCATAAAGATATGGTATTCTTACTCTTCTGAAAACTGTTTTTGGGATAATTAGGGCAAAACCTATGTGCCAGCCCATAAAAGACTTGGTTTTTTTTTTTCAGCAGACATGAACTAACAAAAATGAGAAACAACCTGAACCTCCCTGTTTGTTTGCCAATGAAGGATCAGGGGACTGTTTTGTGCTGAATGATCCCCACCCAAATGCCCACTTTTTAAACAGTGTTCCTTCTAATTTAACAGATTGGGAAGATTTTGAGCAAAGTCTGAAGGAACAAATAGCTCAAAGTAGGTATTTGTGATGGGTGAGATGTTTCAGCATGTTCCTTTTCCTTCCTTCCTCCTGGCAGTCTTCATTTTGCCATTCCCTGAGGGGCAGAACACCCAGGAAATGGGGAGGGGCAGGAAGAGAAGAGGTAGGTTTCTTCCTTCTCTCTTCTTCCCTTGGCCACTTCCACCTCTCCTTTTTCCTTTTTGTCTCAATCTTCAAACTTTCCCCTCCTCTTTGGGAAGGGGCAATCCCAGTGTAAGATGAAGCTGGGCCTGAGAAATGCTGCTGTCTTCCCAGGAGCATCTTGTCTGCCCTGGGCAAAGGGGAGTGTTGAATTGCTCTGTTCTTCCGTCAGGGGACTGTGCTTTGAGGGACAGTGAGGAGGAGAAAGGCATCCCTGAAGACCTGCAGCAAGAGGAACTGCCCCAGGGAGCTGAAGCCCCCAGCCCAGAGAGGGGGGCAGCCTGTAATGACCCCCCTCCCCAAAAAAGAGACTCCAGGATACCCCTCCTTGGTGCTGATGTCCAGAAACTGCCGCCAGAAGAGAAACCTTCCTTCAAGTGCCCGGAATGTGGGCAGGGCTTCAAAGGGCACAGCAGGCTCCTGAACCACCTGCACATCCACAGCAGAGACAAAAGGTTTGTGTGTGCAGAGTGTGGGAAGAGCTTCAGCAGGAAGGCCAACCTGGTGGTTCACCAGAGAGTCCACACAGGGGAGAGACCCTACAAGTGCAAGGAATGTGAGAAAACCTTCAGCTGTGCCTCCAACCTCCTTACTCACCACAAAACCCATCTGAAAGAGAAACCCTTCTCCTGCTCCTTGTGCAGAAGGAGCTTCAGTGGCAGCACAGCTCTGCTGCAGCACCAGAGAGTCCAGACAGGTGAGAAATCCCCAAGGGTGGGAACAGCTCCTGTAGGAGCCCAAACTCCACCAAACATCAGCATCTGGGGGGGAGACCCAGTGAGCACACAGCAGGTAACTGGGCTGAGATGCCTGTTGCGTTTTATTTCCAGTTGTACAGAATCCCAGGGGATGGATCAGCTGTTGTGGTCTCTCTTTATTCCTGAACACCTTTCCCTCCTTGCTGTGGATTTGAGTGTTGGGCTTTGGTTGGTTTTGGTTTTGTTACTTTCTTTCTCCCCCTTCTTTATATATTTCTCTCTGTCAATTGAAGAAGTGCCTTGAAAATGCCAAAGTTGAAATTGAGGTGTAGCCAGGAAGGCTGCCTGGGACCTTGGAGTCCTCAAAGTTCTCAGAAGCAGCTGTTTTATGTGTGAGGTTTTTCTCTTGTTGTTCGCTTGTTTGTTTGGTTGGTTTTTTGTGTGCATGGTTATTGTTTTTGCTCCTTTAGTGTTTGTTTTGATTTTTTCTTACTCTTGTTTTGGCTGTTTTGTTTTTTCTTCTGGAAAAAGGTGCTGAGCAGAAAAGCCTTTCATCTTAACAATGGAAATAATGGTGTTCTTGTAATGAATACTAATGAAGAGTATAATGAAATGGCAAAACTGAGTTCCTAAGGTAGAGTTTAAGGCTCTCTCTTCATAGATATGGAGGGGGCTCAATAATGTTTTCTAATGAACCCTGAAGGTGGAACCTTCCACTCATAATGCTTTTGTTTTCTTGATGGCTTTTTAAAGATTTCTTTTTTTAGATGTATGAGTTGGTAATGTATAAGAAAGTCTCAGCTGTCCAGTCCCTGCATGGATCCTGTGCTCCTTTGGGGGAAGCAATGGGAAGGGGTCTTTGTTTTGACACAATCCAAGTCTGGAATGTTTCAAGGGACTGTATCTACTTAATCTTTGGTCTAGTTTGGCTTAGCATGGAACAACATGTGCCTTGGATGAAGCTTTAAGTTTCAGGTGTGGGTGAGAGGGGTGGTTTTTCTGAGCTACCCTGTTTAAAATGCTCACCTGGCAACTCTTGACTTGGCACTGCCTCTCTTTTAGATGCAAACCAACCAGAATTTGCATCTCTGCATCCTAAAGAAGAGCAAAGGTGTGATGCAGAGAAACCTGAGAGAGAGCACTTGAATCTGGTTTTTGAGGAGTGTAAGTATAAAGGGCTTCTAAATTGCCATGCAATGCATTTTGACATGGCAAGCATTCACATTCTCTTTTCTTTGTACAGTGAAGAAAATGAGGGAAACTATGGATATGCTGCTTCTAAACCAGCGAAGTCAGCTGCAGGTGCTGCAGGAAATTCAGAACCAACTGAATATCCTGGTGCCAGGCAATGCCCTGGTGAATTCCAACGTTTATGGCTTGGGAGTTCTGCTGGGCCAGCAGGCGGCTGCGGCCGCGGCCGTTTCCTGCCCCCTTCTCAATCCCAGCAGTGTCCTCTGTGACAATGCCAGGACCTTATCCCCTTCATCTGACCCTGGAATTCCGCCTGCCCCTCAGCTCCCAAACTCTCTGGATCCTGCAGCTTCACGAACGTGCTCGCTGTGGTGCCATGAACGTGTCCAGTGCCGACACACGTGACTGCTGGGAGCTGTTTTGTCCCTGGAGCGTGGAATCCCTGTGCTGTGTGTTGGAATTGTTGTGCAGGTTCTCAATGTGCACTCACGCTTGAGTCAGAGCCAGCAGTTCATCAAATCCCTGCCCTTTCACTCCCTGTCTGGAGTTTGGACAGTGATGCCTTTGGCCAAGGCAGCTCCCAGGATTGTTGTCAGTGGGGTGCGGTGAAGTGCAGCATCCTTTCCTAAGGTGATGCAGAAAGCTTGAGCATGTTTTATACATGTCTTTAGCCTCTATTGGATGATTGTACTTCTCCTAAAGAGCTGAAAGTAATGGTAAAGTCCTTGAAGCATCTCCTGTTCAGTCTGATTTATAAAGTTAAGCAACATGATGGTAGAAAGGAGCTCAATTTAACTGCTGCCCCATCCCCAGCAGTTGTTTGCAAAAGCTTCCTTGCTTCAGGAAGTCTGGAAATTAGATGAGCTTGTCTTAGCCAATTCTTAGCATCACTGCTAAAACNAAACAGCTCCTCCCCTCTCTCAAAAAACCGAAATGAAACCATAGAAACCTGACCAAAATGCCACCTTTCAGGTCTGCCTTTCTCACTAAGAGTTCATGAGGAACAGCTAAATTGGTTTACAGGGCACTTGTGCTTTTATTCAAAGGTGAAGTCAGTTGAGTCTGGTTTTAGATGTTCTGCTGTATCCTGTTTGGATTATTGCATGTTCTTGACTGTTGTGTTGGTGCACTGGGGGTAGGACTGGGGTAAATAATTCCTGGCTGAGAAGGAACCTTGAGAGACTCAGGTGCACCCTCTTGGGAAGTCTGCAGAGGAAACAATAGTATTTTCTTTTCCATTTCTGCAGGACTTGGACATGAGGCCTGTTGGGGTTGGAAAGTGCAGTTTTAAGACATGTTAGTTCATTCTACCTCTTTATTTCCATCAGTGAGTCACACTTGTGGCAGTGTCAGAGCCTTTGAGCTGCAGAAACACAAAAGAAATATCTTTGACTCAGCTTTGAACAGCTGATGGTATAAAGGAACTTTGGGCTTTGCCCCTGTTCCAAACAGTCTTTCCCTTGAGCTGATGCTGGGTTGATTTTGTGGTTTGTTGTTTGGATTTTTATGTTACCTTGTTAAAAGGTTGCACTGTTAGTAATTAATAAAATATGTTTTAGATTTTAAGAATGGGAAATACTATTTTTCTTCAAAAGTTATCTTCTTGTTGACAGAATGTCACATTCTATCAGAGATAAAACTGTGGGACAAGGTGTGACTCTGCGTGTGTTACTACAGACTGTGAAAATGAAACTGGTTCTTACTCTGCAGGATTTTGTATTAGTCTTAACTCATTGGGATAATAATTCAAGCCAAATTGAGAGGCTTTAAAGGGCCTGATGTGTTCCAGGTGTGTTTTCCATCAGCTGAATGTACCAGCCATGTGGCTCTAGGCTTCAGAGCTTCAGTGAGAGCTGCAAACATTCCGTGGAAACTCTGGGGTACTGTTCATAATCTCTTGGTTTTTTAATGTTATTTTGCTTAGGAGCAGAATCCCATCTTGAAATCAGTGGTTAAGGTTTGTATTTGGGTTGTTTTTAAGACGTTCATTATTAAAATGTTGCAATTCTGTTAAAAGTAAATTCTCTGTGAGCTTTTGTCCCTTGTGAATGAGCACCAGTGCTTAGACTTTCATACCTGAACAGGAGTTCAGTGGTTCTAAGTCTGCACCTTCCCTGGCTCCTCCTGCTTTTGTTCTTTCATCTTCCCCTTTCCCTGCATTGAGGGATGTCCTTCCATTTCTGTCTTTGGAAACTCCAAAAAAAAACAAAACGTAGCTAAGTCTTCCACTTGTGCACCTTAGACTGGGTGGGAGGAATTTTTTATTTGAGGGATTAGGTAGGAATTTTTCCTGTTGGGAGTTTGAGTACCATGTTTCAATTTGCATCTTTTTTGTGTTGGGATTCCCTAATGTGGTGTCTGGGTCTCAAAGGAACTTGAGGATCAAATCCCAAAATACCTCTGGGGACTGGAGGAAGTGCTGCTGTAGAGGAGCACAGGAAACCATCGTACTTGCTATTTTTGGGTTACCTCTCACTTGTGTTTGAGAGTTGACACCAGAGTCTTTCTCCTCCTTTCCTCCCAAGCACTTAAGTGGTTCTGAAAAGCACTGCTGGTGCTAAAAATGCTCTTATTTGTGGGTGGGGTGGGGCTTGGGGACTCCTTTTTCATCTTGGAAGGGATCTGGAAGGCTTCTTGCCTCCTTTTCTTCCTCACAGTGCTGTAGAAGGGTGCGTGGGGCACTATGTGACAGCCTGCCGGGGATACCAGAGAGCTCTGGATGTCCAGGAATATGGAAGTGGATAGTGCAGATGCTCTGCTGGGGAACTTCAGGGCTGGTGTATTCGATGTTGGGGCCTGGACAGTGTGTAGACAAGTAATCTGGAGGAGATGTGAGCTGTCAAGTCCTAGGACTGGAGTTTGAAGTTTCTTAAATCATGTTCATTGCAGTGCATGTTAAAAAAAACCAAAACACCCCACCCAACCAAACCCCAGCTTCAATATCTGTACACAAAGAGTGTCATTCCATGTTGAGTCCTGCAGTCAGGAAAACGCAGTCCTCCTTACAATCTGCTGTCCAAAGGAAAAGCCTGTTAAAACATCCTGGGTTTAGCTTGGTGAAGGAAGTGAGACTCTTTAAGATCACATTTATGTATTTCCCTTCCCATTCCAGGAGCTTGGCACCAGTGGGAAATGTATTAGTAATTACAAGTGTTCTCAGTGCTTTTGCACTGCTCTTCTGACAAGCTGTAAATAACCCGCCCCTTAGAGATGGGCATTTGATGTTTTCCTGCCCCTCAGTCTTCTCTGATTACCTTCTGGGACTGTGCTCAGATCTTACCACTTCAGTCCTGCCATGATCACACTGAGCAATGAATTGGTACAAATCACAATTCAGTGCCCAGAAGGGACAATGCTGCTTCCAGCAGTGTGACAGCAAGAGCTGCTGTGTATGGGAAGCCCCCAAAGAAGGCCTTTGCCCCAAGAAAAGGATGTTGTGTTGGAGTTGGAGATGCTCTTTTGTCCAGGAAAGATGACAAGGAGAGACTGTGGGTAGGGTTGTAGCAGAGGCAGAGAGACAAAGACAAGAAAAATACCAAATACTGATACTTTGAAAAAATCCAGCTAATTATGGGAAATAACGTTTTTCTGGTGATCTGGCAGCTTTCTTCACTGTGGGACAGTTCAAGAACAATCTCTGATGCTTATTCTGGACTGGTTTTCTGTCCTTTTCTTTGTTAAGTCCCACTTGCAGAGTGCCAGAAGCATATCAATCCTTCAATCCCATCATCAGTTTCCCTATCAGCAAGTGGGCTTGCTGCTCTTGCAGTCTGGGCATGTTGTCTTCCTCCAGGTATTTGGGATTTGTTGTCTTCAGTAAAGAAGGTGAGCAAGAGGCTCATTTTTTTGAAAGCCTGAAGCAAAGAGAAAGAGTAAGGTACATTTAAATCCACCTTCCTTTTCTGCAAGATTGTGCCACATTATAACTGTCTATTACTTTTTTTTTGGTTAAAATATAAATGGCAAAGGCACTGGGGTACTTGCCTGTTCTTTTGGGGGCTTTTCAGCACAGCAAATACTGAAAATAGTGAAAATAGTCAGAAATAGTGGCAAAGGACCTGCATATAACTAGCAAAACATTTGGCTTTGTGTGCCTCGAACCTTGCCTGTTTACTGATCCAAATACAGGTACGAACCCTTTCTACAAATATTTTTGCTGGCACTTTCGCCAGCACTGATTTCTCTGGCCAGTTTATGTACATTTAGTCCAATTAATTATGTTTCACTCCTGATGCAGCTTTGTCCAATTAATTATGTTTCACTCCTGACGCAGTTTTCCCCAAGTACCTTCCTATGGCAGAGGTTCTCAAGGGGTTGTGCTCCCGGGAGGGGTTTTGAGCCCAAAGAGCTCAGTTGGAGAGGAGGTGCTCATAGCAAGAGTTGAATCAGAAATGCAGAACTCAGGGCACGAGGTGAGGTGGGGACTCCTGTGGAAAGCCCTCTGCAAAGCTCTCTGCGTGCCTTGTTCAGGGAAAATGGGGAAAGGGTGGATTTGTTGAGTGGTGGCTTTAGGAGTGACCTTCTTGCCTGGCCCTGGATGGAGCTGTGTGTGCAGAGCCATCTCTGTGTCTGTGTCCCCCATGGTCCCCGTCAGTGAATGTCAGAGCATGTTCTTTCTTCGCTCCCTCCTCTTCCTCCGTGGAACATGACCACGTATCAGGACATAGGCAGGGCCAGCAGGATGTGGAACAATGGTGTTCAGGTGATATGGGGAGAACACCTCTTGCATTTTGTTTCCTACAGAAATCCCTGCCAGGTGGTTTTTCACGGGCAGCTTCAGAGCTGTGGCCTCAAATCCTCTTTTGCCTAATCTTCATTCTGGGCCGTTTTTACAGAAGATGCAATTCTTTGCTGTGTCCTTTTGGTGTGGCTTTTCCATCTGGGTCTGGGTGAAGCTCACATGGTTGGCAGTGCAGTGTGTGCTGTTTCCCTGGAGGAGCAGCTCACCCCTGGGACTGCAGTGCAGGGAGCTGCAGGAATTGTATCCTCAGGGCACTTCTGGCAAGAGGAGTGGATGGATGTGTGTCCATCTCCTGGCCATGGATGGGATATGGGTTAATTCAGCTCCCTTTGCTGTGGTATCCCATTCCACAGGTAGGGTGTGAGTGCTGGAGTCCAAAAATCTAATTTATCACTTTGCCAACAGCAGCACATTTCAGAGCTAAATAATCCCGATCCAGGTGGTTATGAAGTGTGACCTGTGGGGTCATTTCTTAATGAACACCAGTAACTTCTGGTTGTCCTTAGCTGAGGGAGATGGGGGGAAAATCAGCTGGGATCCCTTCCCTTGAGACCTGGTGCTTCTTCTGTCACCTGGTGTACCAGCCAAGGATTTCTTGTCCTACATTTCATCATTTTCCTCCTCCCTGTATTTGCTTCCCTTAAGAAATGAACAGTAATGCAATTTCCCTAGTTTATTTAATTGATTATTTGGCTTGATAATACTGTGCAATCAGAATGTCAGAAGACAAGCTTTAAAGTCTGCAGGTTGACCTTTAAGTCTGTTCTTTAGAAAGAATTTGAACTTTCTTGCTGATGGCTTTAATTCATTGATGCATCTTAATGGAAAATTGATTTTTTTTCTCTCCCTAAAGATCACATTTACATATAAAAAATTGGAAAATGGTATTTTAAGGAAAGATTTGCTAACAAAATGGAAATTATGTCTTTGATGTATGCCCTGGGTTTCAGGATTTGAAGTAATTTTCATTAAGGAATGGCTCTTGATAATGCTGTGTCTTTTCCACTCATTAAGGTCTGCTATATTGCAAGGAAGTGAGAGATGATAACTAGACATTATCTCCTTTTGTTTAACAGAAAACCAACATCATGAGGTGTGGCCTCTATCCTTAATTTTTGAAACTAGTAGGTCTGGGAGGGCTTATCCTCTGTTTGTTCTCTAAAAACAAACAAAACCCAGAAACCAACAAGGAAAAAGCCTTCAACATCCTTCTCTTTCCTTATTGCACCTGGACTTGTAGTGTAAATCTCACAAAGCCTTGAGCAGGCCTGGCAAAATGCTGTTCTGCTGGAAGAGCATCAGGACAGGGTCGATACCAAATGCCACTAAAGGTGCTGTTGACTTGAAAAAAGGAATGAAAAAACATTTCTGTGTAATTTGGATGGCACAGGGCAGATGTTGTTTGCCATGCTCAGTTCTGTCAGGTAAGAGTGGAATAAGGTTGTGGTGGCTGTAGCAGTTGAAGAAAGCTCATGCAAAGGTTGGGACACTCACTCCTTTTATCTGGAGCCCTTTGGTGCAAACTGGGACAACTCTTCTTTTTTTTCTCTCCTTATCCCTATTTGTGCATCATATATGTGGCTGCCTCATCCCTGGAAGTGTCCAAGGCCAGATTGGATGAGGTTCTGAGCAACCTGAGATAGTGAAAGGTGTCCCTGCCCATGGCAGGGGGTTGGAATGAGATGGTCTTTAAGGCCCCTTCCAACCCAAATCATGCCATGATTTTATGACTAGACAAGCCATTTTCCTTCTAATCTTGGCCCACAAACACCCCAGGCCCCTCTGGACCCTCTTCTCTTCACCACTCATCTCTGTTACAGAAGATGTTCTTACCATAGAGGAATTCAAAACAAAACATTCTGAGATGTGTGTGGGATGGGAAAGAACAAATTACGAGGAGGGAGTAAGTTTGGGAGCTGCATGACTTCTAGAAGTAGGCAGGAAACGTGATGTTGGGGCAGCAGAAGTGTTGTTGGAGACAACAGAATGAGTACAAAGAGATGCCTTTGAGGAATGGAACAGTGTAGAATTGGCCCTCATGGTGGTGTAAGTCAAGTTCTATTACCTGCAAGGGAATATAAACACACACACACACACAGGCAAAAACACATTGAAAAGAGGTCACAAAGTATATTTGCCAGAACTCTTCATGCTGCATGTTCCACAAGATCACTTCTGCCCCAGTGTTTAGGAGAAACTGGCCAACTGGTTGTCAGTAATAGGCTGCCTGCAGGATGATTTACATGCCACTGGGTGGAATGGACTTCCCATCCAGAATTAGTCATATGTGCTAAACACCACCTCAGTCTTCAGGCTTTTTTTTTTTCAGAGTTGATCCAGTTGTTCCTTGTTTTGCTTTTACCAAGATCTTAGTTTTTCAATTAAAAAAAAAAAAAAAGGAAAGAAATCCTTTTGGAGAAATTTAAAGGGAAATGTGTTTGTGATTTGGTGAAATTAGTCAATGATGAAAAACTTACTACATTTTGGAAAGGAGTTGGTAAAATGATTTCTGTCTCTTGACAAAAGCATTTTTATCAGTAATGCATGATGCAAATATTTAATAGTGTGTTTTTTGATAAACAATTGTTTTGAAAAGTAATAAATTTGTAAATTTTTAAATTTTTTTTTAAAATAATTATAATGAAATGCCTTTTTTCTTGACTAGTGTTGGACAGAAACTGAAAAATACTAGTCCATCCACATCTACTACCTCTAAGTCTTGCTCCTCCCTTGGATTTTAACACCACACATTTTTGAAATTCAGTTTAACCCTTATTCCAAAATGTTGTGTGTGTGTCTGTGTGCACTCCTATGTTTATCCACAGATGTGATAATGTCAAATATTTTGACCAACCACACTTCTGAGGGATGTGCCTTTATCTTTGTCAGCAGATACACTGACAGTGCCTGAACTCAGAGCCTGGGACAGTGTCTTTGCTTTGGGTAGCTGGTGATTTTGTGTATTGAACTTAACCGTGAACATTTTATTTCAGCAAGCTGGATTTATGTTTCCTACCTGGAAAAGGTATGAACTGTCCTACCTTGAAAACAACCAAGCAAACAACCTTTTAATTAGTCCTGCTGTTTATCAAGGTGATTCCATTATCTTACTGGGCCATTGCTTCTGAATGGCCTTGGCAACAGGATTTGAAGTACAGGGAAGTGTCTGCCAGAGTCAGAATGTTCTAGGCCATCCTGAGAATTGCCAGATTAGGAGTTTACCCAAGATCCTGAAGCATTATCATGTCTACTTCTTGATATAAAATAGGATTATTGCCCTCCTCCATCCACTTGCCCGTGCAAAAACTTTTGATGGAATCTTGAAATTTTTACAGGATTTATTTACAAGTGTGTGCAGTGACAGGACAAGGGGGAATGGCTTCAAACTGACAGAGAGCAGGGTTAAATTGGATATTAGGGAGAAATTCCTCCCTGTGAGGGTGGGCAGGCCCTGGCACAGGTTGGGCAGAGAAGCTGTGGCTGCCCCTGGATCCCTGGAAGTGTCCAAGGCCAGGTTGGATGGGGCTCTGAGCAACCTGGGCTGGTGGAAGGTGTCCCTGCCCATGGCAGGTGGGTGGAATGAGATGGTCTTTGGTCCTTTTCAAACCAAACCATTGTATGATTCTATGAAATAAAATAGGACCATATTTCTCTGGATTGAAAAAGCTTTTCATGCCAGAAGAGCATTATGTGTGTAAATTAAGAGTCCTTGCCTTGTAAAAATTTGGGGTAATACACTCAGGCATGAATGGTAACTTGCTTAAGGACATTGGTTGGGTTGCTCCCAATTTGTCTTTTTGCTGCAGATCTGTTCTTGTCACTGTCTGCAGGACACTCCTCAGAGACGGACCCTTACAGGCCAGACCAGGTTAGTCTCCCTGTCACAGCTTTTGAAATTTGGGGTACCCCCTCCTCTTGCACGTGGTGCAGCTGCCTGTAGGTGGGGCTGCTGTTCCACCGACAGATGTGAACAGATGTGCTGGAGATGCAGCCTCTGCTCGCTGCAATGACCGTTTCCTTTAGCAATGCGAAGTGACCATAGTTTTAAAATATTTTGTTTTATTAAATGTTTCAAATAACATAAACATCATATTAACAATTTTATGGCTGAAGGTCACGTAATTTGTGATTTCCTAATTTTATCTGATTTGAGAGCTCAAAAGATTACGGCTTAACATTAGAAACTTTGTAATTAAGATTTGTAACAATAAGTTGTCTCATAGCTAACGAGAACAGAAACAGCAGATAGAACCGTAGAAACTGTGGACGGTAGGAGAGTACACATTTTACTATAAACTGGGATCTGCCAAGATTATGTAAGGACAAGAAACCTGTTTGTAAGTGGTTTCATGTTAATCTGAAAAAAACTCAATTCATAGTTGGCTTTTAAGCAATAGAGAAAAGTGGGATATTAAATCTTCAATTGTTCCCCAAATATGCTTTATTCGTTGGATTTTAATTCTCTCAAATAAGTCTGTACCACCTTCACACCGATATTTAGCACCATGTAATGGGATAATCACCACTTGGCTTCTGGGGAATGTACAGTATGTTGTTTACTCTGTGCTAGAATAAAGGGTCCAATTGTACTGAAAGTTCATCCTCGCTTTCAGCGGTAGGACGTCAGTGCTGGAAGAGCAACAGCATGCTTTTGATTATGAAGCTGTAGCTTATTTACAAACAAAAGGATGTCCCCCTCCCTCCTTTTCCCAGTTGCTTACTCATGGGGATGAACTGGTTAACAGCTGCAGGCCAGGGTTGCCTTTATGCTGGAAACTGGGGTTATGTTTTAACCACTTTGTCTTGAATTGAAGGGGAACGGTGCACACCAAACAAGAACAGCCTGGCATTTTGGGATGAGCTCCATGACATCTTAACCATCTCTGTTTGTTGTCTGGTGCTGAAAGATGCAGCTGTACACACAGTCATGTTTTTTTAGGAAGAAGTTTCTCGAGGAGGTGGGAGATGGGTTAACAACAATGTGTAACACACCAGTATGTATGTTACCCTGCATCTCTACCAAGAAAGAACTGTGTTTTCTTAACAAAGGAGTAGTGGAGGGGTGAGAAATTTTATTTTTTTGGTAGCAGACATGCTGGAGATTTGGTTGTCAGTCAAAGGGTAGTTTAAACAAGGATTAATTTTAAGGATTTGTCGTGGGGGTTTTTTGTTATCGCAATTTAATTTAAAAAAAACCAACAAAAAAAGAGATACTTGTTAATTGCAAGCTTCTGCCCATTGCTGTTGGACAGTGAAACGCTACTCAGTGTTGCAGTGCTTTGGCACAGCAGTTCCCAGCTGTGTGTGCAGAGTATTAACAAAGCATGAGCATGTCGGGTTCTGCAGCGCTCCGTGTGATTGCTGCAGGCTTTGGACACTGTGAGAGGGCACAACCACTGCAAGTTCACAGGGTACAAGCAAACAGTCCCATTCTGCTGCCTTGTGGCAGGTGTTTCCTTGTGTGACTGCCAGCACTGTTCTTTCTGCTGCCTGTAGGTAGCCGGGCAGAGGAGCCTTTGAGGTTGGATGTTCTACTACAAGAAACTGAACTGGTACAAAAATGTTGGTAGATCTCTTTCCTCTGAGTCCAGCACCCAGAGTTTTCTGATCCCTTGAGTGTCCCTTGCCTTGCAGAGCTGATGCTCTGTGCTTAACAATGCTCCTCCTATTCCTCTCTCCTCCCCACAGCGCTGACCGCGCTACCCATGGAAAAACAACCAACCAACAGGGCTTCAGACCTGCTCACAGGCGTTAGAAGCTCCAGCCTCCAGCCACGAGTAACATCCACTCCTGATTTAACTTAGTAACAGCTGTATGTGGCTTTTCTATTGTCAAAAGCTTGTAAGTGCACGTGAAAGAGCAAGACAGAGAATAGAGGAGAAGTGTCTGTCGCTCGGCGTTTTCTTTCAGGTGTTTTCCCCAAGACTTGGGTTTCCTCAGAGCACACACAAACCCACCGAGGAGCACAAAGTAAACCATCAAAGGTAAGTCACTGCTTGGGGTGAGAACCAGCTTTTGTGCCAGCCCCAGCTCCCTGTGATGACAGTCACGACTGGCACCCAAAGGCCATCGCCACGTGCCGCTGGGGCTTTCTGAAATACTTCTGTGGTTCGACCCCCTGGAAACACCTCAAGCCACGAGAAAATGGATGAGAGGTTCAAGTCCCCCTGCATGTTATGTCTGTGTTAGACAAGCTAACAGCTTGATCCACCCCAGGCAGGGCCAGAGTTCTGGAGCCAGCTGCTGGCAGTGCCGTGTGGGCTGTGAAAGGTCTCCACAAGAGCAAACACCATCTGCAACAGCTACGTTTTTCCAACATCCTGAGCAGCTCCTGCTGTTTTTTCAGGTCTGAGTAGCAGCTTTGCTATGGCTGTTACTCTCAGGAAACTGCTGGAAGAGCCCTGAAATGTCACACCACCGTTTTTCCGAGTGAAACCTGGAGCATCATTTTGCGTGTCCAGAAAACTGGTCTGGATGTGCTCAGGTGAGCAAAGATACACCTGAGACTTGCTGGGACAACACAGCCTATGCAAAGAGCTGTGGGTGCCTGCAGGCATATTGTGAGGGATGCATGGGAAGGGAAGGGGTGGGGAAGGGAAGACGGGACACTTGGCTCTTAGCAAAGCTGACTGATGTAGGTGTAGCAGCTCTGCACCTTTGACTTTTCTGTGAGACCCAAGTTTCTGTCTGTCATAAGACTTATGACACCCTGCACTGCTGCTTCTCTTTGTACATCAGGCAGGCACTTGAAAAGACTTTTAGGATATGAGTTAGAATTTATATCTTAACTTTTGAATGAAAGCCTGATTCAGAGTTACCTACAGTTTTGACTTTTGGCATTTCACACAAGAAGACTGCAAGGTGCCTGATGACCTGATTATGTACTTGAGGGAATTCAGCCTTTCAGGAGGAATCCCCACAGCAACCTGCCTCAGGCCCACCAAGGTATAATGCCACTAACCTTCACTTACACTGCTATGGCAGCACTGGACATGAAATGTCTGGTCCCCAACACCTGAACCCGCAGCTCCAGGTTTCCCAGGCAGTGCCACCTTGCACAGCATGCCCTGCCAGCTTTCTGCAGCTGGAAAACACACAGCTAAAAACCAGCACCAGTTTCCTTTGGAAAGTACATTTTCAAGGCAAGAGCTTAAGAAATTTGCATTTTTGTGATCTAATTAATCATAGATCAGAAGTAATGTGTGAAGAACACAGAGGTCTGTGGCAGGCAGTGCCAGAGCCCTGCCATCCTGGACACCAGGTTCTGCTGCAGGCATCCCTTGGGAATTGCTTGAAACTAGTCCTCTGGTGAAGATGAATTCCTTGCACCTTTAGAAAGACTTCTGATCTACCTTGAAGGCCTAGGATATAAATATGCTGTCATCATAACTCACACTTGCCTTCCCTACCAAAAAAAGTATAATTTTTGAAGAATGCCAACTTTGTAAATATTCTCAGCCTACCAAAGAGCAACTGCGCCACTTTGTTGTGATGTGGCATTACTTTTTCAGACAGCCAGCATGACGCAAGACTAGAGAAACTGGGGGCTGCACTGTTTCAAAAACCAGCTGCTTTGAACTCTGATAATCTTGAGAGTGCTTGTTCAGTGTTAGCTGAAAAAAAAATACCTCAGTATTGGATTTGACTCTGAAAATCTGACAGCACGGTAAGTTTGTTGCTGTTGCACTAAGGCAACACCAGGTACTTGAAGAAAGTGCTCTCTCTGCCCCCAGGGGAATTCATACTACACTATGTAAAACAAGTATCTTCAGTGGCCACAAGCGTTAGGAAGGTCCTTGAGTTCCTTTCTAAATTGCAGCTTAGGACAACTTCACAGTGCATGGCTGTTTTTACAGAGGAGTCATAGAATCACAGATTCATTGAAGTTGGACTTTTAAGATCATTTGAATCCAACAGTGAACTTATTCTCAACAAAAACAAGTTTCAGACTTCTTAATGGCCACTGAGGGGAGTGGCAGCAGAACTGGCCTGATGGTGTTTCCTCCATCCCTGTCTCTAGACTTTCTTTGCCAATGGAAGAGACCAATTGCAAAGTGATTTAGCTGTAACGAAAGCGTGAAGCAAAGTATCAGGCTGGTTTGGAATTACAGAGAGAGAGGTTTTCTGCAGACAAATCCAAAGGAAAAGAAAGACCTATTCCTCAACAGAGTTTCTGAATGATTCTTCAATCTTTTAAGTAAAGTCTCCTCTTCATCCTCAGAGTTAATAGAGCATTTTTCAAGATCCAAAAATGTTCTGAGCAAATGTGATAAAAGCAAGACCAGGATTTTTCTTGATAGACTGAAACTTTAAGCAGAGAGAAAGAAAGACCTCTCTGTGAGAATGCGGCTTGTGAGTAGAGTTACCACAGGTGCATGTATTCTATGGGTCTTCAGTTATGGCTTTGAAGCATCAGTCCTCAGTAGCAGTATAGGGCAAGATCTGAAAACTCTTCACTGGCCTAGTGCAACTCATCTTTTCCCCCCTCTAAGTTTCGAAAAACTGAAAAGGTGAAATCTTGCTTTTTCAATTCAATTTCAGTGAATGAGAACGAAGAAACAGCCTCTTTAGGAAGACCTCTTACAGGTTAATTTTCTTGGCTGGGTCTTCTCTGATGGCATCCTTTTCTGCCAAAGTTGTATACTTTAAATTTGCCTCTTTTGATGAAGAAGATGGGGTTAAGATAGCCTAAGTAGTGGTACATGGGAAGGCAATGACTTTGGTTAATCCTTACTCTTGCACATCAGACTCTAGATGAAGGGTTCCAGCATGACCTGTTCCTAAAGCTTCAGTTATGGCTTTAAAAATTGGTCTGGTCCTATGGAAAGAAAGACCACCATGTATTAAAGCATTAGTTAAATTAAAAAGATGAACATAAACCAGTGCACGATAAATGCCAGCTGCTGTTGGAGGGAGTGGATTTTTCTGCTACTGTCAGACCCCGATGCCCACAGTTGCTGATCAGAGGAGATGGAGGTCCTTCTGGCAGAGGCTGGTTGCTGATGGATGGCTTCAGTGCCGCAGGGTGCTGGATGCCCTGAAGTAGGAAAGGAACTTGTAGCAGAGGCTCACCACAAAGTACCAGATGTTCCGAGCCATCTGTGACCTGGCGATGAAGATGCGCCAGATGATCACCAGGAGGGTGGTGTTGAACGCGTATCGGATGTTCCTCAGCCTGGGAAAGAGAAAGAGGCACCTGATGAAGAAAGACACGAACAGCAAGAAGCCTAGCAGCTTGCTTTACTTCCTACAGGTAATTTTGCAAGAAATCCTGATTTACAACTTTCATCCTTTCCCACTTTAGTGAAGACACTGTGCCAAAGATGCCCCTGCTGTCTTGCCAAGAACTGTGCTGGAGTTAGAGCAGAGCGAATAGTTAATGGATAGGTGGAATACCTGCCCTGGAGCCTTCTCGTGTTCTGCATACTCTCATTCAACCAGAACAAAGTCATATTGAGAGGTTTTTCTTTTTGACAGTCTATGTCAAATACTTTCTGCTTTGGTCTGTTGTATTAGCTGTTTTTCACTTTTCAGGATTGGTGTCAGACCAGAGGAACTTTGCAGGAGCTGGTGAATAAGGTTCTTTTATTTGGGTGAAACCTTGGCTTTAGTGTTGTGAAATTACTCAATAATAATAAATGGCCTTCACTTCTGCAGTACTGTGGCACTGGGGTTGTTTATTTTGGGAGGGGGAGCAGTTCACAGAATCTACTTCAATAGAGTTTTTAAGATGCTACTGATTTTGTCCTCTTTTTGTCAAGCAGAAGTGTCTGCAGTTCTCCAATTCTCACTCTCCCAGTGCTTAACCAAGGCAAAAAAGCTTCATACCCAAAGTTCTCGAGACTGGTTCAATTTTTGTAAAGTCTCTTTTTTTTTAGGTAAACTTTATCACTGCACTATACCACACTGCCTATATTTGGACTATGAGGCAGCTACTGGCCTGTTACTGAGGTTCTTATAAATCTTCTGAAAATGATCCATGAATGATGAACTTGTTTAGGATTCCTTGCTACAGCAAACTACTTTATTATTCTACATTTGTAAATACTGGCGAACTGCTAGCATAAGAAATAAGCTATTTATCTCCATATTAGTCCATAATAATGGCAACTATTGCAATGTAGCTAGAATTATTTTACTCAAATGCCATTCAGGGTAGCCAGGAGGTCCTGTCCTTGTCACTGGGTAGGACTTACTTCCGTAAGTGCTGCTTTGCTGCTGGAATGCCAGCCATGTCCTCATTTAGCAAGTACTTCTTGGCCCCTATGCAGTAGCTCTCAATGTACTCTGACCAGTGCAGCTGACGGACATCAAAGTTGTACAACTGGAATTTAAAGACAAAGAGCAAATATTAAACACCAGAGTTCAAAACAAGTTCACTTCAAGCATCAGTTCTTCAATGACCTCTGCTGCTGACAAGGCCCTCTCTCTGAAATGCTCAAAGTCACCAAGTTTCCAAGAAGACACGTATTCCACAGCTGTTGATTGATGTCTTACTCAGATGGGAATTTGGGCAAAGCAAGCAGAAATGTAGTGTTAGCTGGCAGAAAACAGAGATCTTTATCTTTCAGTTGGCAGTTTTTCCATAAATAAATGTATCTGTACACACAAACACACAAAATCATGGAAGAAAAATGGCATTCCACTCAATATGAAAACCTCCACGTAGTTTTTACGTGTCGCTAGAATTCTGTGTAAATAAATCAACTGGACAAGGAGTCAACAAGTGCCTCTGCATCCGTGCTCCTTTCTGCTGTGCTGCATTCTCTCTTGGCAGCTAAATCAACAGGAATCAAGGTAATGGGTCAGTCTGGTCACTCCTTCTGCAGACTAGGGAAGAAAACTCTGGATTCTGGTACTGGGAGTCCCCGCAAGAATTTAATGATGTCATTGAGTGAAACCAGTTGATGTGAATGCCTAAGCACCTCTTTGCAGGGTGATGCTGACCAAAGGTGCCTCAAAGCTTATCGCACATCTGCTCTTCCAATTACAATCCCTCTCTTAAGGAGTAGTATTTCAAACCTATAAAGACTACAACAGAGCTTGACATCCTGCAAATTAATTGCTCTTTGGGGACTTGAATAAAACAAGAACTTCTGTCGTATCATTCAAGGTAATACACTGTGTTCATTAAATTTCCCCATGCAGTGCCCTTTAAAACTGATGTGGATAAAAATGTCAAAACCTTTCAAATAATTTCCATCTAGATCACCCACCACAGCTGCCATGTTAACTGGAGAGACTGTCTCACAAGAAAGAGTAACACAGCTCAGGAGAAAACATTTTCCTGTAAAAAATGGCGAGTTCCTGATGTTACTTAATAAAACAAGGAAATAGGTTATTTCAGGCTAAAGTAAATTCCAGTCACCTGGATGTCACAAAAAAGCTCAACAATACACCAAAAATAATTACTGCAGATGAACAGAACTGGAGATGAGCAATCCCTATTCAGGACATCCTTACCTTTCTGTCCTCTGTGTTAAGCTGACTCATTAACATGTTCATATTATCTGAAGACCAATTCCAGGACTGGGTGGAGAAATACTCCAGGAGTGTCATAGACTTGTGTAGTCGATTGATAATTTTCATCATTCTGGAACAGAGGAGGAGGGTCAGAGGTGAACAGAAGCCTGACTTTACGCAGAGCTGTTGCTTTGCTGTGTCGGTGTTTCTGCATGAATAACCATGGCAATTCCTTAGCAGCACTGCACTGGTGCTCACTGAGAATGTGCTCACCAAGGCTGAACTGCTCCACCTGAGGTCTGGAACCTAATGCTGCCCAGCTTCTGATGTTGGCTCGAACATGGGTGTAAATATGTTTTCCACTGATGTCTGATCTACTGGTCTGAACTAGGGTTGGAAAACTGAAAGGGCTGAACCCTGAAACAAGGGCTGGAAGCCACATCTACCTCAGGTACCACATGTGGAGTGAAGAGCTCATCTGGACTAGGATGAAGCCTGCACAGTGGATTGCAAAACCACAAAGGTGTATTGCTTGCCTCCTGAGTTGGGTGCTTCTCCTTCCACCACACAAATTCCCTTCTGTTCCCAAGCCTGAGCTGCCTGCTGAAGCAAGGCTCTGATTTGTGGAGTTAGCTCCAGGGCAGAGGTGACTATACCTGCGGTATGGACAAGATCAGAAGTCAACTGCTTAACTTCAGATACAACCACAGTAATCACAGAATGGTTTGGGCTGGAAGGAACCTTAAAGATCATCCGGTTCCACCCCCCTGCCATGGGCAGGGACACCTTCCACTACTATCCCAGGTTGCTCAGAGCCCCATCCAACCTGGCCTTGGACACTTCCAGGGATGGGGCAGCCACAGTTTCTCTGGGAAACCTGTGCCAGTCTCTTACCACCCTCACAGGGAAGAATTTCATTCTAATATCCAATCTAAATCTACTTTCAGTTTAGAACCATTACCCTTCATCCTATGATTACACTCCATGATAAAGAGTCCCTCCCCATCTTTCCTGTCGGTACCCTTTAAGTGCTGAAAAAATTTCATTCTATCTCCTTGGAGAAATACTCCTTGGAGCCTTTTTGTGTCCAGGCTGAAAAGTCCTGGCTCTCTCAACCTGTCCTCATAGGAAAGGTGCTCCAGCCCTCTGATCATCTTCATGGCCCTCCTCTGGACTCGCTCCAACAGGGCCATGTCTTTCTTGCCTTCCTTCAGGGGCAAACAGGGACTCTGGATGTGTAGGTTCAGCTCTCGCATGTGTCTTGGCCTTTTCTTATTTTTTTATATAAAAGGGGATGACAGTAATGCTGTCTTACCTTGCAGGACTGTTTTACAGTTTTCCCAATGGTCGTGAGTACAAAAAGCCTCTGGCTGTTGTTTTGATGAGTGACATACAACGCTTGGTCAATTTTGAGAGAACAACCCGTTCCCTCAGACTAGGTAAGGGCGAGAGAAAGCATTAAAAAGGCTGATTTCTGTGGCAAACAGCTGTTTTCATGAGAAACTCTGAGCTGCCCAGAGGGTAGCACAGTTGCTGTGACAAACGCAAGGCGGCAGGCTGGGGGACGATGGTGCCAGGCTGGCCTGTCCCCACGCAGATGGCACTGCCACGACGATGAGCACGGAGAACAGCAGGGGAAAGACACAATGAGTCCATCAGTTCAGAGGAGAACCCTGCAGCCTTCCCAGAGCCATCGGAAAGGGCTCTGCAACCTGACGCAGGCGCTCAGAATTAAACTGCCTTTCGTTTCAGAAGCAAAGCACACCATCAGATTAAAGGAACCCTCATTCTCAGCAACTACATGCACATTGACTGAATGCAGTTCATCTAAACGACTCTAAAATCATTTCAGATTAATATTCCTGACAGTGCCTGTGTAGGCGAGTACTGTGGGGCAAAGCTTTGTGAGTACTTCACTACCTTTGGGGAACTTAGGAAACACAGACTGCAAAGATCTGAAGTTGCCCCTCAAAGTGGCTCCCCAAAATCCATGAATATCTTTATATTATTATCTATAGGACTAATTATTATATATAGGACAAATGGAACCTGCCAGAAAAAAAAATGACAAGAGAATCAACAGCTGTGTTATGACAATAGGCTGTCCCCATGGACTGCTGTCCATGTGAGCAGAGTAAGCTCTGAGTGTGGATCCAACCAAAGCAACATCTCTGGGTGGCTAAAAGTGAGGGTCAAAGAGAGAAAAGAAGCATCTGAAGAGGTACCTGGGAAAACTGTTTCATGTCAGCAGCCTGAGGTCAAATGTTGTAATTCAATATTCAATATACGAATTGATTTCAGTACTGAAAATACTGGCTAATCTGGAAGAAGGAAACATCTACTGGAAAGCATCAACCGAGTAGAAACATGTTTTACTGCAGCCTCTGAGAGAGGTGATGGCAAAGGTTCCTGACAGTCTCCACTGTGAAGGAACTGAGAAGAATAAAGCAAATATTAGCTGTCACTATAGCCTTAAGAAGTTACACTTCAGAAATGCATCTTGTCTTCTAGAAAACTGTTTACAGCAATGATTTCTTTATTTTCTCCTATACAGAGCCTTGCACGAGCAGATTCTCAGGTGTGACAGATTGTCCCAGGAGACTACTAATGACATAAACCACGTTATGATCTAAGTCATGGATGGATGTGCAGCACTCACAGTAAGCCACTTAGGGCAGTTTCACTCGACATACGGCAATTTATGTGAAATGAGGTTACACTTAAAATAAGCTTCTCAGCAGAGGCAACATATAGAAGTCTAAAAATGAAGGAAATGACTCTTGTACCTACCCTCTGGTAGACAGTGTACTGTCTGTGACAATTACAGGAGGAACTGCAGCTGAGTTCCCCTGAACTACCCTGTAATTCAAATTAGTGAAGGTCATCAGCTGCTCCCAAATATACAGCAGCCTTACAAAACCATAACCAGCTCCCAGATAACCCATGCCATACAGTAACCCATCACCTTATGGTAAGTATGGATACAGCAGAGAACTGAAGCCTGAGTCTGGGTCCTGGAAAAGAAATCTCTCCTTTCTCCTTGCAAATCTGGCATAGGGTCATGGGGAGAATTCCAGAAACTGCCATGAAGATGGCTTGTACTTCAAGGGGTGGGAGTGACAAATGGGAAGAAAGTGAAGCCCAAGCTCTATTTGAAGCAGAGGGAAAAACTAAAGGGAAACTTTAAAGCAGGTTCAGTGACTCAGTCAACTGTTTGGTTTTTTTACTACTATTATTTCATGTGGCTTACTTCCCTTAGATCATAAAGGCCTTATATTTAGTTAGCTGGGAAAAGGAGAAAGAATGAGCTGCTACTATGCTTTGTATCACATTGCAGCAATGTCTGGACGAGCTTATGCAGTGTGCAAAATAAAAAGGGGAATTATATTAAAAAAAAAAAACCAAAATGAAAAAACAAAAGACTTGGTGAATTCACAACTTCATTGCTGGGCCATGTTTGCTCAAGTTGTAAATCTTAAAGTTCAGAAGGTTATGCTAAGGTCTCTTTGACATTTAAGTACAGCGTTGTGGGCAATGTCCATTGGCTACTTATGCTGATCAACTTTATGTCAATTGCAGTGGCAGTGCCAGGATCTTGTTGCTGCCCATTTCAACAGAATTTGGGGATTTAACTTATTCCTGCTCATTTTTAGTTTACCTCTCTTTCTAGGGTAGTGCTTGCCCCCTGGATAACTGGAAGTCTTCTTATGGACCGATTCCCCTCCATAGCAGGATGTCAGGGAGAAATCAGAGCAACACACCAGTCAGGGAATTCCCTGCAAACAGCTCTCCGAAGCAGCAGAGGAGCACAGGAGCAGCTGACATCCACGCAGTGCTGGCATGCTGTCCTTATGCTGCACAATAAATTCCCCTCCGTGGTGGCAGGGAGTAAAGGAGGACAATGGCTGCAGTTATGTTACTTCCACGAGGATTCCTTCTACAAGGGACATGGATATCACTGTTCCTCCAAACCATAACACTGCCAAGGCTCAAACACCACCTGTAAGGGTAAGCTGCCCTCCTAAGTACAATTCAGAACGTAATCATTTTCAGAAACAACTGCTGCTTAGATTTCAGGCTGCTGGCCCAGTGCTGGAAACTGCTAATTATGCATCTGATTTATGGGGAAAAAACCCATTAGCTGGGGTGTTCTGAATCTTGCCAGTCCCAAGTCCTTATGCAAGGTCATGACAGAGAGGGACAAACACATCGGGAAATGACAGTGGTGGAGATCTGGCTGTACAGAGAACAGTCCTCCTGCCTTGGGGACCTCTGAAGAGTGTAAAACTGAGTTTAAGAGAAGTGCTGTTCCCCAGGTAGTGGAAAGGGTGGGAACCCCAGGCTGTGCTTAGCTACGGCCATGCATTTGCTTTCTTTTTCTCAAGGCAAGGAGATGGGAAGACAATCAAGGACTCCAGGCTGAGGCAGCCAGTTGTCATCAAGGGTTAGAGATCTGCTCTCCGTGACAGCAGCAGGTGCAGGAGGTATGCAGAAGGCATGGTTTCTTACCTGGGCTTCCTCCCCGTGAGCCTCATGTACAGGTCGTAGAGAATGGCCGGCACCTTGTGGCTGACAGTGATCCAGTACTGGTTTATCAAGTAGCTGGACATCATGTGAGTGTTGGGTGTTCAGAAGGCCTGCTCCAGAGGGTTCCTTTTGAACGTGGACATGACATACTGCCCTGCAAGAGAACAGGCATTTAACTCAGAACCGCTCAACTCCAGCTGGGCACAACCGCAGCAGCACAAAGGACAGCCCAGGTTACTGAGCTCAACACCCTCAGCCACAGCCCTATGAACTGTGCAAAGAGGGCTGCGGAAAGATCATCTCATCACCCCTTCTGGCATGACAACTGATGACTCCACCTACTGCCTGTTGGAAACACAACCCCACTCTAGACAAAAACCTCCTTATCAAAACACCAGAACGCAAAGGAGGAAAAGCAGGCAGCTGTAGGCTGAATTGCTTCAAGGAGCTGCAGTTCTGCTTCCACCTGCAGTAAATTTGAAAGAAATGGGTAAGTACTAACATTCCTTCAGATCTGTGATCTGCTAGCATAAAACAGAAACGGCATTTAAATTCTAATCAGATTTTCAAAGGGGCTGACGTCTGTGGTAGTCCAAGTCAGGGACAGGCCACTTACACACACAGGGTGCTGCCTCTAAAGGGATTTCATTATATCCTTTCAAACCACATCTGACCCACAGCAACAAATACCTCAGCCTGTTTTCAAAAGAGCTCTAGATGCTCCAAGGCAGCCAATTATCTTGTACTCATAACTTGAAAACAAGTGATAGGGTGGTAATCTTCGATTTCCTTTGCATATTAAGGCACAAAATATGTTGGGGCTGATTCTGAGCTCTTGCAATGGCACAGTGCCACAAAGTGGCATCTAGATGTGCATATCTGGGGCATTTGCATATTGCAGAGGCTTAATAGAACTGCAGTAGTTGAATATAAGACTATCATCCTAGGGACTGATAAACAGATGGTGCTCCTATTCCTGAGCATCACTGAGCTCAAGAAAGAAGAATATGTGGGCTTTTTTTCACAGATTGATTTGGGAGTTAATGACACCAATCTGTGCTCATATTATAGTTTAGTCTCTAAGCTTATGTTACAAATAGAAAATCAGATGAGAATTTGCAAGTCACAAGAAACATCCAGATCACCCTCAGATAAGCAGATTTCAATCACAACATTCAGACAGGACTCTCCTGTGTCTGTGGTCAGCTCATTACTGCACTTCAAGCAGTGACTTTTGCTGTACTTCTAAGAAGCAGCAACCAGGGGAGACTTGTCAGCCACTCAGATGCTATGCTGAGACACCAAAGACATTTAAAACAGCTCAACTTAATTTTAGTGCGAGTTCATTGTTTTTGTATCTTGCACACTGCAAGCTGAATGGCTGAAGACAGGTTCCCCTGGAACTCACCTTGCATCTGATTAGCTAAAACTCACTGCCATCCCTTCTGTTCCATGTGGCCACACTGCAATGATGTGGTTATCTTGTGGTCATCTCGTGGGCTGTGGTGCAGGAATCCTCCCCTTTGCAGCATGTTCTCCCAGATTAGCAAAAACCTCCTGTGAGAGGTTTCCCATGTAGCTGGCAGGGAGGGCTGGCTGGAGTGGTTTCACTGAAGGTTTGGAAAGGTTACTCCTGGCAGGTGGTGGCGGTTAAGCAGTTTGGGATGGGCTGCTGGGAAGGAAGGTGCTGTCCTGGCCCAGCTCTTGCCAATTTGTCCAAATGGCACATGAGGAGTTACACCTTGAAAAAGTCACAGCTGGCTTAAACACAAAGAGATCTGCTCCCAGTTTGGAGCAGGCTCCATAGCTCTGCCTGTCCAAGTAACTCAGGGGTCAGGAGAGCAGTCCCATAAACTCTGCTGCTTCTCCCCTGTAGGAAGTTTCTCCAAGATGCACTTCACATCCTAGGTTATCTATACATTCTCATTGGCTTGTCAATATTTAAATTAATTTAGTTTCATTTGGTCAAGTTATTTCCCAGTGGAAACCCATCAAACTTAACTGGGAACCACTGATAGTTTTTAAATGGTGATAGTTTTTGACAGTGTCTGCAGAATATATTTATAGCTGTTCATTCAAACCCTGATGTTAATATACTGCAGATGTAGTTTTCAGCTGTAAACTGGTTGAGAAGGTTTCCCTTTGAAACCACGTTAAAGACATTACTTTTATATTTGCATTTTTTGTGTCTCTGACCAGGAAAGAGAAAGAGCTAATCAGTACACGGAAAACCCGGCCCTTGTCAGTTCACATCATCAGCCATACACCAAATTCACACAAATCAGCAACACCCTTGTCATCTTGGTTACTTAAGGCTTGTAGCAGAAAATGTAGCTGTAGTAAAGGATCTACAGTACTATGCTGTGGCAGTGCTTGGTGTGAGAAGCACATATGCCAAGAGCAGATGAGATACCTGCTGAAAACTCAGGAAAAATTCTGGAAGTCAGGGATGAAAGTGGTTTTGTTCTGAAATGCACAGAAGTCATCAGCGAGACCAACCTGAAAAACATGCTGGGGAGGGGGGGAAGTTGGGAAAACACTGGTGTTGTGTAACTTGGAAAGTTATGGGAGTTTTCTTTGTCAACCTCCCTTGCCCCGGCTTGCTCTGACTCAGCACAATTGCTCTGCCTCCTGATTTATGGAAAGGTTTCAGCTCAGCAAGTCTCTTATGCTCCAACAGTTTGTTTTGGAGGGAAAGAATCAGATGGGTGAGAAAACCCCAAACCAGAAACACGTCACCTCTAGGAGCTACTGAAACAACTTAGTGGGTGGGTGCTCTTTCCCCTTTGACCACAGCACAAAAATGCAGCAATAAATTCTACAAGTCCAAGGCAGATTCTGCAGGGGGAGAATCAGACACTGGTCTTGCCGAGGATAAACTGAAATGAAGTTTTCCCACACTGAACACCCTTTTACAGCCTGCTTTAAGGTTTAGTTTTGAGGAGGAATTGTAAAATGTACTTCACAAGGTCAGACTAGCAAGACTTACATTGCAGCAAGGCAGAATATATTTCTTCAGATTAATATTTAGTTGTCTGACCCCATTTTTGTAACAGCAGGGAAAACAACCGGAAAGTAAGGAAAAAATCTCAAGGAATAGCATTATTTGGAAAAGAAAGAAATCAGCTAAGGTTCCTTTTAACACCAGAGCTTTTGTCTGTGTCTGGAGAGCTCTAGAATGAACTGGCTTGCAATGGATGTTTAAGCATGAGCTCTCTTCTGGATCTCCCTCTCTCCCTGCACGCTCATCACCTTTGTACTCAGAATGTTGCTATCTCAGTCACTTCTGTTCCCTACTCTGGGTATTCTCAGCCTGATCCAGTTTCAATTTCTCTGTTGGATCTTTCTCTCCATTCCCCTTGAAAAAGCCCTGCTCTGTTGTGTTCACCTGTCATTCCTACAGCTGGTCCTGGTGCAGGTCTCCCTATCCAGGTAGCCCAGGTCCTTCCCTCTGCCAACCCCATGTCTGATTTGCACTAAAACACTCTGTCCCATGCCAGGTGACTCCCATTCCCCACCAGTCCCATGCCAGGTCACTCCCATATCCCATCCTGGTTTCTCAGAAACTTCCAGACTCTCTCTCATGACCCTTCAACTTGAAGACCAGTCACAGACCCTGTGCCAGTCTGGCTTCCCAGACTCCATGAACAAATTCTCTCTGCTGATCCAAGTGCCTTCTGTATGTTTGGATCAAACAGTTTTTCACACGGGGTTAAAAGAAAAAAACTCTAAAAAATCTGGAAAACCACGGGAGGTAGAGACCTGGCCTCAAGTATTTCAACCTGATGGGCAGACAGAGCTAAACACAGCTGGAAAGAGGCTTTCAAAAGAAGGTGACAACTCGAGTAGCACATGCTGCCCCATGGGGAAGGAGGGAACTGGTGGGAGAAGTTTGGTCCTTCTGGGACCTAACTACTGGAACTAGGGGCTGGACGAGTCAGTAGTAACTATATTTAAGAGAGAGATGAGGGCTTTGAAAGGCCTGTTGGAAGTGCATGCCCTGAGACTGGCTGCTTAAAAGCCAAATAAGAGTGAGTGGGCAGAGAAAGTGATACGAATGGGTTGAGAAAGTCTGCCTCATATATAAAGAAGATTTTAAATTATGTCTACTGACCAAAAAGAAATTGGTAGGAGGCTGAATAGAGAATTCAGACTGGACGGCTGCAATCATAACATCCTGGTACAGTAAATCTTTCCCCAACTCATTTCTTAAACCATGCAGCATCTTTAAAGACAAAACTTTGCGTTTTAATACTCCATGCTAATTCTCTGCAGCGTGCTCTTCTCAGGAAAACTGTGGCTACAGCACGTGATAGAAAAAGCTCCACAGTGTCACCCGAAGAGAAAATTTCAGTCTCATCACACAGCTGAAGTGCTTATGGAAGCTTCTGCTGCCCCCAGATGATTTCACTGCTAAATCCACAGTGAGGAGCAGGGAAACAGAATACGATCAGTTACAATGCATTAATACCTTGCTGTTCTCACCAGGAAATTTACACGGAAAATGGGTTAAGAAATGCAGACCTCAGGTAGCAGTGCTATGGTGGCTGTTGCTGAGGTAGCAGCCTGTGAAGAGCTTTCCACTCACTCCTGTGTAAAAGCCACGGAAGATCTGTGACTAACCACAAGATTTTTATCTCTCAAAACAAAAATAAAACTGCCAGGAACTTGGTGTGATGTTCTCAGCACTCAGGCAGTTGCTGAAACCTCTTCCCTGCTAGACCACTTGAACAAATGCCATAGTTAAAACATTTATTCTGTCAATGCAATTATGGTCTGATTCTCTGCTTACTTAGTTTGCCACATAAATAATGCAAGGACAAAAGCCAAGCAAAGGCTCATAGGTGGAACACCACCATGGTGACCTGCCAGCCTGCTGCATTTAAAGCACAAAGATATGAATGAATGTATAACAGAAAGCAAATCAGGCTTGTACATCTGTACTGACTGTCTGTAGTATTTCACAGCACACAGCTGAGCCAAATTCTGCTGCTTGGCTTCAGCATGAGTTTCCCACTGTAATGGTGTCAGGATTTGTCTCCCTTTCTTTCCCCCCTACCTTGGAAGTACATTCACTTGAAGAAAAGTCCAGTGTGAAAATAATTTCATCTTTTCTCCTGACAAAATTCATGATCAAAAGGCAAATTGTTCTTGAAGCACACTTGTCATCTCAAAGTTTGCCTTCTCCAGCGTACGCCACTTATTTCTGTTTACAATTTTCTGCACAGAAAGAGGAAGAAAGACCACTCCACTTCCACAACACCACAGAATCCTACAATGGTTTGAATTGGAAGGGACCTTAAAGATCATCTCGTTCCATCCCTCTGTCATAGGCAGGGACACCTTCCACCAGCCCAGGTTGCTCAGAGCCCCATCCAACCTGGCCTTGGACACTTCCAGAGATGGGGCAGCCACAGCTTCTCTGCCCAACCTGTGCCAGGGCTAATAATATACTAGTTTTCATTCACTATCAAGGTTCTAACAAAGACAGCGAGTAATGGGTATAAATTGAAAGAGGGGAAATTTAGGTTAGATATAAGGAAGAAGTTCTGCCCTGTGAGGGTGGTGAGGCCCTGGCACAGGTTGGGCAGAGAAGCTGTGGCTGCCCCATCCCTGGAAGTGTCCAAGGCCAGGTTGGATGGGGCTCTGAGCAACCTGGGCTGGTGGAAGGTGTCCCTGCCCATGGCAGGGGGGGGAATGAGATGATCTTCCAACACTCGACATTCTATGACTCTGTGATTCTCCAAATGATTTCAAAGCACAAGAACCCAACATGCAGCAACTCCAGCAATGAGACAAAAGAAGTAAGGGGCTGGTTCTCTGTTCCTTTTTTCAATCACTTTAAAACCTCAGAGCAGCCAAGCATGTTTTTGGTTCCATCAGAGTATCCACAATGAAAGCTGAATTGAGGCTTTCCTGAGCTGAATGCTCAGCACCAGGAGCTTTTCCTCACTGGATCCTCACTGACACACAGTGGAATGGCAGACACTGAATCCCACCTAAGTACTGGAAACCACTTTTACAAAGCCTGTCTGAGGAATCCTATTGATGTTTGATGCTGTGAGGAACACGATGTTCTGGATTTAAGTTAGACCTTACCCATTTCTCCCCAGAAGAAAGGATTGATTCCACCTGTTGTGCAGTTGTACACCAACAAGTTTTTTGGTCTGGAAAAGAGAGAGAAGAGTCATTTTAAGATGTGAAGAAAAGCACCCAAAACTCTACTAAAGAAGCATGAAATTTAAGGGCCCAAGAAACAGTAACATCAGCTCATAAAAATGCAGCAGAGGACATTTTTCATCCTGGAATCATAGCATGGTTAGTTGGAAAGGACTTTAAAGATCATCTCATTCCAACTCCCACTAGACCAGGCTGCTCAGAGCCCCAAATTCATCTTGCTGTGAGCAGGATTCAAACCTCCTTTAGGATTAAAATCCTACTGGATTTTAAGCCCAATGCCTTCACCCCTCAGCCATCACAGAAGAAAACAGAGTGTAAAATATGAAGTTTTCATAAGATCCAGTCAGATTCTGGAAAGCATATGAAGTTTATAAGATAGATGGGGTTTAAGAAACCCACCTATCATAAAAAACTGTAAAAATTATAAGGAAAGCAGGCACACTGACAAATTTCTGATTTTTAAAAAAATTAGTTTCTCTGAGTATATCCTAAATAATTGGCCCAAGCCAACTTCAGGGACACACTGTGTATTTTGCAATAATTTACTTAATGGATATGATTTGTGCCACTTTTAAACTCCATTTGTTAGGGTAGGGATTACAAAATCAATCAATTTTAACAAAACTCTCATTTTCATACCAAGCAAAGTTTGGTTTTTGAGGCATGGAACTAAACATAGATCACACTGGTTTCATTTCTTCCTTCATCATAAGGCAAGAATTAGTCAAACAGTCCTCTTGATCTAAGCCTGCCCTGCCAAGGGTGCAAGTGATGACACCAATATTGTATACTGGAAAAATGCATTTGGATACTGCACAGTTTTAATGGTGCTTTTCTTAATAACACTTTGAAGTCATGACAATTGACTCTGTTAATCATTATCACTAACCCTTGGCAGACCCCCTTAGGGATGGCTGGACCTGATTGATTGGGCTCTGAGTCTGTATCTTTAAATGTGAGAAACTGCACCATGGAAATCAATGTGGCAAGTCGGTAAGGACCAAATCTGGGATGTGTGAGAAAACTCACCTTGTGCTGAGCTACAACAGAGCCTGATGGAAAGTGCCCTGAAATGAAAGCACGAACTGCCACTTACTCCAGTGGTCAGGCCCATGAAACACCAATAAGGAGGATTTCTCCATTTTCCCAGCTTTCAGTGAAGGGTCCCTCCCTGTTGATTTTTTTTCTTCACACTTCAGCTGAGTCAGTGACCTCGATGGACTGTAGAGCTCTGTAGCTCTTCTACACTATGCAGCGCAGATTGCAATTCTCTGCTAAGTTTTAGAATCTAATTTCTGTTGGCAATGTCACCTGCCCTGAAGGATACCCACTTTCAAATTAAATAATTTGGAAAAAAACCCAACTTAAATCAAACATGTTATTCAAGACAGCACCTAAACACAAAACTGTCTCAGAGAAACCAAACTTACAGAATGCTCAGGCTCGATTTTTGTACACAGATTGTTAACCTTGGGGTTGTGCCCAAAGCTTTAAATCAAGTTCTGCAATTGCTCTTTTAGCCTGGTAATTGTGTGGGAACCAGATTAAAACCATGTATCTTTCACCAGTGAGAACTTAGAAAAACAACACTTCTCCAACCGTGGCTACAGCCAGGAAGTCTCCCTGTGTGCCAAGGTACAGTCCATCAGCACATGATCATCTCCTTTTCCAGCTTCATGGACAGGAATTTGCCTTCTTTACCTGGAGGCTCTCTGGTGTGCGTGTAGAGAGAAGCTCTGTTTATTATTCCCAGACCACGTCGCTTTGTCTGTTGCTTATGGAGGGGGACAAAACGATGACAAAAATAACTGAACTGCTGGTGAGCTGCCCTTCAAGGTCCTTTTAGGATCCCTGTATTTAGCTTAATGTATGTAGCTCTCTTCTAACCTCAGCTCAAAGTAAAGCACTTCTGCCTTTCATTTGCCTGGTACTGATTTCTCAGAGTTGCATAAACCTCCAGAATAATAACTCTGTAGCACTTCTTACCTAAGGATTTCAGGTCAGGCCAGAATTTCACAGGAAAAGGCCTTAAATCCTTAATATCACTGACACATGCCCTTCTCAACAATGCAAAGAAGGGAGATTTTTTCACATCACATAACCTATCATATAAGCCCAGAATATATTCATATTGTGCAGTGTTTTCCAAGGAATACATGCAGAACATTTTTACCAAGGGAAGTCTAGAAGACACTTGGAAAGCAACTCAGTGGGAAAGGAGGCCCAAAAAACAGCTGATGCAAAGCTCTTGGCCTTGAGAAAAGAGACAGACTGGTCATCAAAGCCTAAACTGTTCCAAGAGACAGGTCTCACCTGTAGCTTTAGAGAATTCCTAACTCTAAAACCTGCCTTTATTGCTTCTCTACACTCTTAGTCCTTCCCAACCCGGGAAAGAGAGAAAACGCGACCCAGAAAACAAATCAACCAGGTGCAGGTTTTCAATTAGCTCCTGATTCCCTTCAAAGAGCTGGTGTAGGTCATAAATGCCCCTGTCTGGTCAAAAGCAGGAGCCCTTCCCACCTGTGCACGGCCGTGTACCAGCCTGCTGCCAGGGTGAGGTTGATGGCCACGTCCACCGGGATCATGTCGGCCACCGCTTCGTTGTTGGCGATGACTGTCCGCAGGATCCCTTTGCCTGCCTGTGGGACAAAGGGAAACAGTCACCAACTTTGGTTTCTGGTACAAATTCACCGCCAAGATTCCACCAGCACGGACTGAGGATGGACTGTCACGCTGGGGGTTTTCAAGCCAGGCACGTGCCCGCAGGTTATTTGGTTTCTGTGACAAACAATGATGGATCTCACGTGGATCCCACTGTTCTGCACTTTCAGAGGAAGTCGGAAATGTGATGACACCTGTGCTGTGTACTAAGAAAAACTGAGACTCTTTATTTAACTTAATAGGAAAGAAATATACCTGAATTTACTGATGTAAAATTCAGTGATGCCTGAAGTTACACTTCCCCAATGACAGGTTGACTGAGGTCTTAGTTTCCTTTAAAGACAGTCACTTTGGAATTACACCAATAGGCTTTCTGAATGTTGAGCCCCTTTCCTTTGGATGTATTCCCACCTTCCTCTTTTCCAAAGCTGTGTCTGTTAAGCATAAAGACACAGTCCCTGCCTTGAAGAGCTCACCAACCAACAAAACTCAGGAAAGAAATGAGTGTAAAATACAAAGTAGTGTCAACCAAGGAGAATAGGCAAGAACAGAAAATTTTCATTTTGCTTTGGTTGGAAGTGCATTTGTCAGGGGATCGGGCTCCTTAAAATATACGTATTTAACCTGAATGCTTATTAAGGGATTCCCATGATGACCTTTAGAATCTTTGGAGGTTCCACAGGAGAGACATGGCAACAGCACAGCAGAGTGAATCAGAGACGACAGCTCAGGAGTGCAGAAACGTGGAGGTGAAACAGGGTGAAGGAACTTCACCTGCTGTGTCAGGTGTGAGGGCTGAACAGAGAACATAAAAAAAAAGAAACACCCCACGGCAGAGTCAAAGTTGCAGCAAAGTTCTTTCTTGTGTGGTAAATAATGCAGCAAAGATGAGGACCCAGGGAAAAATGTGAGAGGATAAAAGCACTAGTGAGGCAAGGAAGGAAAAAAAACCCTTCAAAAGCAAAGGGAAAAACTGAGTAAAGTGGTAAAGGAATATGCTCTACACATCCATGACTATTTAAAAGTTAGGGTAAAGGAAAATATTAGATTTTTTTTCCTCTTCCAATCTGAAACTCCTGTTTCATTATAAAATAGATCAAGTTTTTCTACAGCAACTAGAAGGAAAGTGCCTAGTTGCACAAAAAGCCTTGCCTGCAGTCCAAGGAGAAAAAAAAAGTTATTAAAAAAGCATTTAAGACTTGGTATTAACTTGTAAAGCACATGCCACTGTATACTGGTAACTCGTAGTTTTTTAGGGGACACTACATTTCCTCTTTGGGAGGCATTTAATATGTTTGGGTCTTTTTGGTTGTTGTTCTCCTCCTTTCCCCTTCTATGACCAGTTGGGTTTGGTACACGTCATAGCTTGCAAGGAAGGGAGTACCACTCATGACCGATTTAATTTTCAAGAGCAGAGACTACTGAGGGGTCCTGTCTCATCCCTGGTGCACCTGGCAGAGGGATCACAGTCAGGCTCTGACAGAGGGAACAGGGGGAGCTTCCCCATGTGCCTTGCTTCATACTCCCCAACCCCTGCCATGCATTAACTTCTGCTGCCTTGAGCTGAACCACAACTAGGCTTGGACATCAAAACCTTACCTTGCAACATCACTATGACTTTTTTTTTTTTGGTGTGTGTTCATGCTACTGTTTTCTTCAAGGGGGGGGAAAAAAAAAGGCAAAAAGAACCAAAGGAGGGAACCCAGCTCAGCCACAAATGTTCCACTGCTATGAACACGTGCCCACCAGAGACCACTGTGTGATCAACAATCACATCTTCACAGGTACACTGAAATTCTTTCTCAGGTCTTTAAAATGAGGACTTTTGATGGATGTGCTGCAAACTGCATGTATTTAGAGCAGCATGTGATGTTCATGTACACATGAATGAACTGGGTTTGTTCAGCCTGGAGAAGAGAAGGCTTTGGGGTGACCTTATTGTGGCCTTGCAGTGCCTGAAGGGAGCCCACAAAGAAGATGGAGAGAGACTAGTTCCAAGGGCCTGGAGTGACAGGACAAGGGGAATGGGCTCAAACTGACAGAGATTAGGTTTAGATTGGATATTAGGAAATTTTCCCCTGTGAGGGTGGGCAGGCCCTAGAAGAGGTTGCCCAGAGAAGCTGTGGCTGCCCATCCCTGGAAGTGTCCGAAGCCAGGGTGGATGGGGCTCTGAGCAACCTGGGCTGGTGGAAGGTGTCCCTGCCCATGGCAGGGGGGTTGGAATGAGATGGTCCCTTCCAACCCAAATAATTCTATGATTAAGAGATTTCTTACACCGTGCATTTATGAAAGACATCAGGGTTTAAGTGTTTTAACCTACTTCTTAGAATGAGAATGATTTGGTACTTCTTTATCAGGTATGGCTTCATTTCTATTTATAGTTGCTGACTTTTTTCTCTTTAGTGAAACAGAAACTACCACGAACTGAAGCCTTCAAAGTAATTCCCCAGCCAGAGCCTGATGTTTCTGGACAGCCTCACAGCTTTGGGGCCAGTCACTGTCCAGAACACAAATTAAACCAGTTCTGCCCTACAGCTCCACTGCCTCGCAGGCAGAAAGGTCTTTACGTGTAATATGGAACAGTGAGACAAAATGCCTCAATTACAGTCCAGCGGAAATGTAATTGATTCCATTTTGTTCTTCAATCAAGAAATACAGCTCCCCACAGTAGCTGGAGCAACCGTAGGCAAAAGAAACATAATTAGATTATCAAGAAAAACTTAAGACTCCCATATTTCATGAATATTTAAAAGAAACGCATTTATTCATGGAATGAAGTGATCAGACTCAAATATTGTGACTGAGGAAAAAAAGTCTTTGCAAGGGCTGGAGTTCAGATTCTGCCCAAGTGACACCAAAGATCATCTGAACCAAACAGAAAGCCAGGGGTTGTTCTCCCTGTGGAATAAGCCTGGCTTAGAAGTTGAAGTGAGTATTTTGGTATGGGAGAACAATTCAAATACACAAACCCAAACCACCAAAATACTTCCCTTTTGTTTTTTCCATCCCTAATTAAGACAAATAAAGTTACTTGTCTAATAACTACAGTTTGAAATGCAGTTGGCCAAGAGAGCTGGTGGTACTGATAAAACTTTCAGGTAATCAAACTAATGCACAACTCAGATGTTCAAGGGCTCATTTTCAAACTACCAAACAGGAATTACCAATTCACCATATCCAAGCATGTTAATTTATGTATTTACTAATTAATCCCCACTCCAAAGACAAAAAGTCTCTTGGGTCCCTAATAATAAATACCTTTCCCTTGCAAAAAACATTCCAAACAACCTGGTCTCTGCACCCTGCATCTATTGTCAGTGTTCTTCATCTTTTCCTCAGTTAAGTCTCAATGTAGTCACATATCATACTTCAGCATTGAAGAGCTCAGTGTACATGACATGAATTTCATCATCCCTTTATCTCCTATATTGAAAAATCTCAGACGTTCAATCCTGAACAAAAAAATTACCATAGCTATTTCAAAAATTTCAGTGCAGCTCAAAGCTTTTATATAAAAAGGAAGGGAAGCTATTTCCTACAGTGACTCATCATCTTTACTCTCCATGGAGTAAATTTAGTGCTAAAGATACAGGCTGGCCCAAGTGAAACAAACAGTAGGTTTGCTGTTGCATTCAGCAGGGTGAGAATTTTCTGGCTTCGAAGAACAGAAAATATTAGATACTGGTATGAGTGACAAGGGATAACCATATAAATGTATCATAGAACCATAGAAAGATTTGGGTTGGAAGGGACCTTAAAAAGCACCCAGTTCCAACCCTCTGCCGTGGGCAGGGACACCTTCCACTATCCCAAGTTGCTCAGAGCCCCATCCAACCTGGCCTTGGACACTTCCAGGGATGGGGCAGCCCCAGCTTCTCTGCCCAACCTGTGCCAGGGCCTCACCACCCTCACAGGGAAGAGCTTCCTCCTAAGCTCTTGTCTAAGTTCCTGAAGTGGACAGTATTTAAAAAGGACTGATACAAGGGCAAAATTTTTAAATACTTAGACAATAGGTGTTTTTTACTCCTGGGCAGATTAAGAGAAAGTGGGGTAAAAAAAGGGTAGGGGGGTGGGAAGAGGCTTTTTAAATGACAGAAGATGTTATCACCTTGTTTTTATACAGCTGAAAGCATATGAATTTGGCCTGTAAATGTACTGGCATATGACACACTCATGACAGCCAGCTGCTGTAATTTGTTTCTCAGGCAAATCACTTGTGGGGAATAAAGAACAATGCAATGGAATATTTTTTGTTCAGTATCTTTCCTGCAAACCAATTCTAGACAAATTTTGTGATGGACATCTTTTATGCTCAGAAGTTTTAATAATTAAAAAAAGAAATCAAAATTCACATCATTACAGAAGTTAGAACCTCTCACATGAAAAGGTAAGCACTGGATCTGCAAAACCATTCTTGATCGCGATGACATCGCCACAAAAGAACCCAGAAAACAGCACAAGATGCTGGGAGCAGAGAGGCAGTACAAGATCTATGAGTGATCAGCAAATGAATAAAAGGCTGTCAGATAACTTTTTGGAAGAAACTGTGACATGAATAGAAGGCAACAACAAACTGTGACCACAAGAGACGCGTTTGGGGCTGTTGAATATCTCTGAAATGTGTAACTGGGGGTTTGGATAAAAGCATTAGCTGGGATATACTCACTAATTTGTCCTGTGGATTCCAGCAGCAACTGTAACAGTTTTATTTATGCTCTACTTCAGGTATAAATGGGCTTCTTTTAATAAGATGATATTTGGATTTTATTCTTCCCTCCTGATTGCAGACTACTAATCCTTTTATACACTGCACCAGGCATGATTACAATATAGTTCTGACAAAGTAATCAAGTTGGACAAATCAGATAAGACAAAAATATCTGCCCACAGCTATACAGCATCATGCATTGACAAGCAGACCTAAGGCAGAGATTTTAGTTCAGGAAAAAAATTATAAGGCAGGACAGAAGGTATGCAACCTATTTTCACATATTAAATTGTAAAGATTACTTTCATATTACAGGAGCATTTTGTCAAGTTATTATTTATCTTAGGGTCTGTTCCTCACCATTTTGCACAGTATTTACACCAGTGTAAAGCAAGAATATATTGAATCATTCATGTGACTGGCAGAGTCTAAATTATTTGGGTGTAGTCTGCAGAAGGAGAAATCCTGTACAAAGCCATGGCAAGTGGGACCCAGAACCTTTGGTATCCTGGAGGGGTAACAAACTGTAGCAGTGGATTGGGAAACAATACATACAGAGAGACATGAAAGGCAAAATACTGCTGCCTTGTATTGGTGGTATGGTAAGTTGGCCTGGAAAATAAAGTTGTGTGAAGAGATTCAAGCTTTACATTTGTGAATTACCCTGGTTTCAAGGATGCATCTTTTGCCTTCCTTTTGGAAATCTGGACAAATGCACCCAAACCTTTAGTTTCTTCACCTTTCAGGAATTGCAATTCACATTTAATGAACCAGAAACATGTGTTCTTTCAAAGCTCTTTTTTATGCTCAGCACAAACAGACCATCTTCTGGGTCCTACAGGCATGCAGATGTGTGGCAGGTGTGTGGCATCTTTTTACCAGACTCAGAAATCCGCTCTAATACATTTTTGCACACAATTTCTAAGTGGGAATGTTAAAGTTGCTATTTCAGTAACTCAGACTGTACTGTAAGGGGAGTTCAAAGAGTAACTAGACATACCGCAATAAATATTCCACTTGTCCCGTTGAAGTTGTCAATCCATCCCTGCAGAAACAAAAAAGAAGAATGATCAGTGTTTCTGTCAAAGACAGGGTGGTTACAGAGGCTTGGAAACGGTGACAAGTGCTCTAATGGTGTGGTGTAGACAAAGCAGCAAGGAGCCACCAGCTTAGATGGATGCCAAGCCACCCAAGACAGCTGCCAGGACACCAGCCAATACCAGGGGATGCACTGTTGGACACCTCATTCTGCCTGCAATTTATCCACCACCACCAAGAATCTAACTCCGTGTTTAGAAACCACTTCTTTCTTATTCCTTGGCTGCAGGAGGAAACTCTGCCTCTATACACTACGGTGGCTTTGGTGCTGTCACACTCACTGAAAGCAGCCAGTGCGTTCTTTACCCTTTGACAGAAGACACACAGGTGTCACCGGGAGTGGTTTGGTTGCTCCAGATAATTTCTAAGACCAGGAAAGCGGGGGAAAAAACCCACCCCCATACCACTGCACTTTTGAAACCCATCCTACTTCAGGCCAGGGAAGCTGCCACCTGTGGGATCTGGAGTTCAGAGTGGTCTGCTCTGAAACAGGTTGTGACACTTCACGGAGTTCTCTTTGTCTTTCCAAGGTGGGGGAGCTTGGCCCAGAGCCTTGGCCGTATCTCACCCATCTCTGGCACACTTCAGGCTGCACAGAAAGCCAAGGTGAATCTATGCTGCCTTTCCAATTTGGCTGCAATGTTAGGGCACATTATTCTTACCAACGCATTTAGCTTAATGAATTATATAATTCCAAAAGTACAGCTGCATTTAATTACTGCGTGGCTGTCATCTGTATCTGGAACGGATGCAACTCAAGTGTGAATCTGGCAAATTCAACCACTACCAACGTAAAACAGAGATATTAGTTAACTGCATGTGACATCATCCAGTGCTTTCAAGGACCATGGGAAGCGTAGGGTGCTGACAGGTTGAGCAGACCATGGAAAGACTCAAACCAGGATACATCAGGGCTGTAACTGAACCTCAGATCTCACATTTTGAGTACACAAACTCCCCTGTGTGTCAGAATGGACAATCAGCTCCAAGACTGGCATTTTGCACCATAACTATCACACCTCTTGTTATTGCTTAAATCTGTTCCTTTCACTTGGAGATAAGAGCCCTTCCAGAAGAGGTTGAGGAGGGTTTGCTGCTCCACTCCAGCACAGGTTCTCTACCTCTTCCGCACGCTTTCCTATAAACTGGGGTAGCTGCTACAAAGAGGGAAAGATTCCTGACAGTGCCACAGCTCCAGCTGCATCAAAGGGCTCTCCACAGGGAATTCTGTACCCATGCTTACTGGGAAAGGCTCATGCCAGCTGGCTCCCACGATGGATGGCCTGATGATAGCAATGTTCAAGTTTCCTTTCTCTTGCTGAATCAGGTATTCTGACAAGGCTTTGGTGTAAGTGTAAGTGTTGGGCCATTCCCCGAGCAACCTGGGTGTGATGTCTTCAATGATGGACTCATCCAACCACCTACAGGAAACGCAGACAACATCATTACATGCCATGCAGTGAGAGAAAAGACTCAGGCAAAAAAGACTGGTGAGACAGGAATCCTCACGTGAAACAAGTGTCAAAGCTATTAAGGTCTGGATTTAGAACAGCTCTGTGGGGAAAAGGTTACTTTTGTCTTCAAAGCGCAAAATAAACCCTGGTGAGCTTCATGCTGCAATATCCAGCTCAAATCCAGGTACCTACATAACCTCATTTTAGAGCAATCGCTTGCATGCTTTATGCTTTGCTGCCATCTGCAACTTAAATATAACCATGACCTACAGCCTGATGGAGCTCTCCAGCCTAGCAATGCCACTAGGCAGTGCTCCCCCTCAGCCGACACAGCCCTCACATACTCCCAAGGGCATTTCAGGAGATTCTGGGTAACCCTGAGTTACCAAGTCACACAGCATCACAAAAGTCTCAAAAGCTGGAACAACATACTACAGGGATGTTATTCCAGTAGCACTATTTCCAATCTTAATGTTCCTTCTTACAGGTTTTCCAGGGGTTTTTTCCCCACACAGAACAAACACAGAAACTGATGGTACTTAAAAAAACCCCAAACATACCAAACAAAAGAACCCCACCAAACATTTTTATTTTTTTAAGGTATGCAAGTATCTAACCCATCAAAAGCAGTTATGCACATACCTTTTAAAAAGCAGCCCTTACCACCACGGTGCTGCAGCAAGGTCCTAAATCCCTAAGGCTCTTCCCTGGCACACCATCAGGACTTCACAGGTCCCGCCAGGATCTGGGTCTAAAGGACAGGAACTGGCTGTGCTTCCAGAACCCTCACACAGCTGCCAATCCCCAACAGGCTTCCAGCAGTCTGCTGTTACACCACAGAATCAAAGATTAGCTCCTATAATCCAATTTGTAATTAAGTCAACGGGCTTAGAGCACAGTCTGAATGGGTGCCCTCTTCCCAGGGGCACTGCGAGGATACTCCTTCCTGCAGATCCTCACTTCACCCCTCCTTGTCTCGGATTTCAGGGAACAGGCAGAGGTCAGTGGGAGAGAAATAAGGTGCAGATTGTCTCACCTGAAGAATTCCTTGAGCACATCAACTTAACCCTGCCAACACCTGGTGGCTCAGGTGGCACAACACTTCTCAGACAGAAAGATTACAGGCACAGATGGAAATACTACAGGAAAACTGTAGCATGAGAAAACACTGATTCACTGAAACTGCAGAACAGCTTGTAGAGGAATTCAGTGAATCGCTCAGCTTTGCTATGAGTTAACAACAAGAATCTGACAGTTTTTCGTATATGGGTTTTTATTTCTTTTAAAATAAACAGCATGGAGGCACAAATATTCTCCTTTGCAAGCCTGGTCCCATGCTTCAGAAACAAGGCAGGAAGAGTGTTTATCCAAGAAACACGAAGTTAAACTATGCAGAGACTTAATTTGCAAAGCCTGTTCAGGCAGCCACTGAACCTCAGGGGCTCAGCTAAAAGGCTATAGTTTGAATCTGTGGAGTAACTAATTACCAGCCTACCAAAGGGAGATGTCTGTTTCTGCAGAGTCTGGAGGAAGACTAGTTTCATTTGGGAACTCAAATTAAGCTGCGTGGAGGTATTTGTTCCCCCCTTCTCTTTTTTATTGGTTTGGGGTTTTTTTTGTTTGTTTGGGGTTTTTTTTTGCTTTTATTTTAATGATAGGGCCTTAGACGTTTGCATCCTCACAAAGCAAGGCCAAGTGTAGAAATACAATTTCCTCTGGCTCTCATCCCTCCCTCAGGTCTCTGAATTATTTTAAGTGGTCACCAAGAAGACCTGTCTCAAGGGTATCATCCTGCCAGGTGAGTTATCCACCAGCACTCCCATCACGGGAGCTGAGCTGACAGTTCAGTGAGGCGAATGCTCCTACCCCTCTGTGACCTACTTTGAAGATTTTGAAATGCCAGCTCACAAAGCCACTGCTTTTGCTTGCTGCTGCAATTACCCCCTGGAATGATGCAGATTAAACCATTAGTTAACTTCTCCATGCATTACTCAGCCATAAGAAAACAGAACTTTTTGTATTAATCCCTTCACATTTACTTTTTCTTGTAAGTGCTGATGGATCTATATTTTCTGCAATAACAAAAACAGTTCTGCTTCAGCTTACACTTCTCTGTGAACTGTGTTCCTTGCCTCAGCACACCCTTCAAAGCTGATTTCCTTCAGCTTTAGATTAAGGCAAACCATGCTTGATGCAGCAGATTATATGTTTCCCCTATTGGCCTGGCAGCACTTAGAAGTGTGACTTTTGGTTTACACAGCTTAAGCCTAAGGCTTTACTTGCAGGTTAAATATCAAAATACTGAAAACCCAAGATATAATAGGAGGATAAGAACAGAAAAAGAAACAGCTGGGAGTCCTACTTGGGATTTCAGCTGAATAAATAATCATAAGCATATATCAAGTGCACAGCCAAAAGCATCCTTAAATGGATCTGTTACTGCACCGAGTTCTATGATTATCCCTCTTAATGCACTGGCAGAAGAGCACTTTAAGACAAGGGTTGTTTGTGAAGGGAATCTTCCACAGCTGGCTGATGCAAAACGTGACCTGTATTTCTCCCCCTGCCTTTTTGGAGGCAGTTTTTATTTCCTTGCCTGCTGCCCCTCCCTCCCTTTGAAGGTAACATTCTGATATCTCTTCATCTCCTCTCTCTGAAACCTTCTGTACCCAGACATGCACACACCATTTCTTTCACTTACGTGGGGAATAATAAAAGGTGCATCTCTCCCACCTTCTTGCAACTCTGCTTCATCTTCCATCTCTTCCTCCAAACAATCCTCTGCCCTTTCAGAACCTCATGGTTTTCTCTATCCCACTCTGCCTATGGCACGTCATCCCAGGGGACTTTCCTTCTCACACTCTGCAGCCCCCACACCTTTCTTTCACACACAACACCTGTCAAACCACTGACCCTGGAGGGAGTGATTTCCAACAAGGCCCAGCTGGTATCTTTGCTCTGAGAAATTATAGTGCTCCCTGAAAACACTGGAAGGAAACAGTCCATCCTAGCTAAGGGCATGCTGTGATTTCTGTCTCACTGGAAGTACCAGAAGGAGGTCAGCTTCTGGAGCAGGGGATGTAGGAAAAACAGTTTAAAAAAAAAATTAAAAATCTAATTAAAACCCAAAGAAATACCATCTGTAATTACGTGGCTAAGAAAACAAAACTATCAAAGAACACATCTGAAAGCCCATCCTCTGTAATTTCAAACATTGTCCTCTCTACTGCACATGCAAAGCTACAATAAATTAATTCTTAGTGCCTCATACGAAGCAGCTGAAACAGCAACCTCGTTGGTACCAGGACCTTCTGCACATTTCAGATTAGCAATCAGACCTGTGCTGGAGTCTTTTTTTCATCTGAGCCATCAACACTAATTGTTTTCAAAGTGCAAGCGATGGTAATTTTTGGGGTAGTGAAATCTAATCTTGACAGCGATGAACACCAAAGGACATTACAAAACTGAGGCAGTGGGCAGAAAGGTGACAGATGAGCTTCACTGTAAATAAAGATTTAGGGAAAAGCAGTCTATCAAAACTGGTCTTAGAGGTTGCTGAGCTCAGAAACCGCAACTGTAGCTCAGCAAGAGCTCTGGAATCACAGCTGACAGGTCCATGAAACTTCCATGTCAGCATCCAGGCTGGTGTAGTTACCCTAAATATAAACATAAAGCACCCAGTGCCACTGTTGAGGGCAAGACATCAGGCCAGGCAGTCCATTGCTCTAATGCATTAGGGCATTTCTTATGCTTTTAGCATGCTCCACTTACTGAATAAATGATAAATGACAGATGACTACAAGCTGGATGTAAATGTATCCAAGAATATGGGCGACTAGAGACATTCCAATAGAAAATACTGGTTTGTACTACATTTTCTAGAGTAGCGCTTAGACAGTGAAATTATTTCTTTAGACAAACATTTGTCTTTTTTTAAAAATAAATCAGTGGTTCTCCTAGTGGAGATTACTTCACAGATCAATTGCTTATAGCACCCAAGTGGAATATCACTAGAACCTTCATGAAAACACATTAAAAGCTGTAGGAAAATTCTTCAAAGAGGAATATTTCCTGGGGCCTTTATCAGCTGATTTTGTTATTCTTTCTAATTACTCTTCATTTTGGTGAATTCAGTTAAATGAGATTTTCTGTTGTTCCCTCAAAGTCCTGGATTCCCAGAGCCTCAAGCTGCACCAGGGGAGTTTCAGGAAGAATTTCATCATGGAAAGGGGTGCTAAGCATTGGAAGGGGATGCCCAGGGAACTGGGGGATTCCCCATCCCTGTAAGTGTTCCAGTAACGATGGACGTGGCACTCAGTGCTATGACTTAGTTGACAAAGTGGTGATCGGTCAAAGGTTGGACTTGATCTTGGAGGTCTTTTTCCGCCTTAATGATTCTGTGATTCTCACACTGAATTCTATAAAAAAGCCTCTTTCTGACTCATCCCCATACAACTTCTATGAAATGAGTGAAAGCAACGTTGCGAAGCTGAAGAAATAAAGATATTAATATAAGGTATGTGAAAAAACTCAGTTCTCCCTAAGGTGGCAACAGAGCTGCGTGTTACAGAAAGCAACAAGTCCACTCCTGCTGACCTTAACGCTGGGCTCTCATGAAATCAGAAACCCTGTTAAAACCACAAAGAAACAGCAATAACAGCAACTACAAAGAGAAACCCCACCCCACAGGTTTGGTGAACAACTCCCGGGTGTTCTGCAGAGCGGGGTGAGATGCAGTTCCGACTTACTCTACCAGATCGAAGAGCTTCTTGGGCTCGGCCGGGGGTGGGTAGATGACCTCCTCGATGCACTTGCGGACGCAGTTTGCATAGGCAGTGGAGATGTGGATGAAGGCCTCGAGGTTCTGCATCTGCCGCGCCAGCTCCAGGAGCCGCTGCGTGCCCATGACGTTCAGCTGCAGGGCACGTCTGGGGAGGGCGGGGGGAGAACAAACAAAACATGTTTCACTGGAAGGAATATGTGAAGGCTGAACCTCACCCAAACCCCACGAAGGAAAGGGAATGTCCCGAGAGAAAGGGGTACAGCAGAGCAGGAAGCATCAGTGAAATGCAAGGGCTACACCAGCTTCCCGAGCGATGCTGCTGGATCCACTGTTCTGGACATGGAGTGTCCTTCAAGTATTTTTACTCAGTTGGAGAAGTTAGAACTAACACTTCACTAGTATTTCTACATCTGACATATTTGCCACCCCTTCCTGGAACACCTATTTCTAACCACTGAGGCACTGTGGTTCCTCTGGTATCCATTTCCACATTCTCCTGAAGGGACCACTGCTAAACTAGATAAACACATGGTTTCGGTAAGCAGAAAAGGGTCCTTGAGCCCAGAAAAAGAGATTCACAGAATCACAGAATGGCTTGGGTTGGAAGGAACCTTAAGGACCGTCTCATTCCAACCCCCTGCCATGGCCAGGGACACCTTCCACTAGCCCAGGTTGCTCAGAGCCCCATCCAACCTGGTCTTGGACACTCCCAGGGACGGGGCAGCCACAGCTTCTCTGCCCAACCTGTGCCAGGGTCTGCCCACCCTCACAGGGAAGAATTTCTTCCTAATATCCAATCTAAACCTAATCTCTGTCAGTTTGAAGCCATTCTTAATCAAAGAAGACACAATCAGAGATAACAGCTTAAAATTCCAAGGAATGGAGAACTGATAAGCAAAAGAGTGTCCTGGTTAGCAAGGTTGACCTTCAAGCACTCAGCACAGCTAGAGGCTTTCCTGGAGACTATCTGCAATGGATCTCAGCAAACAGATGTACAGCCTTGCTGCATACTTTGTGCTGGAAGAAAGTCACTTTCCTGCACAGGAGGAAAAGGTTAAGGCAATCTGTCGAGCCCAGGAATAAAAGCTTTCAACAACACATACAACATTATGAATAAAACAATCAAGCACAGTGTATACCAACAAAGTTAATCATGTTGAAGAGAAATTGTAAATAGTCCAGAGAAATGAAAACAGAAGCTAAGAGAATTATTAATATTTGGATCACAGTATCTAAAGCCAGAGATACTTACCTTTTTACATGCTTCTATTAAAGAATAATATTTACTATACATTTCTGTTTCTTTCTGCCCTTCTAGCAGGATGGCTACTCCTACTTTAGTTACCCTTCATATGAAAGTTGCTCTTCTGTGTACACTTCTGTTCCACTGCATCCCTTCTGAGAGGGGATGAACAGAACTGTGCTCCCAGAACAGATCTCTGCTGAGATGCTCAGAGCTCCTTTAGTCTTCTAAGGGAGTATCATCTAACCCTGGTGATTTGTTACTCTTTATTTTTAATGTGTATATTAAACCAGCATCTACTAATATTTCAATATAACAAAATATCTGAGATTTCTGCCCTCAAGACTTTCATCTGGAGAATTCTCTAAATGTTCTGGCATGTTGATGCCATAACTCATTTAGTTGCTCAGTTGCTGATTTTCTCATATCTTGAGAGCACTGCTTTTGCATCTCCCTTATTTATTTGCTTTACACATTCTGTGGTAATCTCTGGACTTCTGCCACATTTAAAAAACAGGGTGTGGGGTTTTTTTTGTTATTACCAAGTTGCTGATCAAAATCATTTTTTGAGGAGCAATATTGTGATTTCACATTTAACTTGCTAAAACTTTTACCCGTCTGATGAATTTTGTTATTTAGACAGGAATAGTTTGATTTGAATAGCTTCTCGTATTTTGCTGTTTAATCATACTGGATTTGCCTTGTTCTGTTGGAGAGATTTTAACAGATCATATGTAATTAGTCTTTAAATAGTTCCCACACATCCTGCGAGCTGATGACCATGTAAACTTCTTTTTAGCTATCCTCTTTATTAAAATACAGTTTCCCTTTGATGTTTCATGCTGTTGAGACACATTTTTAAAGCGTGTTCATTTGTGTATTGATTTAAGCAAATTTATGGCTATTAATGCAGTGCTTTGGTACTTACACACTGAACCATGTTCTACACATGGCTCAAGAATACATCAAGAGATGCCTCCTTTCTGGTGCTTCTAAAAAAGCAAGTATTTGTGGTGGACATAGGGGGTATCCATTTATCCTATGTATGAGCAAATGAAGATTGATATCAATCATTGTGTTTTCTACTCTCAAAGCTTTAGTGTTTTTCAAAAAACTACAAGGATCTGGCAATCCAGATCACACACCTCAGTTTGTATAATCTACATAGAAGCCCTTACACATCTAATCTGGTTTAGTGGTTTATTTCTGCTGTTTTTTCTTAATGCAAAAGCCTGCTTGGACAAGCACTCCGAAGGGAAATCCTTCAGAAACCCAGCACTTATTGTAAACAGTTAATTACACCGAGTGTTGGGTATTTTAAAGGCTATTTTCTCAAACCACATCTCATTTCCCACTCCAGTTACTCAGTGACAAAGAAAGGCCATTAGCACTTGATTTAGAGACAGACACAACATGGTTTCACTTCAAGCTGTCTCCAGCTCTGCCAAAACATCTCCCTCTTGACCTAAACCACCAATTTCAGGTCATACTAAACTCCTTTACAGTTATTACAAGCCAGGCTCATAAGACTTCCTTCTGTTCCCACGGAAATCTGCCAAGACACTTCACTCCTGACGTGCACACGCCCATGACATTTTCAGAGCATTTCCGCTGCCCGTTTGGCACAGAACCCCGCGTGCGTAGCAGCAACACCCAAGTGGAGAATTACCCCTGCAGGTACAAAGGGATGCTCTGAACAGTGAGCCACGGGCCGCTGGGCGTTCAGAACCATGCTGAGCAAACACAGAAAAGCAGGACGTACTTCAGGGGTTCATCAAAGCGAACTGTCGCTGCACAGTGGAAGACAATATTGACCCGGGTCAGGAGCTCCTCCTCGTCTTCAGCACTGATGGCCAGCTTGGGCTGAATGAGTTCAGCATTAATAGGCTTAATCTTCTCGTGGAAATTAGGGCAATCTTCTCGGACCCTGTCAAAGACCTTGAAGCACAAACAGAGAGAGATCAGGTACAGAATTAGGCTACTGAGATCGCTTTGATTAGTTGCCAGTCTGATTACATCAATGAAACTGGCACAGAAGAGAATGCATGTCTGGGAGGACACAAGTGAGATGATAAAACATTTAATTCACTTGCTCCCTCCCATGGGAAAACCTCACAGGGGAGACAGAACAAACGTACAGGAGGCAATGCATTGCCCTGAAAAGATTAATGAATCCTCTCTCCACCGCTCATTTCCTCGGACAGCTGCTGAGATCCCTCAATCTCCACGTTTCCCGCAACCACTTGCTATTTGACATCAAGGGCCACCTGCAGGACCTTAAAGGAGCTAAAGATCAAGAGGGCAGAGTACGGAGTGGGAAAGCCTGTGCAGCATCAGACTCGGCAATTTTCTTGATGGTTCTACAAAGGACTTGTGGAGAGGAGGAGAACGGGGCACATTCTTGCTCCTCCTCCTCCTCCTCCTCTGCTGTCACTCTTTGTTCCTGTCAGATGAGTCCTGTGGGGAACTGCCTTTGGGATGGAAGGATGAGACATCCCAATAACATCCCTGCCACCAGTTCTGCACAACTGAATGGGTCTGTAGCTAGTCGACCTCTCAGGCTGTCTCCAGCCCTCCTTTCCTATGAGTATTATCCATAGCTCTTTCTAATACTTGTTTCTGCTTGGCCTCCTGCAGAATGACAAGACTCTACCTCTGTCCATTAAAAAGATCCCCACATTTCCATGTACTGCTCTGTCTGAGGACTTGTCCAAAACCAGCACTTGGTACCCTGAAAGGCAGGACGACTGCACAAATCTTTTGAAAGGAAAACGAAACCAATACTGTCATCACCTAGAGGTGCTGGTGTGAAAACAACAACCTCCTCAGCCCCCTTTCTGACTCTGTGAGTAGCTCAGATCCCTGATAAGAGCACAGCAGGTCTGGGTGCCCTATTGCTCACACCATGACAGCATGTGGCTGCAGCAAATTCCACCAAGAGACCCTTTTTTTTCATAAATCTCACAGGAAAAGAAGATGAAGCCTGAATTTCAAACTAGTGTGTTTGCTGGAGTCGATTTAAAAAAAAAAAATCACCTGAAGTTTTGGCAGCACCTATTCCAAGGGTTTTTATTGCTGCCCAGCACTGCTGTATTTCAATGATTTCAACCAGAAGAATAGTAGCCAGTAAATCCAAAACCCTCCTCCTTTACTTTTTTTTTGGGGGGCGGGGGGACACAAACAAAAGAGTGACAACATGAAAGGTAGACAGAATAAGTAGAATAAAAAGGCTGTGGGATCTGAAGAGGTACAATCTAGATTTCAAAGGATAATTACACTTTCACGGTAAATAGTGTACTGACAGGAACAACTAATACTGGGAGAGAGTACTGGGGGATGATGCAAAGGGCGCATCATGCCTTTGGACACATTTAAGAACTGTCTAGATAAGCACTGCCAGGAAAGGCAGGGAATAGCTGAGCCCGCCTTGGGGCAGGAGGATAGACCAGGTGACTTCCCAGTAGCTCTGTGGTTTTGGGGTGTTTCCTCTACTCCAGTAACACCAAGTCTGTAAATCTCTTTAATACCATTGCCTGTTGTTTTCCTAGAGATTGTTCTCTCTTTGATTCACCCAGTGCTGATGTAAGAGCAGAAATTGCATGACATAAATTAAACATACTAAAAGACACATGAAAGATTAAATTGATCCTAACAAGCAATATTTTCTTGTTTGACTACAGGGATTACCATCTTTCCGCCTATCTGACAACCAAGTCAAGATAAACTTTGAGGTTCTTAGGGATAAAGAGGCGACAAGAAAATCATTGGCCTTCCCCATTACATGCTACACTCTGTACTTGACTTCATGTATTTTAAATTGACACACAGCTGTAAATCCTTCATAAACCTGGAACTCGAGTGATTTAGAAGTTAGGAGACGATAATGTCATTTCACTGCTCTCAGTGGCACCCGACTGCACACATCTTTCATCAGTGTGGCCAGGCCAGGAAACAGATTTCTAGACAGAGAAAGCTATTCATGAGCAAAGCTCTTCATGAGCGCTGGCTGGACTGTAGGAACTGAATTCCCACGCACTACAGCCTTAATGTCTGTAAAAAGCTTGTTGTCTAACAAGATGCTGGATTGGGTCTCCAAATATGCATCATCTCATGAGAGATTGCACAGGAGAAAAACCTGATGGGACATAAAATGGAAAGTCTTCTCAGAGAATCCATGTGAGACCAAAGCTATCTTGTGGGAGTTTTAGGGACATTTGTTTGTATTTGTTGTACTGCAAAGGGAGTGTAAAATGCCACCAAATGAAAGTGATTTTCTACTTGTTTTCCTTTGGCATAAATAATGCAAAGGCAGAGAAAGAGTGAACCAGCCCTCTCACCATTTCAGTCACGGTATATAAAAAGAGGAGTAGTATTTCTGCAGTGCCTTGCTCGAGTTTGGACAGCTATATTCTGCCTAAATGCCAACTCCACCTGACATTCCTAATGTAGATAATACCCCCTTTGGTTTCCGAGCCTGCTGCTGCCATGTGCCACCCAGCAGCTGCAGTTTTTCACCCCCTCCAATGATTTCTCCGAAGGATGAAGGCAATTTCTGAATGCAAGCTCTCAAGTCAGCATACTGCTTTGGAAACCTTTTGGATCACAGGACCATTCAGTTCATTGGCACCATTAAATCAGATAACAGGAGCAGCTGTTTAATCAAAGTCTGCTGCCTCTTTTATTGAATATGAAGATTGCAGACCTGGCAGTGCTTTACAGGGGAGTGCAAGAATATTTAAAGACAAAACAAATGCAGCTTATTCGATACTGTTTCCTATAGTTCAAGAAGTACTTAACAAAAAGATGGTGCTTACTCTGCAGGTAAACAGTAATAGCATCTCTAAATTCTAATTAACTCATCCAGATGATAAATAATAAATCCCCAATAACTGCATGAGGCTTAAGGATTGTTCTGTCTTTTCTTTTTAGAAGCCCTCTGCCAATATAAAATATATTCAATTTGAACTGGTATGCTGTACTGTTGGAACTGCATGAAAACACAGGCCAAGTCAGCTGCACTTCCAAAGGAATACACGAATTGTCACAGAATTATAGTGAAGAGAAAAGAAAGGTGTTTGATGTCAAGTTGTCCAATATTAATTATGCCGAGGGAAATCAGTAATAACACTATGCTGACTTCAGTGTCTTTTTGAGCATCCCAATGCATTTCAGGGGCAACACTGCTGCCTTGCCCAAACCGATACATGAATCTCGTAGATGCTACTCTCATTTTAAACTCCAAATAGGATGCAAGTTTAGCATAGGCTGCACTGCCCCTCAGCAGGTGAGAACTTCTTGTTTCTTATTTTATAATCAGGCAATTCTCATTTATAATAATGATCTAATATTTGTGTTTTCACTTTACATTGTCAAGCCCTTATTGTGAAATCAGGCCATCTCAAATTTCTCCCAAAATTCTACTTGAGTGTGTTTGATGGACATCTCTTTCCTTATTCCTGCCCACTTAAGCTGTGACCTCCCTTTCCAAAGGACATCTGCAGCTCTCAGTGTTCTTTGCTCTTGCCTTACAGCATTTAATAATTCAGAGAGATTTCTGCCTACCAACCCTTCAATCAGAAATTTTTCCATACCAGAAAGATAGAAAAAACCTCAAAGAAAAGGGCAAACTGCACATCTATGGAACAGCAGGGATGAAAAATAAAGGAACCACTGAACAGTGCAAAATACCAAAGGCTTCGCATCTTCCTCGGGACACAATTCCAGTGAAGCAAATACAAACTGATGAAAGCAGAGTGCCTAAGACATGGTCTGCTTTAAAAAGGAACTTGTAGGAGTTTGGTCTTTTCGTAACTGCTTTTCAAATGCCTGGGTAGTCCTTTCTGTTCTGAACCTATCAGACTTCACTCCCTAAAAAAGCAACTTACTGTAACATGTACCATGCAGGGGCAGGTAGCCTGTTTTCCTCAGGTGTGTTTAATGGGATGCTGGGCTTCTCTAGGAGGATTGATATGCACACTTCAAGGTACTACCGAACCTTTAAAATGGAGAAAAATCAGAGAATTCCCACGAAATGGATCTCATATATAAGGAATTCCTGAAAATATTAAGGTTGGGAGTGTTCAATTAAAAAGAAAAAAAGGTAAAAGAGCTTCCATCCTTTCAGATAAAGAAATGGAAGGGATTACTTAGCATAACCAGGAGAGTATAGGCATGAATTGCTTCTGTAAAGGAAGTACAATTTATCCTAAGAAAGACATGGGCCAAGGCGTAAAATGTTGTGGCAACAACTTCCTTAAAGAATAAAGAACAAGCTGTTCACTGCCCATGTGGAAAGATTTTAAACCCGAGGTGCTTCAAATCCCTCTTCTGAACAGAGCATTGGTGTATAAATTTAGGGGAACAGCCTATAAATAAACACACAGAGCAACACCCTGAGATGTATATCCATCCCGCTGTGATTTCAATGGCAGCATCAACAGTGACTATCACGAATTTAAACTACTGAAGGTACCAGAGTCGTCAAAATACCTCTTTAAAAAAACACCTGATCTCTGCAGTTTTGTTCTGATGAAAGGGCTTAGCTCGGCTGTGTTTGCCATTGATAAAATCCTCCAATACGAACTTGAAGGAAGGAAGGTACATAACTACTTTTAGAATTGCCACTGTAGCAAATTTGAGGTATAATTGGGCAGCTTCTTGACATAAAGTAATTAGCCAGCAATTAATTTTTAGCCCGGTAGATTTCCAGCAATAAACACCAGAATTGTTCAGTCGAGAAATGTGTGAAAATGCAGGTCAGGGAGCTTTCATTGTGACAGAGCCTATTTTTTTTCCCTCCCTTTTGCACTCTCTGCCTCATTTCTTCTTCAGAAAATTGCTTTTAAGTACGATTCTTCTCAAGGCAAATAAAGCATAATTCATCTAATCAGTTAGAAAGCATGCAGCAGAGCGTTCCTCATTAGAGGAAAACAAATGGCTTATGCTTCAATCCAGAGCTATTACTTTCCCCTGAGTAGAGCTAATATAGTGGAACTGCAGTACCCACACCCCAACATCGAGCAAACAAAACAGCTGATTATTTAAAGATAAAGGCAACAGAAACAAAGAGATGGCAGACAGAAAGTTTCAATATGGGTCAGCTAAGGCTAATAAGTACAGCCAGCTACTTTCGGATGCAGTTTTAAATAGCCAATTTCCTTGAAAACTGGCTGCTGACAAAGCCTGCTGTTTTCTAGCCAGGATGCTCGAATTACACGTCAAATGAATGTGGAACAGCAAAAGGAGCTCTCGAAGAGTCAAGACGTTGCAGGGACTTGACAGACACGGAAAGGCTTTCTGTGATCTCTGGTACCACCTTACAGGTGGTTGGACACATCCCAGACAGAACGTGGGGTTTTCTCACGTTTATCACAGACGTTTCTTGTGCCCCTGGGTGGCACTTGGGTATCACCATCGGCATCTGATGGTGCACTTGACATTTAAAACAGGGGAAGAACTTCAGTGCAGGGAAGGAGGATGGTAACACTCAGTGCTTTTCCTACCAGAACCATTTAACATGTTTCTTCCCATGCGTTTTCCTTTCCTTCTTGTCCTTTTCCATAATTATACTCCAGCTCCATCCTTCCTCAATTCCTGCCACGCAGAATTCACTGCCAATTACTTAGAGAATCACTTTGTGTACTTGGAAATCTTAAAAAGCACAGATTTAGCCAGACACAGGATCTGAATCTGCTTTTCCATACCCATTGCCTTAATCTTCAGATTTTCACTGCCAGATTTGCTTGGGCACCAGGGAACTTCAGGAGTGTTTTCTGAGTCCCCGAGGATAACCAGCCAAGAGGAGGAAGGGCCATGTCAAACACAGGCACCTCCTTCTTGGAGGTGTTTTAAGAAATGACCAAGAAAGACTTTGACAGACACTTATTTAAGAGCCGTGTCCACTTCTTGAGGCAGAAAGGAGAGAACATCACCATGAACTGGATCTCGGGTAATGTGGGCACCAAAGCGCACCTTAATTAAAAGGCAAAAATCCTTTGATGTCAAACACAACAGAAGTTGAACAAACCAAGAAAAACGCAGCAAATACTTAAAGCTACTCAAATAAAAGAAGGAGATTTTTTAAACATTGTAGTGAGAGGGCACTCAGGTGTAGAGAGCTGAACACCAGGGAAATGAGTGCAGCTGAAGAGTCATTCACTCTTCTAGGATGAACAATGCTGGAAAATTACCAGAAAGGAGAACAAGCCTCTGGTCACAAGTGAGGCGTTAGCTGGCAACAGGGGCTTTTCTGAGGGAATATCCCACATGTGGTCATGATTATTTGGAATGTCAGAAAGTTTAATGGCATGAGTGCCAGCCACTTCCCACCTTCCTGGTCTCGATAACTGAAATTCATCCTAAGACTATTCAATTTATGGACAAGTCAAAAAGTACAATAAAGTGAACACAGAAGTTTTGGATGAGGTTCCTTAAATGACTGATGAGAACTTCCCACTCCAAATGACAGGGGAGTCAACAAGGAGGAGTGCTCTGCTTGACTTGGTTCTCACCTGTTGTTCTCATCAGCAGGGTTAGATTGAATATTAGGGAGAAATTCCTCCCTGTGAGGGTGGGGAGGCCCTGGCACAGAGTGCCCAGAGAAGCTGTGGCTGCCCCATCCCTGGAAGTGTCCAAGGCCAAGTTGGATGGGGCTCTGAGCAACCTGGGCTGGTGGAAGTTGTCCCTGCCCACGGCAGGGAATTGGAATGGGATGTCCCTTCCAACCCAAACCATTCTGTGATTCTATGATTTACTAGGACAATTCGTCATTTCATTGTTTTTCTTTTGTACTCGTGTCTGATACAAATAGTTTGGTTTTCTTATGCCATTCCACATACATTTTTGCTATGTTCATCATGACAATGTCATTTTTTTGGATGGTGTTTAAAAAAGAAGCATTAAGCTGGAGTACCTCAGCCTATTAAATATCTGCTTCCTTTCCTTTCTGCCATATTCTCACAGTAAGGCTGCGTGGAGCACACACAGTGAGTAAACCAACCAGAAAACTCCTGGGACATTATCAGAAGGTAATGCAATTTAGAAGACTGACAGAAAGAGCAGGGAGACTATTAGAAGTGAAGGCACTTGTGAACAAGAGACCAAGCCAGTGAAGAAGAAAACAGTTGAAATTCTAATAAACCATCTAAGAAGGGATAACTTCACCATTGTAAACAGATTTTCTCTAGTGTCACTATTCCAAGAAAGCAAGGAAGTACAGAGTTACAAGTAATCCTTGATTTCCATCCAAGGAGTCTTCAGCTTAGGGAAATTAAAACTTCTTTAAGAAGATCAAACCATCTGTCCAAATAGTGTCAGCTACTTAGAACACAGTCTGGATCTGCAAGTACTGGAGACAAACAGTTAGTATTAATAATTAATGCCTCTGATCATGGCCAGTTCTCAGAATAATCGATGGAAACCCTCTGGATATGGTTCCAGAAACCCACATGCAAGCCTGAGACCTGGAATCACAGCTCAGACCCTCTCTCTGAAGCCAACCTCTTTGCACGTTATACATGGTATGGACTGCTACCTGTATTGGAGAAGTCTTCTTTAACAAAGCTTGGATCCATTGGCTCTGCCCATGGTTAGCATTCTTAAAATTCACCTCTTCCTGGCACGGGTATAAAAAAAAATGAAAACAAACTAAAACAATTCCACTGAACTTTTTCAAATTATCTGGATGTAAGGAAGAGGCAAATCTGGCCCATGAAGTCTCCACCCTCCCTCTTCTGCTAGCTTGGGTCTCATCAAGCAGGAGGTGTTGTCTTGTTTCACAAGAAAAATACCTGTTGTTAGGAGGGCCATTTAACGTCAGCTTGTGATAGTAACACGTCTGCCAGGAGCAGATGTCGCCACTTCCCAGTACAAAGATCAGAGCGTTGCCACAGATGGCTCAGTTACAACATGTGAGATTCCCCCCCATCCTGTCACTGCAGTTGCACCTGACTAGAATGTTCTGACAGGCCTGGTGGCAAGAGACAAGACAGATGATGCTTCATGCACTCTGCAAGGTTCTTTAAGGTAGGAAGCGATGAGTTTTGTTTGCAGTCAGGCAGGAGTTTATGTCTTTTCTTTCTTTCTTTCTTTCTTTCTTTCTTTCTTTCTTTCTTTCTTTCTTTCTTTCTTTCTTTCTTTCTTTCTTTCTTTCTTTCTTTCTTTCTCTCTCTCTCTTTCTTTCTCTCTCTCTTTCTTTCTCTCTTTCTCTCTCTTTCTCTCTTTCCCTCAGTAAAGAAATTCAGGTATTTTGTATGTAAGGAAAATCACACATTTTAAAGAGGACCAAGAAGGCCTTATCAAGTGTGCATAAGCCAGGCTCAGGTTCTAGCTTGCTCTGCCATCTCACAGACCGCTGAAGGGTAATCAACAATCTCTGGCACTCCTATTAATTGCTACAGCTAAAGCCATGTTAAAACTTTCTGACCACAGGATTAGTGGCTCAAGACATCTTTCACACTGACATGCTGTTTTCATATACTGTACATCCATCAACAGAAATGTTACTTTTCTCTGCAAGTATATTCCAAGGGAGATCAAAGTGGAAAATTCATGTAAGCTGAAATGGAATTCATTAATTCTATGCTCCCCAGCCCATACAAGGCAGAAAAGTGAGCACTCAGGCTACACTTCAGGTGAAGCAAATCACTGGCCCATGTGTCACCCGAATGAGCCACGTTTCCAGGAGTTGCAGGGCCAGGAGTTGGGACTTTGATGGTCTTTGTGGGTCCTCTCCAAGTCAGGGTATTCTATGAGTCTGTGAACAACAAAAGTTGTTTGTACACAAAAGCCTCCCCATCTGTCTGAGTGGGGATTACTGGTAATGAGCCCATGTCCTTGGCCCAAGTCCCACGAGGTTATAAATTCCTTTAATGCTTTAATCTACCATTGAAAAAACCCTGGCAGAAGGAGCAGAGAAGAAACAAACAGAACATACCCAACCAACCACCTGCACTGAAATGCACTTCTCATCCCACACAGTGGTTTCACAAACAGGAAACACCGAGTGTTCTGCAGATACTACTTACGTGAGTCGTATCTCACATCCTACCTATATATTTAACTGAGGGAAGTACAACTTATTTCTCCATGTGTTCTGCTACACTCAGTAGAGGCAGCCCATCAATTTCCCAGATTGCTTGGGGGAAAAAAAATTCACAACACTTAAAGACCCACTCAAACTACTGTAAAGTCAGGATCTCTAGCCCATACAGCTTTCTGTACACCTATCATAGTGTGATAAGGAGTATGCAGGAGCACCAAGCAATAACTCGAAACTGAGAAAAGTGATTAAAACAGTCCAAGGACAACAAAACTGCATGAGCACAAAAACCAGAGAGTGAAAAATGTGTTACTCTGGTGCTGTGGTTACGCAGACTGTGCACGAGAGAAGAAACTGCTTGTGCTTAACTGGAAGGAGGTAAAAGAGTTAAAGCTGAAATAAAATGATCTGTCTTAGTGAGTGGATGTGGTAAACAATATGATGCCCGTATGACCTGGATGCTGGTAGGGGAGTTCTGGTGTGCAAAGTCCTCCACAGTCACCTGTGCCCAGGCAACCATGTAAGTAATAGTACAGAAACTCAAGATTGCCTTAGTAATGGCACTGAAAAAATCCAGCAAACTTGAGTGTGGATGCAGCAGAAAATGGGACCAACTAGGAAAAAGGTAACTGTTTATTTGTAAGGAGTTTGGAGAGAAAGTGAGTTGTAAGCATGGTGAAAAGACAAATCCAGAAACAGAAAACAAAGGAGATAAGGTATAAAATCAGGCACAGAATAAAGTAGGACAGGGGGTTTCTTTTGCCAGTAGGAGTGTGGACACCTACAGATAGTGATGAATTCAAGAGCACAGTGATGCTGAAAGGACTCCTATTGGATAACCTGAGGGAGCCTCCATCATGTCTTTATCTGAAAGTCTTGTACGAGAGTGGAAAAAGAAGGGATAGACTTATATTGGGAAAGGGAGATAGAATTATAATTCAACAATAGTTGGGTGTGATTCACAGTCCTTATGAATGATAATTAGTAACTTTATAGTTGTGTGTGCTTTTAGATTAAGTATCTTTTAATTACTTTATTAGTCTCTTAGTAGTGCATTGCTTAATTTAGAAGTATCATAATATCTTAATTCAGTTATGCCTCAAGCCTGGAACCTGAAGTGGAGAGTCAGGCTCCTGAAGTAACATATGGCCCTGTTTGGCTCACCAGCCTGAAAGACCAGCCATATCCATCAATCAACAGGGACAGCCTTCACCCACCTCCAGACGGATGCTCAGACTCACACCAAACCAGTCTCTGTCTCCAACCCCCCATCAAATGACACCTGTAATTCACAGGCTCCAAAACACTTGTAACAGAATGAGAAAACATTGATCTTTGCGTTCTCTGATTTTCTCATGACATTTCTGTTTCTCTCACTAGTACAGGAAAAGGTTGAGCCCACTGGTGTATTGCGATCCAAAAGAGATTCTGGAATAGTTTCATGGTGTCACTCCTGCCAGCCTGCAGGAACCATGACAGCATGAGCGGATCTCCTCCACTGAAGTCATAACAGTGATGGAGGAACTCATATTCCGCTGGTCTTCCACCTTCCCCTGTGCTTTCCTTTCACAGGACCCTTTTCTAATACTGCAGTATCACTTAATTTCCACCTCTTTGGGCCCTCTCCATACCATCCACAAGTTGTGATCCCCTGAGCAGCTATTTGGGGTGCCCAAGCAGGAAAACAGAAATACTGCAGTGCTACAGCTGGAGAAAATGAGCTCTGAAGTGGCGCGTGCCCCGGTGGTGAACTTGTGTCTTCTCCAGTAGCATCTGAGCTAATGGCCAAGCATCTCACATATAGAATCCTCCTCCTTCAGATATATGCTGCTTTCAGATTCATTTTTACAGCAAAAGGGTTTTAACTCACCAAGTTAGTGGGGCTCTGAGGCAAGAACGTCGAAAATCATAGTCCATGCAATTTTCCTTCCATTGAACATTTTACGGCAGCTCACCCCAGGGTTCAGTTTTGGCACCTTCCCTCCAGGGATAATAGCACAGCTATTATCTTCCCATCATTTACTCAATTCATCACTCAGAGCATTTCAATTTTATCTAATTCAGAGAGAGTAAAAACGTACTAAACCAAGAATATTTTCTTCCCTTTTACGCTGGAAGAGATGACTCTCCAAAACACTGTGTTTCCTTCCCTCCCACAGGCCTAAAAGCATCTCCTGAAAAGGCTCAATTTATATAACAACCTCTCATCATCACTCTCCGAACCAAGAGAAATAACAACTAATACACAACAGTGACAATGCTGGGGCCATTTGTGTCCTGTGAGGAGTGGAGATCAGAGCCATTACAGAAACAGAAGCTCAGGAGATCAGCTCCAAGATTAAAGCCCACTTCCAAAGGGATGCCAAGCTACATCTGGGGTTGCAGCTGTGGAGATGTGCATTTCCTTGCATGTTACTCAAAACACCTTGCCAGTCCAGGTATGATTCTACCAGGCCAGATGCCAATTCTGAACCATCACTGCAGGATGTTTTGTATGGATGGCCTTTAGGTCTGCAGTTTAGTACCAGTTATTGTAGCTAAGAATGGTTCAGAGCACATACAGAAATATATTTTAAAACAGACATTTTTGCTGTAATGCCAAAGGGAAGGAGAATTAAGTCTCAGACTGCTTAGCACTGCTTCTGTCAAACCTATGTGAAATTCTGCCCTGTCTGCTGCATATTTAGTGTTTGAGAATTTCCTACTACACAGCAGACAGCTCTAAACTGAAAAGTTCACTGTGGATACAGACTTTAAAATAATCTCCCCTGAGCTGTGCTGGGTCTGCAGGCCTAATAGACCTAAAATTGCATTTCAGTCAATATAGCAATCAAATGAGTCCTGTAAAAATACTGCCACATAAGAAAGGACCACTCAATTTAACCACTTTCTGTTCTCACACTGGTAAAATTGAGATGCTGCTTATCTAATTCCCAGCTGGTGGGATTGTTAAATGCCCTGAAAATGCAACACCAACGCATCAAACGGCTGGCAAGGAGCTCTTAAGAGATTACTCATCACTGAGCAATAGCCTTTCAGACTGGGTACTTCTGTAGGGGAAAACCTCTTTCATGGGGAGAGACTTTAATCCACCCACTCAGCAACCTGGTGTCAGAAATTGTTCTGCATTGGTCATGAAAGTCATTAATCAGCACCGATAATTAAACCATGACCTTTAAGGGATAAGTGACTGGACTGAAATGGGCTTAACTGATGAATTTGCCCATTCTTACTGTACATATCGGTGGGTCTACGGGGTGATGTTTCCTGAAATCTTTCTGTGCACAAACCAGCACCTCCCTGGGAAGCTGCACAGAGGGGGCACTTCCAGCCTCCCGGGCAGCCAATTACTGTCATACCCCTGCATTCCCACTGCTCTGCAGCAGGACACACCTGCAACAGACAGGCAGGACAGTCTTCTGCTGCTTCAGTTCCTCCCACGTTTGAGGATCTACATTAACAGGGTGGCAGCCCAGTGAAAAGTGCTGGTCATAGAAGACAACCCGGGCAAGGCAACCACATCTGAATTGCTACCAATGGCTCAAAAGTACCACCAGGAGCAGTTTATCACTGTGATTTTTCTCTCAGGATCTTTGTAGATACTGAGCGAAAACTAGACCTCCATCAGAAATTCCCAAAGGTTTCCTACACCACCTTCCAGGAGACAGACACGAATCTGCAGATGCAAAATTTCTCCTACCGCAGAATTCTTTTTTTTCAGTGGGAGTTTTGAGTGCCTGGTTTTCTGCCCTCTTGTGCTCAAGGACAAATACATCAGCATTTTAAAAAGAAACAGCTTAGAGAATCCCTTCCATGAGAGAACTATTAAAAAGCAATTTCCTTACCAGGGAGAAATACCACTGTCAAGCACACAACAGGCAGCCCTACTTCACAGTTCGTTTTTGTGTTTGTATTATGGTTATTTTTTCCTATTTCTGCCCATCAGCAAATCAGCTTGATAGATTAATTCTTTTTTGAGAGTTGGTCTTAGTCACTGGAGTCTGTTCACCAAGAACCATCTGTTCCCCAAGATTTCCCTCCCACACACCATGGCAGAATTACGCCTACAACCAGTTTCTTCTATTAGGAAAGAAACGACTATAACAAGCTGTGTGACATGAGTCCCTTGGGAGGCAACACAAGAACTTGCAGCTTTCTTCATAATTATTACAAAGCGTTAACAGGCAATACCCATTTACTCAAGGACTGACTGGAGGGGGTAAGTGAACCTGCCTACCCTTCCCGCCCAGGCAAGATCTCCTCCTAGAAACGATGCTCTAAGCCACAGCGGTACAATCACAAGCAACAAAGGAGGAAACCTGTCCAACTTCTGTTTGTCAGTCACCTGAGAAATATTGAGGAGAGGAAATACAGTGTTCTGATTGTTTTCCTCTTCAAGAATAATGGAGACTGATCACATGCCTGGTCAGAGCAAATGGGAATAGCTGAGGACATGGCTCTTGGGGTTTTTTTAATGTGAAAGTTCATATTAAGGTTTCCCTGAAGCAAACTTAAGTTAGGGAGGGTAGCTGGCACAGAGTTTAACACACTGACCTGGGATTTAGATATGGATTTACTAGCTTCAGCTCCCTGCTCCATATTGATTGCCTATTCCCACTGTCTTGCTACAGCACCAAAAGGTCAAGAAGGGGAAATGGGGAGAGACTGAATGATGTGCCAGCCCTCCTTTCCCTCCCACAGCCTGGGCCCTGATTTCATTGAATGTGATTATGATGCCCCTCAAATTCCTTCCTCTGCCTCTCACCTTTCCGTGATCGTGCCAAAGTCTCCTAATCTTTCTAACTCAGACTCATCCCATCTACCTTTCCTAAGTAGGTGTCTGGGAGAGCTTAATCAGATTAAACTGAGGGAGCTAACAGATTTATTATGAAGGTATCATCTGACACGAAATCCATTACATCTGCCCAATAACAGCAATGGAGTGTGGGCCTTATCCTGGAGGGCTCATCCCAAGCGCAGGATGGAGACAGAGGAGAAGCTGGACTTCAGCCTGCATTAAAAAACCAGGATTAAGTGCACCCTGGGTGGCTGTCACCTTCCCTTTTGTCACTCAAGCGAGAAGACAAATTGCCAAATTGCAGTGAGAGAGAGTGAGTAAATACATGCCATGCCTTTAACAGAACAGAAACTGGGAAGGAGCGAGAAAACAAATTGCTGGTTTCAGATTAAAGGGGATCCTACTGAAGAGACAGCACTTCTCTTCCAGTTTACCTATACAGCATTTTCATTCAGCCTCTGAAGTGTCCTGCTGAACCAACTCCCTGGAGCTGTGCTGCTGGTCTCAGAGAAAATCTAATCTCTTTTAGCAAAATGTTAAAGCTTTCCGAATGGAAATGGCATTTCTTGGCATCTCTTCTTTCCAGTGCTGCAGCTCAGAAGCCCTGGCACCTTCCCAGCGCACGGGCTCGGCTGTGGCTTTGGAGCCAAAATCCATCTTGCCTTGCTGTTAGAATGAAAACAAAAGAAAAGGAGAAAAGGAGAGCTGAGTAAATTAAATACACAAAACAAGGCGCAGGCAGAGAAATCATCCAGGGGCACAAGAACTACAGTGCAGCAGCAGCAGACCTACGATGTGTCTGTTCTTGGCCACCATCTGACAAGAGCGACAAGAGACGTTTCAAAGAAAGATGGAAATCTCCATCAGGCAGCTGGGAAATCACATGCTCCCAGTCAGGTCTCATCATGCTTTATAGAAAGAAGGGAGTGGTTTAAGTGTTTAATTTACAACATCATCTATCTATTATCTTGTAATGCATATTTTTATCCATACAAATGTTTTGTACAGCTTGAAACCTCATTTAATTGACTAAACATTAATTTTTAAAATCTAGTTGCTCTTTAGTAACATATCCTTTCCTTCTTCAGCATTGAACTTGCTTTTACTTTCACTGAATGCTCCCTTTTCTGGACACTGAGCTGATCTTATTTTGGGTTTACTTATTTTTAGCACAGATGTCTTTTGCCACTCTGGTTTCACGTTCTGCTGATTCCCCTGATGCCAGGGATTTGAACATCTATTAGTACCTGAACAACCTGCAGCCAAGCACACAAAGCCGACTGCTTTTCCTAGAGAGCATCTGCATTCCAAGGAACTCACTCCTTCCATAGGTGCACAGCCCAAGGAAAGCACATTGAAAGAGGATGCTCTCAAAGTTCCATGAGCAGCCAGAGAATGACACTGATTAAATGTCCCTCGACCTTCCAGATTGGATCTGAGGCAGAAGGGTAACTAATAGTCTCCAGACATATATTTTGGATTGTAAATAGGTTTTTTGATTGAATGTTTCATTAATACCTAAATACTACATAGCCTTTTTCTTCATTAAGTTCTTCAAAAAGAAGAGCCACATAATTTTTCAGAGGAGGAAACAGACACACAGATTTGAAGTGACCTACCCAAGGTCACATAACGAAGTAGCAGAAGAACTGGAAGGAGATCATGGCTATTTTAAAGCCCTTTTAGAGGTCATATGCCTTCCTTAACTAGGTGCTTCTTTCCTGAGAGCTGCCATTTGAAGGCCAAATTAGTAATAAAATTATGGCACTGACTCAAATGTATGTTTAAAAAAAATACAGCACACGTTCAGGATTAGGAATATTATTATCTCTTGTAACTGGAGCATAAGAAATTGTATTAATAAAGGCAAGATACACTGGAGAGAATAGTAAAAACCTTGGGTAACAAGCTTGTGGAAGAATCTCTTCTTTTTTGCAGGTAGCATGTGCTCTTCCCTGATGCTGTGGGACAGCACAGGGAGGAGGAAGGGACAAGCACATGGGGGAGGCAGAGTAATGCCAGTCCCAGAGAGCACCAGCCCTTGGGAAGAGATTTAAAGCCTTACAAAGACAGAGGGTACAAAGAACTGCTTTGCTCCTCATACCTTTCACCCCACAACAGAGATTGCTTTGGACCTGTTCTAAGCAGGAGCCAACATTTCTCTGGAGGAAGACTGCCCAGAGGCAGCATTCCTACTGTGTCCACAGAGTTAACATGGATGGGAAACATGGAAAGTGCTGCTTGGTGATCCAGGGGTTTCACTGAAATAAAAGGAGAGGTGAAATCTGTCCTCAGAGGACACATCTGGGAGGGACTGAGCAGTGATTGATGTATGACTGAATCAGACACTGGCAAATGAAATAAACAGATGTACATCGACTAAGGTAGACAATCACAAGGATCTTCTCTGCGATTCACAGATGAACAGAGAGGCAGCTGCGTCGACTCTCATTTGATGCAGAACAGAATCCAGATCAGCACCATAACAGTAGATGAAAAACATTTACAGAAACCATCTCAAAAGCACCTCTTCAGGAGTTTTTCGTGTTGCCTATTTTGTTTAAATGGATAGACAATATATAGTTGGGTGAGGCTAAATGTCCATAAACAGCAGCAGAGAACCGATGCCTCAGGATTGCTGGAGCTCCTTTTTCCATGTCCATTCCAACAGAAGATTAATCTTTATTGCAGACACAAGCAAGGCTTTGGTTTAGCTATACTTTGGGGCCTCTAATATCAAAAATGTTTTCTGGCTCTTGCAATAGTTCCTCAGCTGCCCCCCACTCATGCTAAAATTAAATCATGAATTAACCACATTCTCTAAAACATCCTTCAGGAACCTCCCCAAGGAAAACTAACCTTAAATTTTATTTTGACAAATTACATACCAATGCATTTCTTCGGCAACTGTTTCTGTCCAGCACAAAGGGTAATTTCACAGCATGTATTTCTGTGTAAAAGTTGAGACTTCTACCTCAATTATCTGCTTTCTCCTGCTGTCACTGAGGAAATGTTCACCTTTGAATCAAAACCAATGTACAGATTCACAGGAACACAGAAACACGCCCCTGTTTGTGTGCACCTACTTCAGGTTATTCCCTGCTATTTAAAATACACAATGGCACACATGGAGAGTTAATATCCTGTACAATTGGCTTCTCAGTTAAATTGAAAATTTAATATCAGAGAACTTGGTTTTCAGCCTGGTTTCCAAGGAAACCTGTTGGTGGAGGTTACAGGTTGACTGTCAAACCCACAACTTGCTTTGTTTCCAGTCCATCAGTTTGATTTCTTTTATCATCTGGTCTCCCCATTGAAATACATGCTAATATAGGGGAAAGGGTTCTTAATACATGCAAAACAATCAGTGCTTCCCCAAACAGCCTCCCCAAAAGAGAGACAAAGCAGTAGCAGTGATTAAAGGACCATAAATGACATGAACTTATATGAATTAATTTTAAATGTGCTATCCAGGTTTGTATATGTACACATCTGTGCAGTGTTGACAAATATCTACTGGAGATTTATCCCTAACAAGCAGATGGGCTCCCACATTGCCATTTACATGACTACAAACACATATCAAAACCAAAAATGAAACAAGGAAGAACTTAGGAATATGTGCACAGGTTTTTAACTCAATGTGCCATTGCTAAGGTGAGCTTGTACAACGCTTTAGAAGACCTGCATTTTCTAAAACCAAAGCATTAGGGATGAGGAGGACTGCAGAAAGCCAAGCACCAATGTCACTGCCCTCTAAAGGCGAGGCAATACACGCAGGAGAGAAAACAGGTCCCAGCCCCACAGGCAGGCACTGACCTGGGCACGGTGCCTTGGTCTGGAACCTTCCAGGCTTTGTTTCTTATCAAGGAAGCGATTGCTACAGAGGAAGAGAAGGCAGCTGGACATTTTCATGCCCGCAGAAATAAAGCTTTGCTCATAGTGCTTAATTAAATTATACAGGCTCAAAGATACGTCACCGCTTGTTTCTACTTCTGTCCTTACTCTGCTCACACTTTCTTTGTGCCTTGGCAAGGAAGAATACGTCATCTGTGGCAGTTTCCCTCTTTTTCCCAATTGAAAGGAGACTGGACCCCTCTCTTCCTCTCAGGACATTCACATGAGCTCAGACTGCAATATATTTGCAGCTCTTTTACCTGTTCCAAAACTGCTGTAGTGGCAGAAGACTAGGATGGCTCTTTTTAAAGGCTATTAAAAATATCCTTCAGACATTAGAGAAGATTTCTATGCCCACGGAACACTCAGTCTCCATTTTTAGCTATTTTAGTCCTAAAGTATGGACATACAAGGTATATTGTTTTTGTGGGTTTTGTTTCACAGCTACAGGTCTGCAATGTGCTCTTATCCATGAGTGCAACAGTCCCAGCTCCTGCTTTCTCTATTCCTCTCCTTCCATCAAAATGTACACCAGTAAACATCTCCCCCTGCTTTGTATAATACACATGTGATTAAAAAAGCTCAACATTTCTCTTCTTGGCCATGCACAACATCTCCAGTGTCCTTCCAATCTGTTTTCAGGCCTCCTTCAGCACATGCACCCAGTAATGATTATGGCAACCAGGAGCTGAGATTAAGGACTGTGTTTTATGTTAATCACTGGGTGATGAGCCAGGACTAACAGCCTTAAACCTGGAGCAAGACATGCCCTGCTTGTGTAAAAAGCACAACCACTGATGCTGCTGCGAGCTCAACCTGACTGTGTGAAATGGCCACTTTGATTCCTACGGAGCAACACTTACTCTTTGGGTTTTCCATTTAGACATCCGTAATTCTGGATTACCCAGGATAAAGGTGGAACTTTTCCAATCCTGTCATCAAAACAGGAATGGCAGAACATCACAAGGGCTCACCTTTCTCTCCTGGGCGAGAGATATTCCAATATTGTGAAAAATCTGTGGGTAGCATAAGAGCAGTGTAATAGTTTGACACTAATCAACACTGAAATTGCCAGAGAAATAAGGAGCTGTCACTTTGTTTAAAGCCTGCTGCAGAATTCACTCAGTTCATAGTGAAGTGAACATTATACAGGTTCATTTATTTTATGCATTTCAGTTCTCAGCGGGACATGCTGAGATATGAGTGTGTTTGCAGCACCCCTCAGGAGATGGAGCACATCCGTCAACAAATACCACTGTTTATTCATGGCTAATATTTTACAGCAATAAACATTAAATACACTCTTCTTTGATAAGATAACAATCTGAGGGCAACACCTTCCCTGTCAAGGCTCCCAGTAAAATGACAACCTTTGGAACACATCAGTTTTCTGACGTAAAAAGTGAGAACTGTTTCCATCAAACAACTCAGTAACTGATCTGTATCTTCGTGACTACAACTTCTCACCTTGGAGATACACACCACCTTCCAGGAAGACACAGGCAAACATGAGGTTACCTCAACGTATCAAGATAGTGATGTGATGAAGTTCTGTTGGAATGTTTTCCCAAAACCACATAGCATTATTCAGGTTGGTATCCATGGGCTGCATGGCTGCTGTACCTGCAGTGCCCTTCAACTATGTACTCAATCTGCTGTTTTGGTGTTTTCTGTTCTACGAGGCAGTAAATTTTACAAGTTTAGTTCTCTTTTTTATCCCTTCAGGACTGCTAAGATCTCTCAGATTGATATTATGGCATTCAGGTGAGTGATACAGCATCTTGCATGGGTAGACTGTGGCCTCAGTGTGCATGTGTTCTTCTGGAAAAACAAAACAAAATAAAAGCACTGTTTATCGTTCTCAGGTTGAAATGAATAAAAACAGTGTTGGAAGGAACCTCATTAAGATCATCCTCTGTCTCAGTGAAATCCCAAACTTTGACACTGTTGAGTATGGAGTTCATGTTGCAGCTGCAGCTGGAAAATACAAATGTACTTAAGCTGGTTGATTTGTTGAGATTAGAATGCTGGTTGAAATCTTACAGGACTCCAAAACATCGGTTTGGGTGCTTGTACTCTGGGGTGAAATACATAAACACAGGAGGTAACTAGGTCATGAAGGTTAGGCAAATCCAAACCACATTAGGAACCAAAAGAGAAGGATGAAAAGAAAGGCAAGAAACAGACTTCTAGCACAGCTGCCCAGATACCAGGAAGAGAGTGACACAGAAAATGCTGCCTGCAAAAAGGAGAGCAAATAGTTAATCCCATTTGGGAAAAGGGCAGGCATTTGGGAATAAGGGATGTATATTGTGCTGACAGGAAGAAAAGACATATGGAGCATTTTTGAAGAAAGGACTTTGCTGCCTAAAAGGAAGTGATATCCTGTTAGAGTGGGCAGGCCCTGGCACAGGTTGGGCAGAGAAGCTGTGGCTGCCCCATCCCTGGGAGTGTCCAATGCCAGGTTGGATGGGGCTCTGAGCAACCTGGGCTGGTGGAAGGTGTCCCTGCCCATGGCAGGGGGGACTGGAATGAGATGATCTTCATGGTCACTTCCAGCCCAAATCAGTCTATGATTTTCCTCTCATTTTCCCCATTTCTGCATCCGTGACGATGCCCTAAAATGGCAAAGAATTTTACTTACTGTTGACTGTAGCTGCTGAGGTACATGATGTCATGGGAGGGACAGGTGACCTGGTAATTCTGGGAGCAAAAGGAGATGCACAGACATGGAACCAAGCAGGTCATGGCTGTGATGATCTACGCATCGTTAAACAGAAAACAGCAGCAGAGTTGGACACAAGATTTGGGTCAGAGCTGACTTGGAAATGGTGCAGCCAGAATTGCTGATGTTGGAATGATGTTGTGATCAAAACCTTCCCTGGAGATGGCTGGGCTAAGTAGAAAGTGGGGAAATGGGTTGCTGGGCCCCAAAGCAGCAAATCCTGCCTGTCAGAAAGAAATGGAAAAAGCAATAGAGGAAGGGCAGAAAGAATGATAATCTTCCAAACATCAAAAGGAAGGGCCGAAAGGCAGAATTTTGGAAGGATGACAAGATGATTTACTGCTTCCATGCCCTATTGAAGCTCAAGGTCTCTGTGCTGCTAAGAATGGTTACTGTCCTCTCACTCAGTGTACTGTGCACAGGGAAAAATTTGACAGGGAAGAATCTAATTACCATTACCTAAAGGCTCAGAGACTCTCCATTGATAAAACTCCATCAAAATCATACAGGCACTACATTAACAATTCTGAACTGCAGCAAACTTGATTTATTCTGTATTTCTTTGCTATTCAGGCTGCAGTGTACAGAGTCCTGATGCCCTTTGGACATCACTACCAAAACCAGTCCATTGACTTTGATCCCAGTTCGTATTTCTGCTCACAATGACACAAAAGCAAGCAAAATCAGCACTCAGGATTTGCAGCAAACCTCAGGCTTTCAAAGGAGCAGGTATACTAGGTTAAAAATATTAGAATAAGACTAATATCTATTGAGAAAATGCCACAACATACTTTTAGCACATGCAGGACTTGACACAAATGAGAAATTTTCCCCCCTCTGAACTTCCGTGCTTTGATCTCTTGTGCAACCTTAGTATAAATCCTTTAAGTGGATAATATTTAAAGAACCACTTATTTGATGCTTGTAAGAGATTCTGAAGCAGTATTTTGGAAGATATTTATAAAGTGATTAAAATCTATTTAATTTACAAAGAGTAAAAAAAGGGATGATCATCCATTTTGACAATGCATATGAAACGGTAAGGACCAGTACTTTAAGTTGGTGGAAACATAGGAATTAAAACCTGACTGTCCTTTCTTTAATGGACACAGCAAGAGCCTTGTGTAGAGAAAATCCCTTCCTTGAAGAACGCACATGATGACGACATGGACGAATAAAAAAGGATGGCAATGAAGAAGTCTTGTCTCTCGTTCTTTTGAGCAAGTCTGTACTTTCCCTGCTTATTTGTCTGGATGAGCCCAGTCATGTTACACATCCCTCTTCAAATCCTTATCTGCAATACATATTATCTCTGCAGGCTATTTCTGTACATCACCACACTCTTTATGACATTAATAGCTACATGTACATATATTTATGGTTCTTTGTCCTTTCTGAAAAAAAAAAAACACTAAAAAGCCAAAAAAACCCCCCTCAAACACACCTCAGCTTTTCTACTATTTCAAAACCAATAAAAATAAGCCCTAGTGGCTCGGGTCATTCATGAAAATGCAACCTTTAAGTAAATGCCTCTTCTAGAAGCTAGAGGAGAATAACCCTGCTCTTTACAGGTCTTTGGGTTAAAAAAGTCAGAACTCATGAGACAAAAGCTCACCCAGGTCAAACAAACCTCTCTTCGGGAAAACGCCTGAGCAGGTATTTTAAAGCACGTTTCTTGAAATGGGAACTCACTGCAAGTTCCATAGTAGGTCAGCTAGTTCTGCTCTCACTGAAACATGGAAAAATGTTTTCTTTTATTTGACAGAACGGGTAGACTGAAGCCATGAATCATCTATAGTATCATCAATAGTTGTCCTGGAGGAAGACTATGAAGTTCTGATATGTATCTCACATCTTAACTCTCTTGCAGGCCCCCTTCAGGCACTGGAAGACCGCCCTAAGCTCTGCCCAGAGCTTTGTCTTCTCCAGGCTGAACAATCCCAACTCTCTCAGCATGTTTTCAGCTTCAGATGGTCTAACACCTCTGACAACCTTCACGGCCCTCCTCTGAACTCATTACAACAGGTCCACATCCTTTTAATGCTGGGAGCCCCAGAGCAAGCCACAGTACTCCACGTGGCATCTCATAAAGGCAGAATAGAAGGGAACAGTCACCTTGACCTGCTGGCCACGCTGCTTTTAGTGCACCCCAGGACACAGCTGGCTTTCTGGGTGGCCAGCACACACTGCCGGGTCAAGTTCTCATCCACTAACATCCTCACGCCTTTCTCCTCAGGGCTCTCTCAGTCCATGCTCTGCCCAACCTGTACTCATATCTGGCATTGTCCCAACCCAAGTGCAGGACACTTTGCCCTGTTGAACTTCGCAAGGTTTCCATGGGCCCACATCTTGAGCCTGTTGAGGTCCCTCTGGATGGCATCCCTTCCCTCCAGCGTGTTGACAGCACCACAGCTTGGTGTCAACAAGCTTTCTAGTACTGACCTCTGAGGAATGATACTCATCACTGGTCTCCCCTGGGACATCAAGCCATTGACCACAACTGTGAGTATCTCCTACAGTGGGCAGCTTTTCATTCTCTTGGTCCCTGCCTTTGCCTTCTGCAGCGTGGGTAGCGTGGCTTGTGCAACTGATGGTGAAGACTGAGGCAAAAATATCACCAAGAACCTCAGCCTTCTCCATATCCCACATGACCAGGTCTATCATTTCCTCACAGAGAGGGCCCACATTTTCCCTAGTCTTCCTTTTATCACCGATGTACCTATAGGAACTTTTCTTGTTGCCCTTGACATCTCTGACCAGTTTTAATTCTATTTTGGCTTTGGCCTTCTCAGCCTGACCCCTGGCTGTCTGAACAGTTTCTCTGTACTCCTGTCCCTGCTTCCACTTTCTGTAGGCTTCTTTTCTGTGTTTGAGTTTGTCCAGAACCTCCTTGCTCATCCATGCAGGCCTTCTTGCATTTTTGCCTCTGTCTTCAGCGGGACATGTACATTGCTCAGAGGAGGTGATCCTTGGATATCAACCAGCTTTCTATGGTCCCTCTTCTCCCCAGGGCTCTATCCCATGGCTCTCTACCAGACAGATTCCTGAAGAGGTCAAAATCTGCTCTCCTGAAGTCCAGGGTAATGAGCTTGCTGTGCACCCTCCTCACTGCCCTAAAAGGATCTTGAACTCCACCACCTCATGGTCAGTGCAGCTGAGGCTGCCCTTGAGACTCACATTCCCTTTTTGCTGGTGAGAACAGAGTCCAGCACAGCACCTCTCCTTGTTGGCTCCTCCATCACCTGGAGAAGGAAGCTGTCATCAATGCGTTCCAGAAACCTCCTGTATCGCTTATGCCCTGCTGTGCTCCCTCCAACAAGTACCGGGGTGGTTGAAACCCAGCCAGTAGTTCACTTCCTTCACTATCACCAAGTGCAATAACTCCTGTGACTTAAAACACTCCACCAGGATGTCCCTGAGGCAGTTGGAAGAGCTTATCTCACAGAGGTTTGTTTAGGGAGTTACCTTGCACACGGAAACTTCCTCATACTGAACACAGCCCAGCAGTGGCAAGAGAGTAAAAGCCAAGGGATGTACAGAGAGACCAGGGAGACCTACTGGCCCTCAGGAGCTCAGAGATACAAAGTAGGATTATTCCTCTCTTTCCCTTCTCCAGCTTCCTACGTTAGGTATCACTTACGACAGCACTGCCAGTTATCAGTGCTCTGGCACAGACAATGTCTGAAGACTTTTTTTTTAAGGTGTTAAACAGGGCAAGTTCCCAGAGGAACTCCTAGGGAATTCTACTTGTAAGTGACCTCCAGACAAAGCATGAACCATTAAATTCTTGCAGTCTGACTGTCCAGCCAGGTTTCTTCTCCCCACCTTGAGTGTAACACCCTTACCTGCATGTTGGCATTCTGATGGAGACAATGCTGAAAGATTTGCTAATGTCAAGGTGAATTATATCCACAGCTTTCCCCTCATCCACAGATTCAGTCATTTTATCACAGAGTATGATCAGACTGGTCAAGCTAAAGCTACTAAAGGTAAATCACAGACTCTTTCAAAGCCTTGGGCTGGAAGGGACCTTAAAGATCATCTCATTCCAACACCCTGCCATGGACAGGGACAACTTCCACCAGCCCAGGTTGCTCAGAGCCCCATCCAACCTGGCCTTGGACACTTCCAGTCATGGGGCAGCCACAGCTTCTCTGGGCAACCTGTGCCAGGGCCTCACCACCCTCACAGGGAAGAATTTATTCCTAATATCCAATCTAACCCTGTTCTCAGTTGAATCCATTCCCCTTGCCCTGTCACTCCAGACTTTTGGAAATACTCTCTCCATTTTTCTTGTGGGCTCCCTCCCAAGCCTTCTCTTTTCCAAACCCATGCTGACCATTCTAAAGTCACCTACTTCTCCTTAATATACCCAGAAATGTGTCAAAAAAACTCACTCCGTGATTTTTTCAGGGACACAAGTGAAACTGCCTGGCCTGCAGCTGCCTGAACTGTCCCTCTTGCCCTTTCTGGCAAAGGATGCAACATTTGCCTTTCTCCTGCCAAAAGCGCCCTCGAGAATCTAGAAAACCTGAAGGCTTCTGAAATAAACGGAATACATAGTTTTTCATGCTCTCTCTGCCCCTCTGGCAAAGAAATCTGCTGCAAAACACACACATATACACAGTTCTAATCAAGTCAACTTCTTGGAGATCAAAGGAAGGGCAGAAGCTTGGGAAGTGTCCACATCCCATGAGGACTCAACCATCAGGGAGACAGTGTGCCTACAAGCACGGATACAACACAGCAAGGAACACACTGGATTTTTTTAACAGCTTATTTCTTTTATGCTAGCAACCTCCCTGAACAGAGATGTACACGCAAAAATGTTCTTCCCTGCTCCACCGTGGAAAATTTTGTATTGAAATGGCCTTTCTAAGCACTGAAATTTGTGCATGGGTAGTTGAGGTGGTTCATTCCTTGGGTGTGGAATCACACAAAGTGCCAAAAGGAGTACAGTTGTATTCACCTGGTCTTCTGAACCATGAGCTTATTGACACCATTCAGGAGAACCCCTGCAGAAAGCACTGCGACAAAATCTTCTGTCACCCTTCGGTGCCCCTGTTTTATATTCTCACAGCCTAATTTACACCTGAATACACCTGAATAGAAAGTGAGGTGCTTTTAAAATGGTTTAAACAGGTCAGGCTGAGCTGTGTTACAGAAAAGACCATGAGTGAAGAGTCTAACCACACATGCTTACAGTGAATGTGTGTTAGCAGTATCTGATAAATCTTTAACAAATAACACATTATTATAAACTTGAGACCAGTAGAGAGCCCTCTGGACACGTAATTTCTCAATATGAATTCACTAGCAAAAAGAGAACCTATATAATTTAATTCTTGTTTGATCCGAAGGGGAAATTTTCAATGTTGTGGGAAAAAACTGCCAACTGACTAGAAATTTTTGCTGTAATTTTGAGTTCTAACTCTGCAATTCTAAAAATAAAAATCTAAAGTCGTTAAAAACAAAAAGCAATTGGGAACTGTCATTTCAGAAGAGGTCATACCAACATATTTTGGGGGTTGGGTTTTTTCCCCCATTCTTTTAAGGGTCCTGGACTTGGAACTCCACCAAAGCAATAATGGCAATTCAATAAAAAAGCGCATTTTGCTTGCCCTTGCCCATATTTTCTTTGCAGAAAAAAAAATTTGGGGGGCATTTCTTTTCCCTCCCTATCAGGAAGATACTGACTANCAGCTTGGACCCCGGTTTTGCTGAGCTCAGCAGCAGAACAAAGGCTTGCAAACAGATTTTAGTGTTTTGAAGATGGAAAACCAAAATATGACACCTCATCCTTAAACCATGAAACCCCACATTTAAGTTGAGATGGCAACAAAAGGAGACAACTCAAAGAGTAGACAAGAAAGAGGCGAAGAAAGCACACAAGAATACAGACCAAATGTACACACACAGTTAGTACCGAAGGGTTGATTGGTTTTGAAACAAGCAACATGTCAGCGTTTGTATTTGTTATTAAAATTTGCTATTCATACTGCAGCAGTGTCCAGAAGTCCCATCTGCACACACCAAGCTCAGTCCCTGCTTTTAAATCTTGGTGCAATCAGACATTGATTATGAATGGAAAAGCTGTTTCTCCATAGCCCTTTTTCTTTCAGGAAGAAAAATTAACTTATAACAGGCTAACACTAAAAACACTCTCGCCCTCAACTCCCTTAAAAGAAAACAAAAGGCATCATATGAGACCTCAGAAAATGACCAAAACCCAATTTTCATACTTGGGTTCCTTGGCACAATTCAGACATTTTGAACTGGGAATGCAATGACATGAGTCAGAACATCACAGTTTTTTAAGCATTCTCCATAGTATCCTTGGCAGTCCCAGTGGCTTTGGTAAATGTAATAAAAATAGGATTTGCCAGAGTAAACTGCAATCAAAGGTGACCTTCAGGCAACTTTTAGACAGTCATCAGGTTTTGAGGGTTTTGACTGGGAAGACAAAACAGGAAATTAAAGACTCCACCCCCTATATTTAGGATTTCCTCTTAAACTGCCATGTTTTGTTCATGACAGACTTGATCTGTGAGGTCTTCTGACACAAAATTGGTCTTGGCATCCATCATTTTGTCACAGTCAGCTGCCAGATAAGGAAAAACACCAGTAAGGAAGGCCAGGGTTAAATTTAGGAAAATAGGAATTCCTATGAGAAAAAAATGGCAGGAGCAGCTGGGGATAAAATGTAATGAAATCAGATATGAAGGATAAAATGAGAAAACTGTATATTTGGTTGAGTGACCAAAAAGAAATTCTGCTCTTTGGGTGCTGACTGACAGATCCACTGCTGACCCATTTCAGAAAAAAAGATAAGCCTTCATTCCCGACTCTGATTTACAGGCCCTCAGAGGGTTATCTGAGGTTGGCTGTCCTTATCCAACCCCAATTCCAAGCGAAGAACCCGAGCCCGCAGATGAGCTCTGGTACACGAGCAGCCCCGTCGGTGTCCAGAGCGGTTCTGAAGCGCAACAGCCCAAAAAGGAATTGTGCCAACTCGCACACATCAAGAGCCAAGTCCTGGGCTCCAGCGAAATGACAAACATTGTTCAAAAACATGCTTGCTGAAGGCCTTGTTGGTGAACGGGTCACTTGGCAAAGCTGTGAACACAAAACACGCTGTGCAAGCTGCCTGAAAGCTCAGCCCTCCCGTGTGCCTGGGCAGAACCGGGATACGGCAGGGATTGGAAGGATACAAAGGATGCCCAACAGGACTTCTCTAATGATGTTGCTCCGTGGCCTTGCTGCCAGCAAAAGCTGCTGGGAAATGGCTCTGATTTCTGCTGCTGATGTAAACTCTCAAGCCTGTGGGGTAGAGCTTTTCTCTCCAACGCTCTCTGTACCTTCCCTGTCCTCTCTGAAAGTGCCACGCTGAATTCCACCCACCCCTCTCCCCCACGACATGTTTCCTCCGTCCCTCTTTCCCTTCCTTGACTTTCACCTCTGAGGACACACACAACAGAGGTGGGAATGCTGAAAGTTTTCTCCTGGCAAGGAGCCCGACATCTGAAAAGGGACGACCTTCTGGATGGAGAGATCTCTGACTAGCATAAAAGGGATTTTTGTGGATTAGAGAATCTAAAATAAAAAATCTGACATTGGGACACTATTTCCATTTCCAGCCTGATGCACAAGGCCAACTTCAGGTGCAATCACATGGGTAAAAGAGGTGGATGAAAGTCAGCAGTACCACAGAACAATTACTTATTGGGTAGCTTTCTTATCCCTGAAGGCTTTTAGGCTGCAATCAGTATTTCCCAGATATAGAAGACTGATTTGACTGAATTTGCATCCCTGCATCACTTTTTACTACGTTTAAATCGCTGTCATCTGAAATTGAAATACTGACAGCGAAACCATACTCATACATGCTTTTTTTTTTCTGTAAGAAATAAAATTATGCAGATCGAGAAGAAAATAAAATTGAAAGGACAACTATAAACCACTTATTTGGGCCCATCAACTCTTTGAAATCCACTTTTCACGACATATTCAACCAAAGCTAAATGAAGATACCAGGAAAATTTCCACTGAATCCAGCAACTAGGCTCTGGCTGCAAACCAGAAAGCATGTAGACACAAATGCAAATGGAAGGAATATTATGAAGATCCTTTAAAGCTGTGACTCAACGGCAATCTTAGTTTGCTAAATCCCTGGTGAGATTCCCTCTTTCTTCTGTACGACACCCTTGCACATTAAAGAAAAAATATTGTGAAGTTACAGGCTACAACTGTCCCAAAATATCACTGCACTAAAAATGCACATAATTTTACAGACAGTAGCAAATGCAGCTTAAATGCAATCTCTAAGCTTATACTGGCAAGAGAAAATCTTACTTTTGAGGGTTTTTTTTTTAAATTCCATCATTTTCAAGGTACTGCCTGCTCCTGTGTTCCAAGGGCTGAACCTTTATTTTGCCCTTTATCAGCTGGCAGAATCTTCACTGCAGACATTGTCCCTAACCCACAAATCCCTTGGGATACCCACCATTAAATAAAAGAAAAATGGCTAGCTTGAAATAGAGTACCTCTGTACGTGTTCATTTGTGTGCATACAAATGTGTTCATATTAATTGGGCTGCAGAGAAGAGTTTTTGTATTTGCTGCATAGCAAGTTTGTCCATAAAGTTCCTTGGACAAAATGAGGTCTCTGATCATCAGAGTTCTCAAAGAATTGCACGAAATTAGCCATGGTATCTTTACAAATTCAGCAGAATAATAAAATATTTATATTTAAATACGTGCGTAAGTCGTTAGATATCTTATGTGAAACTGAGACATTTCTCCTACCTTTCCAGCTTTCTTTAAAACTTATTGCATTAGCCACAGACGCATTAGCATATAATTGGCTAGAGGGATTTTTCTGAACGCTTATATTTGAGACTCTGCATTCTCCCTGGAAGTGTTGCTGTTTAGATCACGATCTATTTGACATCACGAAGTGATTTAAAGGAAAAAAAAAACAAGGCAAACAAAAAGGTTGAAATCTGATGATTCATTGTGATGCCTGTCCAGGCCAAGGAAACGCTGCATGAAAACAAGAAGCAAAAGACAAAAATGAAGGGCTGCTTTTACACATCGTTCAGCATGAGGTGGGTATGTGTGTGGAAAGACATGAAGACAGAAACCATTAAACCCCCTGCAGTTTCATATAGCGCTGAGTTCTTGTTTTTCATTTAGAATTTTAGGTCAATTAAACACTCTCGATTTCATAGTGTTTTACTGCTTGCCCATGTATAACTGGAGAAAATTGAAAGCCGCAGACTGTTGTAAAAGAGAAATGCAAGCTGACTTTCCTGCTGTTAACGCCCCCAGGAGCTGGGCTATGGAAGACAGCTGGCAGAGCCAAAGCACTACATCGCGACCTCTCTTGACAGGGATAAAACCGAGGTCTGAACTCTTGTACCACCCAGCAGAGCCTGTGACCTGCACACGGATGGCATCCCCAAGGCTCATCTGGGTTTCAGAAGCAAAGAACAACCTATGGCATGATTAGGTCGTAATCCTTCCTACAGCCTCCAGTACTGCAAGTTCTGCTTTAAAGGACACGATCTGCAGGAATCATGCTGGTAACACCACAGGACGTGGCTGTAAGGAGTCAGAGACTGGTCTTTCAGGGAGAGATTCCAGCAGGAGTACAAGAAGAAGCCACGTAATACGGGACTCAGCTTCTCCCAGCAGGAAATGCCTTTGCACAGGGTATGAAGCACAGAGGAGGTTTAGACTGGATGCTAAGAAGACTTTCTTCCCCAAAAGGGTTATCAAGCATTGGAAGGGGCTGCCCAGGCAAGTGGTTGAGTCACCATCCCTGGAGATATTTAAAAGATATGTAGATGTGATGCACACGAGGACCTGGCAGTGCAAGGTTAATAGTTGGACTCCAGGATCTCAAGAGTCTTTTCCAACATAACTGATTCTATGGCTCTATGATTCTATAACTTACTTGTGCTTCAAACATATACAGAAAAAAATATAATTTCAGTCTTGGCCTATAGGATGGTCTGAAACTCCCGGTGAACATCATTCTTTGCCTCTCCTAAGATGATCTATAGAGTGCCCTTCAGAACTGATCAGCCCAACACTCAGGTGCCAGCAGCACTGCCAAAATGACTGACCCTCCCTGGTGAGGCCACACCTGGAAGAAGTGTCCAGCTGTGGGATCCCCAGCACATGAGATGGACATACTGGTGCAAGCCCAGCGAAGGGCCACAGAGATGATGGATGGACTGGAATAGCTCTGGGACAGTTTCACCTCAGGGTTGATCTTCACCTCAGGGGGATCTTACCAAGGTTTATCAACCCCAGATAGCAGGGGGGGAAAGGTTCCTCTCAGGGATATCCAGTCACATGAGAAGAGAAAATGGGCAAAAAATGAAACACATGAAATTCTGCCTGAGTATAAGAAAACACTTCTGCTATAAGAATGATGGAGAAGTGGCAGAGGTGCCCAGATAGGCTGTGGAGTCTTCCTCCTTCGGGATTCCAAACCCAGTTGGACATGGTGCTGGGCAACTGGCTCTATCTGATATGGCGGGAGCAGGTTGGATTGATTCACTCCCATGGGCTCTCTGATCACCTAAAACTACTTTTCTTCCTTCTGCTCATGACCTTACAAGGGTTTGTATTCAGACTGAAAGACTTTGCACAAAGACCTGTTCTTGCAACAGCTATGGGTCTGAATGTCAACAGAAGGGAAATAAAATTTGGGAATGATATCAGTACCAGAAAAGAATGTTTCCATTTTCCCCTCATTCCCACCAAACCTCCTTTTCTAGTCCTCCTGTACTTTTTTCCCTCTGTCTAGCTCTCAGCCTCATCCTCTTCCAGATCCTTGCCCTGACTTTCACCAGTCATAATGCCCTACTCCTCACACTTGCCTTCTCATACTTTTTAAAAAAACACTTGTTTTTCCAAATGTTATCTCCTATAGCCTCCTCTGCAAACCTGCTGTTTGATCTTTTTTCCTCTAACTGTTTCTTCAGGATCTCTTCCTAAGTTTTTCGTATTAGCGCAGCCTTTTATTAGTCCTTTTATCTTCTGCATCTGTAGAGTTCTTCCTCCATTACTAAGACTTCCACTGGTGTCACCATCATGTCACAAACCCATTCCCTTATTCTACTGATCCTGACTCACTTCTCTCTCTCTCTCTGCCATCTCTGAACTCAGCTGATGTCTTTCCTTTTGGATGTCTTTGTGTTCATTGTAACTTATAACCAAAATGCAAGACCCTCCTTTAGCAATATCACCAATTTATTATTTAACTGCTTCCTCTCTCTGTCCCTGGATGTCTAATTTGCATCACGATACTGTGATACCCATATTTTCTCTCCAGCTTCACTAAAAAAGTGAGGGCTCATCTTTTGAAAATGGTGTATAGATCCCTCCCCACATCTTTTTCATGCCTGCTTTTGCATGAACACAGAACCTTACAGAACATGCTAGTGCTCCTAAAAAAAGGAGCATGGACACAGCAATGTGTTTTTGAATATGCAACTGACTGTTGACCTAAGATGCTCTACTTTGACCACTTTTAAATCAGTCTGTAAATGGGCACCAAGATAAATAGGAAACACCAGACACACTGGAAATGTTTAGTAAATATATACACTATATATATATAAAAGTAAAGGTATTATTATTTCTGTCACTGGTCCTATATAAGTGTAACAAAACAGACACAGCTATGAAGATTTAGGGTTGTTCTAAAACCGTAACTGAAAGCATCCCTGATCAGCTTAGGGGATACATGGAGAAATTCTAAATCCATGTATACTAAGGAGTGATGGAAACTATACCCTGACCGTGAAACTGTGAGATGAGCCTGTTTTCTCTGGGGATCACCTCAGTCACACATCCTTTTTTCCCCACCAGACCGTGGACCGAATTTATCTTACTGATGCAACAGTGGACACAATTTCCACCATCACCTTCTCTCCCTTCCCCTTATCATGGTTTATCATCTGACTGAGTAAGCATTAGAAAAAAATAAAACAAACCCAAGCTGTTATTTTCACCCAGCTGCACTTGCAGCCCTTCTGCAGAATGCAGTCTGTGCTGACAGCAGGCATGCAACAGAAGAGAGTGACACCGGGGACGTGTGAGTCTGAAGCTCAGGACTAGTGGAGGCTTCTCTCTTGGCCAGAGTGACAGGTTATCTTGCTGCCCTGCTGGCCTTTCCCTGTGCTGCAGAAAACAGGCTGTGAGCTGATAACCCACATATAAAGCAAACCCCTACCAGTCTTCAAACAGAAACATGAATTGGAGAAGAGAAAGAACTGACCTGGAACAAGGCAACAGGTAGTGGTAGCTTAGGAAAGAGGAACAGAATTCTTTAAGAACCTACATTCGTGTCAGCTCCTGCTACTTCTCTCTACAACACAGTTTACAAATCACAGGGTCAAGTAAGAAACCAGTTTTTGTTAAAATGACAGGTTTGTTCCTTTGGTACACAAATACCAGAGTTATTTCTAATAATCTACTCACAAAAGCGAGGCAAATCTAAATAAGCAATAAAAGCAGAAAACATCTTCAGCTCTCTTTCACTCCAGTCAGCAGTTTCCAAACCTCTTACTTAGCAAGTGGGATAGTGTTCCAGCAACCTAAAAACCTCATTGCTCTGATTCAGGAACATGCACCACTGCAGCGGCCACATTTAGGGGATTCAGATGGAGTGATGCTGCACTGGCTCGATGTGGAGAACTTTTACTGCTTATGGGGATGAGTAAGATCCTTGAGTGAGGGAGCAGAGACAGGGAGAGCCAAAGAAGGTGGAAAAAGATAAATCTGGTATGATTTGGTGAAATTTACAGGGCTAACAGAGGGTTTTGCTGTATCATTGCTGATAAACACAGCACACTTGACAAGGAAATACAAAGAGGCAAAGGTATCTGATAGCACTGAGCTGTTTCCAGTGGTCAGCCCCCATCCTAATGTGCAGCTCCAGACAAAGTTCTTCAGGGAAGAGAAGGTCTGTCTGTACCACCCACTGTAACTACACGGGTTAACTGTGGTTGGATGACAGGAAAAAGGAACAGCATTTTAGAGTATCCCTGGTCACACTCAGCTCCCCATTTCCAGCAGCCTCACAGCCTCCCCATTTTTTCTCTGAATTATCAGAAGCATTAAAAGACCCTTTTCCACTCCTCGCTTTGACTCATCTTTCTAACTGGGAGCACTGAACAAACAGACCTGAGAAACAGCCTGGGAGGAGCAGCAGCAGCAGCAGCAGCCTTGGTTCACTGCATGCAGGGCATGGAAAATGCTCTGCTCTCCCAAGGACAAGGGGAAAGCTACAATCAGTGACTCAGCATTAGCCCAGTAACAGCTCTCCAGGGAATCAGAGACAACCCCTCCAAGAATTCCTGCCTATTTCTGCACATGGAGGGATCAGACAGCAAAAAGTACTTCTTGAAACAATTCCCTGCCTCTGACAAACACGCACCTCTCATCAGCTAACAATCAAAGAGCACTGCCAAGCTTTGCCTTGTGATCCACATCTACGACACATCCAGGCTGCAGCCACTACTGAAATTTGGGGTTTTTTTCGTGTAACAGCTGCGCTCTGTGCAAAGCAGACCCAGCATTTCATTAAGCACAGAGTAATAGCTTGATTCCCTTAGGGACTTGCTGCTGGAAAATAGAACATCTCCTTTCATAAATAGGCAAGGTCACCACGCGTTCCTCAATGCACATGCTCATTTCGGATTTGATGCTGAGATAATTGAGTATCTGTTCGTTACACGTTTCATATTAATGCAATAATGCGTCTACATGTAAAACTAATTTAACAAGATTTAAGGAAACCAGCATTATATAATATTTCAAAGTCGTCTGTTCAGCTACCAAACACAAAGAATTCTGATTTATGGTCAAGCTATTTTTCGTATTTTACTCTCCATGCTGGATTCAGAAGTGGAAATGTAAAAAACATGGAAAAGCACAAACTAAGCTGTTTTGCCCCTTCAAACCACATTACCCTTTTGCAACTTACAGTTGCTTTTCTATTTAACAGGAGTTATCTTCCAGCACAGTCACATGTACAACCTGTGAACAAGACAGCTCACAAATGTGACACCTCAGAGTTTAAACCCCTGTAGATACAATGACAAAAGCCACAAAAATTTCACGGAGATACGTGAAGAGAGACCAAAAATTCCAGGCAAGTTCCTTCAAAATCTTCCCAAGTACTACCAAAAATCAGGAGTTCCCAGAGGACCTTACCTGAAGAACCCAAGCACTATGCACTGTAACTAATTCTAGCCAACCTATTTCTCTGTTTTCATCTTACTTCACTACAAATACTCATTTCATGTCTTTGTTTAGAATATTTAGAAGTTGGCGACCTGTTTTTTCTCTGTTTCTCTGGTTCCTGGGATAGTGCCTTTCAGGATGTGAAAACAAGGAACTCCAGAGGACAATACTAGATCAAATCTAAATGTAAACAGAGTCAATGTCTCATTGGTCAGTACAGAAGATTACATAGGGTAGGATATGAAAGTAGAAAAAAAGTATTTTCCCCTAAAACCAGATATAAATACTGTCTTGCATTAAGTTCAGCAATTTGTGAGGGGAAAGAGTAGTTATGCAGTAGAGATTTGGAATTATATATATACAAATGAATAAGAGAAGGGATTTTATTCTGAATTTCCCTGTGCTTACTCAAATATGTGCATTCTTCATCAGAGATTATAACCAGAAATTTCAAATGTGAATGTTGCCTGAAGATGTGGAATAAATTTTTGCTACATTTTTATTGGTGATATACCTCAGGGTTAGGTTAACCCAAACCGAAGAACACAAACCACAACTGTAAATGAAAGGCCAACCTCTAGATTGTGAATGATCCATTATGTGGCTTAAAGACATAAAGCAAACTCAACTGGAAACAACTGCAAAAATATTAAGAATAGTGTTTCTTGCCCTCTTTATCGGCCAGGAAATTAATAGTTAGTGGAATTAGCAGTTTCATTTCTAGGAAAAAAACAAACCAAAGGCTGTCAACATTTTCACAAGGAAAACAACTTTAAAGAGTAGGGTTTGTGCCTTGGGCAAGAATTTTTGAATTACTTCAAAAAGATCAGCAGCACAAAGACACCTCCTTCCTGGAGAGGACCTGGATGAGTTGTGACTGTGCCCTTGGAGTTTTCATTTCCAAGGCTGCAGAAACCTAACTCAGAGACCTGCCTCCTCCTTTTGTTCCTTTGAAATGCCTCGAAGCAGTCAAAGGTTCAAGGAAAGGTTATCAATCAAGTCCTGGTTGCCCTTGGCATGCCTAGAACTGCTGATACCTGCTAGGAAGAAATATGGGTACATCCTGTGCAGCTGCAAGAATCAAACAGCTGCTGGGGAGCCTCACCTAGAGCTGACACCACCACCGAGCTGCGCCGGCCAGCTGAAGAGGTAAGGCATTAGCATTTATACATAAAATGCAAACAGAGCTTATAAAAGTACTGAAAAATAACCAAGTTGGTAATTTCCAGGGCAGAGATTGTCTCTCTCTACTGGGCACTCAAATACTACCTCCAGTTCTGGCCCCTTCAACACATGAAGGACATTGAGGGGCTGGAGCGTGTCCAGGGAAGGGAACGGAGCTGGGGAAGGGGCTGGAGAGTAAGTCATATAAGGAGTGGCTGAGGGAGCTGGGGGGGCTCAGCCTGGAGAAAAGGAGGCTCAGGGGGGGACCTTCTCACTCTCTGCAGCTCCTGACAGGAGGTTGTGGCCAGGTGGGACTCGGGCTCTGCTCCCAAGCAAGTAGTGACAGGACAAGAGGGAGAGGCCAAAGCAGGGCAGGTTTAGATGGGGTCTGAGGACAAACATCTTCTGCAAAAGGGCTGTCAATCACTGGCACGGGCAGCCCAGGGTAGTGGCTGAGTCACCCACCCTGGAGGGATTTAAAAACCGTGTGGATGTGGCACTTAGGGACAGGGTTTGGTGGTGGACTTGGCAGTGCTGGGTTAATAGCTGGACTTCAAGAACTTAAGGGTGCTTTCCAACCTAAATCATTCTTCAAAAGACTTGCAAAAAACAACTAATGCAATTGTTTCCTTCTATATCACTCATAAATTTCCCTGAACATGAAAACAACCTACTGTCTGTTAAAAACACACTAAAAAAAATCAAATGCTGTTCTTGGAAATACATAAAATTATTTCTAGCTTGATGCCTCAAAACATTAAGAAGAAAATCAAACTTCTTTCTCCCAGACTTTCTTGTCTCAAAAGCTATCTATTTGAACCCTAACTTCTGTAGAAGGAGGAGGACTATTCTTCCAGTCAAGTCTTGCTCAAACTTATAGACCAATACTCTGAAGATATGCTGACATTTCTCAGAATAATTCAAAGTAATTCCTTGCCTGCCAGGGCCAGATCTGTCCCTTCCTCTCATCCCACATCAGCTATGTACAAATTCACACTAGCATTAAGCATTAGCTCGAACTCTGGCACTTAACAAAGCTGGAGGAGTCTGAGCGAGTCCATGACCTCCCCAGTGGCCTAAAAGCCTGAGGATCTTGAGAACCTTGAGGTCCTCAAGTCAAGGCTACTCTAGAAAAAGGCCTTTGACATTGTTCTTGCCGCTGGAGATCTGGCTTTCCTCACTGGCATGGCGAACTAAGAGCTCTGCAGGACCGAGCCACATGGGTGGAAGTTGTATGGGTCTGTTCTTCAGCCCACAGCTTTTGTGTTCTACTGCAAGTTCTTTGGAGAACAACCTTTCCAAAGGCAGCTGCGTTTTGTCACTTGCTAACTGAGGTTAAGCTGGAGCTGACATCAGAGGATAGCACTGCCCTCCTGCACTGCAGCAATGCAGCCACTGGGCTTTGCCCTGGGAAATTAATTTAATGCCCCAATAAGGGTGAGGAGCAGCATGTGATGGCCTCACACAGCTTTGTTTTTCAATGCTAATGTTCACATGTTAAGTTCTGAAAGTGCAGGAAGGAAAAGAGCGTGTGAGAGCAACACGCTGCTCTTCTTGCAAGAATGAAATCTGCTAAGGTAAAATGCTTTTGACAAAAAAAAAAAGTTCTCACCAAACAGCAATGCAAAAAGCAAGTAAAAGATTACATCACTACAGTGTAAAATGCTGCATCACCTATCAAAATCAGACCCAGGTTTGTTCATGTAGGATTTTGGCTTTTTTGCTGCTTTAGACATGGCAAAAATATACAACAGTTACAGCACAACACAGTTGGTATTTTGTTCTTCCTGCCTTGAGGAAAACAGAAATCCTTTGCTTCACCCAGCTAAGTGGATTTCAGATTAGACTCTGGAACAAACCACAGAAACCTACCTTGCATTTCAACATGTTGGCCACTCTCTCTTGCATTGACTGTCCAGCCTTTGGCCTGACAAGGATATAAACTGCCTTCACTTCAGGGCTGGAGCGCAGCAGTTTTTCCAGCAGTACTTTGCCCATGAAACCCGTTGCTCCTGTGAGAAGTACGGTCTTTCCATTGTAATAAGCTGAGACCGAAGACATGGTGCTTTCTTGTTCTGTCCTTTCCTGCAGGAGGTACCTGAGAAGATGCAGAAATAAAGCTGTTAAGGGCTTTTGGGATAACCTTTCTAGTCACCCATGGCAGCTCAATGGCAATTTTAAAGATTATTGTTTTTTAAAAAGCCTGTGTGATGAAAATATACCACAAAACATTTGAGAAGCTTAGAGAACTCAAGCTCAGCCTTATCCTCCATATGACACCAGAGCTGCACACAGCAGCCAAAACCAGCTCATGTTGTCCAAGACTCCCAGCAGTGGATGCTCCACACAGTGTTGAATAGCATCTATCACCCACACTGGGAAGTGGCAGCCAGAGTTTATGCTGTCTGAACTCCCTCTTGGAGATACACGGAATAAATAACGGTGCTGACATGACTAGGCTCCCACACGAAGTGCCCCACTTAAGTATTTTAATTAGATGCCATGGTTTCAGGCCTGTATGACCCCAGCCATCCTGATTCGAACTCTTAAGTTGATTAAACAGCAAACAAGGCTGGACTGAATCCTCTTAGAAAAGCCCCTCTCCCCATTAGTCCAACAGAAGGAAAACAACTATCTTTGAAGTGCTGCAGGTCACAGGAAGCACAAAACATTCATATTGCAAGGAAAAGGCTCATGAAAAGTACCAGTAAATGTGGGTTTTTTTGAAAAATTTGAAACAAAAATAAAGAAGAGTAGTAGAACATGGTCAATCAAGTATTCAAGAACCAGAGCAATGATCTTCAGGTACCCCAGAAAATCTCTTCCTCCTTCAGGAGCTTCAGAAACACTCAGCCATTTCAAGTTTCCCAGCATGAGTCAACTGCATGCTAAAATGCAAATACAGTAAAACCAGAATACAGCACTTGTTGCTTTTTTGCAGTCTTCTAAGAGTCCCTGTTTTCACCAAACCTTTTGCATTTTTGAAGGCAAGAGAACCACTGAAGTGCAACAAGGTGCCTGATTAAGAGAAAAAAACTGCAAGCCTTCACACAGAAATGTTTTTCTTCTTCTTCTTTCCCAGTGCTTCCTGGGACCGCCATACTCCACATCAAACAGATGAAAATCCCCGAATTTCTTCATCCAAAACAAATCATCAGGTGTAGAATCCAATTTAAAAAGCGGGTCAAGCAGAATAACTTCTGAAGGACACAATTTTACAAACTAATAGCTGTGGGTATTGTGGCTCAGTGGATTTGGGTATTAGCCTACTTTCAGATATGGTCTAGCTTGTAATTGAAATGAACACAGAAGGTCCATCTAGGCCTATTAAAAACCTGCTCTTATTAAAGAGCTGGCCACTTGGGAAGTTAAACACACAGGGTAAACTCTTAGATAATGAACTTACTGAAAACCAAATGTCACATCTCATCCAGGTTCAGACGAACTGAGTGATATTGGAAGACAGGAACTTGCAGGAAGAACCTGGGAGTGTGTGAAAGGGTGTGTAGGGCCAGAAGTAGCTGGTTGTTTAGCCAGACAAGATGGAGATGACAAAAGACCTAAGAAATTTGGCATGGTACAGGCCCTGCAATGTAGAAAAATTAAAGAGAGAAGTCCTTAGTCACCAGAGACCACAGAAAATTTACTGAACAGCAGGAAACAAAAAGATGAAACCTAAGACCACTTCCAGCTCCTGGATCCTTGATTCGAATTCTTGTTGTTTCATTTGGGCTATCTGTCTCACTTATCCAAAAGAGGCTTCATCTGTTTTGGCCAGGTGTTCATTGCCTGCTGGAATAATAAAATACATAAATCACACTACTTAAAAGGGTCCCTAAAATCTGCAGCCACATTTTCTTACATATTTCTGGCAAGGGCTACGCACACATAATTGACAGTCCTTCCCCATCTAGTCTGAGACCACTGTGAATGTTTGATTTCATAAAGTCTGGAAAACAATTGCATCTTCCAATGATAAAAATGGAAGCACCAAACACAGACAGTGAAAAAAGGAGCTTCTAAGGCAACCTGCTGTTTCTCTTGATTTTTGGCTTAACCTTAAGGGGTTAAAAGGGAAGAAAAATCATATCCTTTCTATTTTCTGTAACAAAGCAGTCCAAGTTAGGCACCATATAGTTAGCAGGGCCAGTTTTAAAGCTGGATCCAGTTGCTCAGGGCATCATCCACAATAAAAAGCCATGAAGAATGAGATGGAATTTGCCTATTATGGGATCAGACTTGTGCCTCCTTGCAGCACATTTATTTTTCCTTTTCCTAAGTGAGCTTTAGAAGAAAACACAAAAATCTTCTTATCAGGGAAGAAAATCAGTGCATTTGTTTAATGTGCACAAACAAATCAATGTTTTGAGATGGTGACACAAGAACTAGAATGCTGCAATTTGATATGTTCAGACAGATCCCTGAATCTCTGCTGTCCAAGCAAATTTAAAGAGGATTTACTAGGCTCCACAATATTCCAGTTAATATTCAGGATTGCTAAAATTTTCCTTTCAACTTAGTCTCGACTTCTTTATTTTTCAGAACTATCTTTGCTTTTTTGTATTTTTAAGAGCGTGATTTATTCTTCTCTGTTTTAATTGCTTTCGCTTGCCCTTTGTAAAGACAGCACTGAAGAAGTTACGGAGACTCCACGAAACCACAAGATTTCTGAGGTCAAAGGGTGTGATCCAAGCCTGCTGACCTGACCCTTTGGATGTCCACTTCAATACAGAATGCCTTTTTGGCTTTTTACACTCAGACAAAGGAGAAGGTTAAACTTTTTACTTTTAATTTTAATGAATATATAGTCAATACTGAGCATTGACTATTTCCCAGTCAATTAAACTGCAAGGGATTAAGTGCCTGGTAGAACTATTTGAAGTCTGAACCGTGGTCAGCAATTGCTGCGAGCTGACCCTTTCTGGGGTAAAGAAGGATAAAGGCAATTTCACAGCCTAAGGTCCCTGTGTGTTCCAGGAGCCACTGCATTGTGGAGAAAAACCCATACAAGGGCTTTTCGAAGCCAAATTCAAGAGAGTAATTAGAGGCAACTCTGAGGTTTCAGGCACTAATTGGAGCAGGAAAGTGATCCCGGACGCATCCGAGTTACTGAGTGCAGCATCTTTGCAGCAGCAGCACAAATCTCTCTGATGCTGAATCATCTTCAGCTGGAGTGGGGAAAAAAACCCACCTTTTGCCCAGTGAGTCAGGAACCCCACTGAGCACCTCTGCAGACACAAGTGTACAAGCTGCTCTGAGGGTAAAGCTCTGGCAATGGTGCCTGCAACAGCCTCCTCTGGATCAGTCATAAAGGACGACCCACGTGGCTGTGGTACAAACAAAGCCATGATCCTGTGCCTGGGGCATGTGCCAAAGGACAAGAAAAAGGAAAGGCAGGAATTCTACCAACCCATTGCTTTCCTCCTACAAAAGAACACCCTCATATCCTCAGAACAGTAGAATAGCAGAGGAGAGCTTTCCCCCTACCAAGAGCAAACACAACTGAGTTGACACTCAACAGAATAACTCTCACTGTCCTCATCTTCAACATAATTCAATGATGTCAAGTCCATATCCACACTGCAGTGGTGCATGAGGAGTCTGCCTGCTATCAAAGCCACAGTGATCATCATCATCATCATCATCATGGGAAGGGAAATGTGTATCTGAATCTCATGGAGTGCTGCCACTGCCCACAGCAGGTCTAGGGCTGCAGGGGCTTCAAAGACATGGCCAAGGGGGGGCACAAGCAATGACAAACGTCCAGACTGAACAGGTGAGTATTTCATTATGGTTTGGATCGCCGCTGGGATTTCCATGCCCTACTCAACTAGGACAGTGGCCATTGCAGGAGCTTTTCTGTTGGCATATTTGTCTTTTCAACTCAAAACCAAAGTTGCAATTAATGACAAGCAACACTTTTCGAAACAAAGCTACAAGACAGTAAAGAGTCCTTTAAGATTAAATAATTTTTGGCCGCTTTCTAAAAATATTTTTTTAATCTTGGGTGCAAATATCCAATCATACATAAGACAGTTTTCTTAATCAGGATTCTGGAAGAGTCATAATTAAATTGGGACATGCAGAGAAGGAAAAAATCCTCTGTTGTTTCAGAGAACTTGTACAGCTGAGGTCAGCAAAAGCAAGATGAAGTGGTCACAGACTATTTCAGTCTCATCAATTTGCTTCTTCAGTCTATTAATTATGAGTTTAAAATGAACTGAACACTGGGGATGCCCAAACAATGCACCTTCATATAATTATTTTCTCTTTTACATTTTGCCCCCGACTCCACAAACTAGGAATGCAATTATAACACATAAATGGAATTCTTTGCAATACATGTTCTTTGCCTGAAAGCACTTGTTGTTAGTTTAATCATCAGCAAATACATAATCCCAAAAATAGGACTGTCGCAGGAACAACCTGATCTTTTCAATTTCATGGCCAGTAAAGGTGGATAAGTGAACAATGAGCAATTTTCCTCCAGTGCTAATGTGTATACAGCAATTGTATGGCTTGAAGCAATTAGGTATAATCCAAGGAGAGCATGCACAGGGATGAAGAGGAAGGAACAACACCACTACTACCACTTCCTATGGGGCAAAGTTCTGTCTGAAACAAAGCTACTTTCCAACCTGCTGATTCCTGGAGCAACAAAAAGCCCCCTTTGATGCTTAAAGAACAAAAACTAAAAAGACAAATTAAAATGCAACAAGCACCTGTATGTTTCATTTATGCGCTGGCACTAGAAACAGGGGCTCTAACAGCATCCATCCACTCACAGTGAAACCTCAGGTGTACATCAGTTGTGCAGGCTCTGTCATTTGAGACGCTTTATATGGATGTCAAGGTTTTGTCAAGCACCAGGATCTGCTTCAGAGATTTCACAGCTTATTTTTAGCCCCAGGACATCTGGAAGTAATAGAGCGTGCTGTGGCCTTGGAGTCCCAGAGCAGAGCCTCACACCATGCACTGCAGCAAGGGCTGAAGCAGTGACTTGTTTTCCATCACAGTGACTTAACTCCTGGCTTCTCAGTGACACTGGGAGGAGGGTTATGTCACTTATGTCACTCGGCTCCACTGATTTCATTTGCTGGGCCAAGCTCCTGACCAGGGAAGTTCCACTGCCACGGCCAACGTGTCAGCTGGGATTGATATGAATTAGCTCAGATTTGAGCCTTTGTATTTCAAATATTTTCCACATTTTTCAATAATAAATGTGAGTGGCTCAGAACAGAAAAATGGCTGTACAACATCCGTGACAGCAGCACTGCTAACAAGAACAGGCAGAAAGCACCAGCAATGATGCACTCAAGTTACATAATGTATTTCCAAAGGTTTTTTAGCCACAGGAAGATCTGTGTAGCACGTGATGCTTGGGGAGAGGAGAGGGTGGCTATACCAATGGCAGAAAATGAAGCAAAGGGGATGTTAAAATGGCTGTTCTTGGGATAAATTAAAAGATCCTTATGGTTTGTTAAACTTCCACGGTTATTTAACAGCACTAACAACCCACCAGCAGTAACAAACCGGGAAAGACAAACCTTCTCTCACTTAGCTACAGAATTAAAAGGAAGGTTGTAATCCACCCTTTGTACCGGCACTATAGATGCTAATGCAGCATAAAGAAATAAAATCCTGCGACTCAAAGGTGGGCACATTTACAGCCAGGCTGAACTCCTGATGATAATCCTCTTCGTGAAAGAGATTTTGCTCCAAGCAATTTACACCAAATATAAATGTTGTTGCTAGAAGTCTGAAGGTTAAACCACTTTTCTCCAGCTAATATTTTCAAATAATTTTTTTGTTTGCCAACAGTACCAACCCAATTCCACAACAGCATACCCAAGCAGCAACACGCAAGGATAAACTCTCATTGCTGTCAGAAACCCTTCACTACTTGAAAAACCACACCAGTTTTGCAATTCATTTGAATTTATAACAGTTAAATCTAAGGAGACAGTGCAGTGTGACAGTATAATTAAGAGCTGGAGGTGACGAGCAGCGTGCACAGCCTGGTCCTGCTGAATGCTACATGACATAAGGACAGCAGCTCTTGATCCTTTGGAAATCACTGGGAGTTGTGGCTGCTGGGCTAGAGACCTGCCCCCAGAGCAAGATGCAGATGTAGGGCAAAAGCTTGAATTTCAAGATCTGGCCATTGCTTAAGCATTACTTGTACAGCTTCAGAGACTTTCTGACTCTTCTAAGCAGCCCAAACTGTTAGACCACTGCTCAGAATTAAAGAACAAGCACAAGTGCCACTGATGCAATGCAACACAGGAGGAGCCTCTTGATCTTCCAGTGAAAACTCTTAAGTCTCTCTCAGTCTCACTATGTTCTAGAATTGATGAAAACAAGACCGTAAACATTTCAGAGTGGGGACGAGGCAACTGTGCTGAGGACATGCCTGCGTGTGTGACATGGGCATCGCAATAGCTCCGGTATGGACGCATTCTGCTCACCCCTATGTAATCAGCCACCTTATTAGAAAAGCAGCTCCCAGAGACATCAAAGGAGGTGTTTCTCCAGGCTCCCCTCTGTGCCCCACAGCATCTGTGCCCCCCTCTCTTCTTTTGTGGGAGCACTCCCTTTCTTTATGAGAGCTAGTTGTTCCAAGGCCACCGAGCAAATTATAGGATCAAAGCTGAGGTGCTATGCAGAGATCAGGACTAGAACAGGTGTTTTTTGCTCTGCTTCAGGTAAGTAATTGCAGACTTCTTATGTCAGAGAGTTTCTGCAGGTGATCCTTTCCCTTCTCTTTCCCCCAGTTCACTCTTTGCAGCCATTTTCACCTCGCTCTTTCTCCTGGGAACTCTACAAGCAGCGGTCCTCTCCGAAGACCCTAAATCAAAACCCTTAAAGCTTTGCCACACCCACTGCACACCAATTGCACTGCACCTCACCATTGCAGGAGGGGGGTCTCTTGGTGATTAAGTCAAGGATCTGGAACTCTCTCTGAGATAACAGGGTGGTCTGGCACATTTATTTCATTTTACAGATCTCATTCATTAATCCAAAGTTATAAGCACCCAACAGTTAATGTATTAGCATTCAAAGACTTTCTGCCCTTCTCCAGTACTTCTTCTTGTCCCTCAATGAAAAATAGTGGCACCAGCATTTATGGCATTTGTGGGAAGAGCTGGATTTAGAGACAGCACTTTGGGTGGGAGTGTTGATCTGCTGTAGAGCAGAAAGGCTCTGGAGAGGGGTCTGGACAGGTTGGATTGATGGACCAAGGACAGTGGGATGAGGTTCAACAATGCCAAGTGCTGGGTCCTGCCCTTGGGTCACAACAACACCCCTGCAGCTCCAGGATGGGACAGAGGGGATGGAAAGTGCCCAGCAGGAAAGGATTTGGAAGTGCTGGTCAACAGCAGCTGGACATGAGCCCAGGGGTGCCCAGGTGGGCAGGGAGGCCAATGGCACCTGGGCTGGGTCAGCAATACTGTGGCCAGCAGGGCCAGGGCAGTGACTGTCCCCCTGTGCTGGGCACTGGGGAGGCCACACCTCAAATCCTGTGTCCAGTTCTGGCCCCTCACTGTGAGAAGGACATTGAGGGGCTGGAGCGTGTCCAGGGAAGGGAACGGAGCTGGGGAAGGGGCTGGAGCACAAGTCTGGTGAGGAGCAGCTGAGGGAGCTGGGGAGGCTCAGCCTGGAGAAAAGGAGGCTTGGGGGGACCTTGTCACTCTCTACAACTCTCTGACAGGAGGGGGGAACCAGGGGGGGGGGGGTGTCAGGTTCTGCTCCCAGGGAACAAGTGATGGAACATCAGGAATTGTCCTCAAGCTGTACCAAGGGAGGTTTAGGTTGGATACTGGGAAAAAAAATTTCACCAAAAGGGCTGTGAAGCATTGAAATGGACTGCTCAGGGAGGTGATCGAATCCCCAGCCCTGGAGGGTATTTAAAAACATGCTGATGCGTCACTGAGGGACATGGTTTAGTGGTAGACTTTGCAGTGTGAGAAGGACAGAATCATGGAATGGCCTGGGTTGGAAGGGACCTTAAAGCCCATCTCAACCCAACCCCCTGCCATAGGCAGAGACACCTTCCACCAGCCCAGGTCGCTCAGAGGCCCATCCAACCTGGCCTTGGACACTTCCAGGCATGGGGCAGCCACAGCTTCTCTGGCCAACCAGGGCCTCCCCACCTTCACAGGGAAGAATTTCTTTCCAACATCTAATCTAAATCCCCCCTCCCTTCAGCTTAAAACCATCTCCCCTTGTCCTACCACTACATTCCCCTGTGAGAAGTCTCTCTCCAGTTTTCCTGTGGACACTGAAAGGCCGCTATATGGTCACCCCACCGATTCCCATGTTCCAGCACTCACAGAAAACCATCCTACAATGGTCCCAAACCACACAGGGTAACCCAAAGTTGCCTTTATTCCTGTAACAAATGAAAAGGAAGTGATGATTGATAGCAGCAATGCAAGTATTTACATGACTACAGCAACCATGCTCTTCACAAAGGCCCTGTCATGACATAAAGAATGGTCTTCATTCAAGATTCTGAGTCAACAGCAATATTGATCCAAGTAGATCAATATCACCGATCATTATCTAGTAAGTAAATCTGTGTCATGGAATGATGGAGAGACTGCCTTCCTGAGACTACCTTCTGGTTCCTACGGTCACTCCATCCCGCTCTCCTGCCAGGTAAATACATGAACACAATGCTTAGGAGTCTTAATGAAATCAAAAGAAACTGTATTTGTATGTTTTCATATCAAACCCTCAAAAAATAAAATGCAGAAAACAACAAAAGAAGAAACTGAGGACAACATACAGAAACACGGTGAAGTGATGACCCCTTAATGACCATGCTTTAGAAAACCAAACACTTATCTAACCCATGCTATGTTTCTATTGTGACAACTTTTTTTCACAGCTATGCCCACTGGAAGATATAAATAGAAAACATGAGGAAATTTGTACTCCTGCGCACATTTTTGAGTATATGTGCGTATTTTAGTTTGTACTGAGCTTCAAAACAAATGCAAAATAATTAATAATTGGCTGGATAACACCAGCCGAAAGAAAGCAAGACAGCTGCAGGGATTCAAACAAACACATATCTACCACCCCTTCCAGTTTCTGATGACCACAGAGCCCTCCATTCAGTCTGCTTGGATTTCCCAGAGCATAAAGGATTTTACTGAAGGCTTGCGCAGTACGTGCACAGAAAACCACTTTCAGGTTAGAGATACAAAAATCTGCCAACTGCTTTTTTCCTCGAGCCTCTACCATTTTTGGGTCATCAAGACCATGATGGTCACTGGTTACAGAGCACCTCATATTACAAACCTTCACAAGCTGTAAGAGGGTAAATACTGCTTTTCCTTCACCGCTTCACAATGTCAGAATTTGCTAATACCTGCCTTGTAAGACAGAGGAAGCTACTTAGCAGCTGAAAATGTTGTGAGGGAAAAGTCTTGATGAGCTCAGATAATACAGTAACACGGTTTGTGCTGCTTAACAGGAAAACCTGGTGACTGTCCTAAGAAGTTTAGCAGTCCTGTGACAGGCAGCTAAAATGAAATTTCACACTTTAGATCTCAGATCTAATTGAGCGGAAAAAATTACCTGCTGTGTTCGGATACAGATTTAAGGTTAATTAAATAACTGTAATTATTTTTCTTTCCAATAGAAAGCCAAGCTCAGCAGACTGAGCAGTTTTGTATTGAGGCTTTATTAAGAAGCACAGGCTAGAACCCTACTCTTGTCTTGGCTGGGGTTGAAAGATAAAAATATTGGAATTATTTCCCACCAAGAGGAGTCATCTTAAAAGGATGGCCAGACGGAGAGTCTATACTATTAATTTCATAGCAAAGCATATATAAATACCAACATATGTTTTCAAATCCAAAGATTTGAGGAATCTTTGTTTGGTTTTTTTAATTGAAACCTGAAAGAGAACACTGTCAATTGAAATACCACAGTTTTGCATTTTACCTCATCACTGACTCAGATAGGCTAAATACAAACAAAAAGCATTTATTTTTTTATTTCTCCCACATTTCTCTGTTGTTGGTACTTAGAATATTTGATGGAAACCTGGCACTCCATCAGACAACAACAGCCTGGGTTGTTCTGTCCAGCTACTAAAATAAGACAGAAACTACCCAAGCTTCTGCTATGCAACCTTCTCCTGCCAGTGAAGTTCTCAGCAGAGAACAGGGAAGGATCAAGCCCTTCAGGAACAGGGAAGAAGCACAGCCAAAGCAGATTTCATTCCAGGAAGTCCACAGGGAATTTCATGCTGGTTAGTACATGCTGCTGGCTGGCTTATTCTGCATCAAGCCAGAAAATCAACATCTGTGATCAGCTCTCCAGTAATTCCCTGCATCCCCTGCTCTCCTGAAGACAATTCTGGCACCACCTGAACCAGAACCACGATGCACTGACAGGTTTGCTGTCGGTCCTTGGCACTGAAATAAGTACCTTGCACAGGCAGCAAAGGGTGCACAGACCAAGAGAGTTCCAGCTTGGAAGGTTCCTGCCCTGTTGTGACTGTCACTGTGCACAAAAACGGGATGGACTGACACTGTCCCTTTGGAAATGCACGGGAACCACGGTGAGGAGAATCCTCCAACGAGGATCCATGTGGAGCACTGGGAAGGGGCAATGGAGTTCTTAAGAGAGTGAGACAGAAGGCACTTCACAGGTTTGGTGAGTTTCTACCTCCAAATACACCTCACCAATGCTTTGTGTGACTGCCTGTCTGGATGCACTCCCAACTTCCTTAATCCTTGATCCATTGCTTCCAGCAAGACGAACACGGAGTTACACATGCAGTCGATTCCTGCTGCTCCTCCCAAGGCTGTAGGACAGCTCAGGGCCAGGGAATTAAACTTTCAGGGGCTGCACATGCACAGCAAGGCTACTCGTTTTGCCATTGCCCCTTCCAACAGCAAATGTCACGCCAAGAGCTTGCAAGTCTTCTTTTTCCTTAGGATCACAAACATGGCACGGAGGCAGCAGGAGTCACCTCTGGAAATTTCAGCAGGGAACACAGAAGCAGCCCAGCTAAGCCAGAAGCATCACTAGCTGTAGGAAAACAAGCCATTCATTAACAGGCGGCTCCAAGGTGGCTGCAAGGATTTTCAGAGGAGCATTTGATCGCAGTGGAAGGCTCTTCCCTTATTTCAAACTCAGCCACAAGTAAGCAGAACTCCTTCTACGAACAGGAAGAACATTTTCACAAAATCTCACAAATTCCACTGATGGCACTCTTGATACTAAATTATCTTTGTTTCTGAGAGTTTAGTCACTCTCAGGAAGTAGTTTTGGTAGCTGCTGATCCTCATCAGATGGTATTAAGGATTTTTTACTCTCCTAACTAGCACAACTCACTCTCTTCTACTGGGATAAACAGACTGAGAAAACAGAAATAAAACTAAAAAGCAAACCTGAAGCGAGTCCAAGGATGCTGTTTTTAAATCTAGAGAGAGATGCAGAACCCTGAAATGCACATGCCTCCAACAGGCTACAGATTTTCTGCATCCCAAGCCCTTTGGGATGGGAAGATTGCAAGTGCAATTACCACTCACAGCAGGTCTCTCAGACTCATAACAAAGTGGAAATAATTTTTTATATTTATTTATATACATAAATCAGTAGTAACAGCAAACACAGCACAGCAGTGTTTATCCCTTCCTTATGCTGCTAAAAATGTTTTCTTTTCTTGAAGTTCTGTGTTTGACCAACCCGTTTTCTACACACTAACTAATGACCTCTGAAAAACCCCAGAGAAGCAAAGTAGATGCGTATTTTATTATTCCCAGTATTAGAAGCAATGCAATTAACAGAGGCTGCTAATGAATTAGACTTAATGATGCCATGCTAAGCAGCCACTTGTTTGCTCTTTTGGAGACTCGTGTTTAGATTTTTGAGATTGTTTAGGTCACACTTTAACAGGGATCAGACGTAACTTCCATTTCAGAAAACAAAGAGCACAACAACAAGAAAGACCATATGTGCCATAAGGTACATCAATTTTATCAAAGTAGTTGTTGCAGTATGGCAATTTCATTCTTATCAAGTGCATATGGAAATTTTAAAAAGTCTTTTGGTGGTGGTTTGGGGTTTCTTTTGGTTCTTGGTGGGTTTTGGTTTGTTATTTTTTTTTGCCATGCAGTAATTCCTCTCACTTAAAACCAAAAATGACAACACCATGGATTCCGGAGGCAAATGATATCTAAATATAGACACCAAACTAGAAGAACAAAATTATATCCTTCTCAATTAGATTTTCTCACAAACTGCAAGGAAAATGCACTCCTTAAATCACCTCACCTGGTTTCTGTGGAAGACAGGCAGCACAGCCTGCAGATTCCTCTCCCCAAAGTTCTCCAAGAAACACAAACATTTACTCTTCAGATAAAGGGAGAAGAGCAGGAAGAGGAAACTGAAGACAATTCCCTGGAGTTACTGAAAGCTGCATTACGGAACTTTCCTCTTCACATCAGCAGCTCTGAATAATGAGGCAGCGGAGAGCTTCGCAGCGCTGGGAGCCTTTGAAACACACTCCTCCAGAAAGAACAGACAATAAAATGTCAATAGAAAATGCCTCTTGGCTGGCACATGCTGGCACAGAGAAAACTTTTCCTCCTTATCCACACACAGGGACCAATTTTTTTCCTCCCCTCTTCTCCAATATTTGGAAGACAAGCTGATGAGAGATGACAAGGCACATTTATAGGAGTTGAAAAAGAGCCAGCACTGAATAAAACATAAGTGCAGAGTGAGAAAAAGGATGGTCAGACTGTACCAATGTCAACTAAAACATTCTCTGTGCACTGAAATGTAAGAAGGGAATCGAAAGAAGTAATTCAATGATGATTTGGTTCTAAAAATGCAGGGAAAGTTTGAATTAACTTTAAAGTATTTGAATAACCCTCTTGTAATCAGTGCCAGGTTCAAGTTAGCGCACATATGTTCTCCTTAACCACAAATTTCCTTCTCATAGTTAAGAAACTCTGCATTCAAAATTCACATGCTCCTATACTAAATAAAGTTCTTTAATTACTTTTTAATTTTATTTGCCATTGGCCAACAGTTATCATCTTGATTATATGATAAATAAAAATACCCACAAATTTTACAGTGCTGGTTCCTCACAAATCTCCTAGCATGATCTTTAAAATAAAGAAATTCCTCCAGATGGATTGGGATGTTCCTGCCCTGAAAACGCACAAGACCACACAGAGCTGGTAGATTAGCACAGCTCCAAGCAGCACAGAGAAGTACAGAAATAAATATGCCTCCTATGATTATTCTTTTTTTAAAGCCTTTTCTACTCTTGTAGGGACAGGAAGCTGCTATGTTCCAAGGTAAAAGTATTTAGGACCCATCTGAAAAGAAGGATTTATCCGTATCATTTAAGAAAAAAAATAACTCCTGATTAAATTCCTGTTAACAGATTTTTTTATTACAAGCTTCCAAGAAATGATGCTCTCTAACTTTTGTATGACCCCATGATCTGGGAGGCAAAGCTCACAGCCCAAAGATATAAATATCAAGCAAATGTCACCAGTTCTGAAGCACTACCAAGTTGCCTTGGTGCTTTTAGCTCCATCACACTACGACACACAAAGCAGCCTCATTCTGCATTACACCTCCGTAACCCGTATTTTAAATTTCAACGTTCAGAATAAACCCCATCTCCCCCTCTTAAAATTAATTTGGGCCAAGCAGAACACGAAAGATTTGCATCTTAAAGCAGCTCTCTCAGGTCCTGGATCTTTGCATAGGGTCCCACACGGGTTCAGAGCCTCAGTCCAAATCCTGGAGACTCTGTGGAAAATAAACATCAACACGTGGTGTAACAACCCAAGTGTGTTTGTGTGTGGAGCTACCTCTCGGTAAATAAACTTTTATCCTTCCTTCAGCAGCCAAAAAGGCACAAGGTCCTCTTGTCCATGTCACCAACTGCGTTACTGTACTCGTTCTTCAGACACAAATTATTCACCTCCAAGCCTTGCAGCATTTGCTGGACATCCATCCCCCCACCCTGGATTTCTTACTGTTAATCTCAGGTCCAGATAAGGGTCCTATTAAGAAGGGCTGACATGAGGCACACAGAGATTGGCAGGATGGAAATTCCTTGCCAAAATACACAGCTCAGCCAGGCAGGGCCATAGTAAGTAACCTATATCCACACCAGGCTTGCCACAAGAAAGAAAAAAAGCTTTCTTATTAACAGCCAAAACACACACTGACCTTGCCAGAAAAGTAGTCTTTGAGGCAGGATACTTCCTGCAATACAGAGATATTTGCTAAAATAAGCACACAGAGATTAGGGCTCCCGCCCAACTACACCTCTCTGCGAAACAAGAGTAGTCAAGTACTACATGGCACTAACAACCACTTTTTGTCTCTGTCTTTTCTCCTGCATAAGAGCAGGACTGCTCTGTCGTTGTGAGAGCAAAGCAAAATGAAATGGGAAAGGGGTTTCGCTCCGCTCAAAATCTTATTTCTTGAAACCTCCCTTAGCATAAAATGCTATTTTAGGAAAAACATTTTTTTATTCCCCCCCCCCAACAGGGCAAATCAGCCCAAAATTCAGCGTATTTGGCTTCCTGAAAATTTTTCTTGGCTGAGCACTCACAGCCTACAGAGACTCCCTGTTATAATTGCTGCCAATTCTCTCTCTTGACCCCTTTCCAACAGGACGAACAGAGAAAAAAGGTGGCAGTCAGAGAAACAACAGTACAACCCAAGGATCCTTGTTTTATCAGAAAGGTGTTTGAGGCCACAGCAAACAATGCTCCAAGGTGGCCTGAATTTGCACTGGAAGCTGACGTGGGGTTTGGGAAACTGCCACGTCTGTCGTAGGTTTTGCCACCACATCCCTCCGCTTTGATTTTACACTGAACGCACACCAAGAAACTCGGATTTTAACAACAGAACCTATGGTAGAGATGTCCTGCGAGAGGGACAGTCCTGAATAACCAGAAGGGAAAGAAATCGTGCCTGTGAATACAGTGTAAGTCTTTTGACAGAGAAAAGCAGAGACACAGGGGGAGAAGTGTAGGTGATTTGTGCTGGGAAAAAAAAGTAATTTAGATGATACTTGGAAATTATTTGATCTATTTGGAATCTACTGGCAACACAGAGGATCAAATGATAGGTGATCAGACATACGAGGTGAGAGGCTGAAGAACAAATGCAATACAGTGATCCTGTGTACCCAAAACTCAGAGAAAATAAAGAGATTGAGTCTAAAGAGACTAGACGATCTGTTTTAAGAGGCATTCTTGTATGTTTTCCAGACCTACAGAAAATTTCAGCATTCAAATTCAGGTTAGAAAGACACAGTGTTTAGCAGAACAGAAAGAACTTAGATGGAGTATTTCAAAGAACAAGTAAATCATCCTTAGAAACAGCAACAGAAAATAATAACTATTATCTACAATCTAAAAGCAAAGGGAAAATAGAAGAGAGGCACCTTTGCACTGCTGGGCTCCCCAGCTGGCTGTCAGGTGTCAGGTTTGCCAGGTGCTAAGTGCTCCATAAAAGCAATTAGCAGCACTAATGACTGTACAGCACAGCGATGCCCGTAGGTGATACAGAAGTTCTTAGATCATCTTCACACTACAGGAAAATTTTCTTAGAGCAGGTTGATCCTTCCAGATCTACAAGACCTGAAGTTTAACTCTGAGACAGAGCCTGGGCCAATTAATTTGCTAAATGTGTACAGTGATAAGCCTTAATTACAACACTTCTTCAGTTCTGGCAGCAAGACTGAGACAATCAGTGCAACGTATTTCACAGAAGGGAAAATTATGGCTGATGCTCAAATGCTCTCTTTTATGCATCTCTGAAGTCTCACTGCGCCTGAACACAAGAGGTTTTGGCAGCAGCTCTAAGGTTTTCCAGGAATTCTTACCTTTAGCAAACTCAGGCCATAATTTTTCTTGCCCCTTCACTTGTGCAAGGAGAAATCTTACGGGATCAAGCTGTGAATTAAACAAATGCAAAGGACGGGTTTACGATGTGACTTGAAAAAGAGTTGTGTCAGCGCTGCAGAGGGTGTTGTAAGACAGTGGTGGGATGAGGCAGGGGCAGGAAAAAGCCAGGCTTTGTTTGTCCTGTGTAATTGCCAAGGCCTTCACATGCTGAAACACTGGCCTGTCAGCAGGAACATTTCATCTACCTTTTTTCAGCGAGTACTCCAATTTTAATATTTAATAATCGTAACAGTCGTAGCCACTTGCCTCAGGATTTGCATGATGTCTCACTCGAATAATTTCAGAATACCACTCCAAATCCTCAGGGGTGCTTTGCCAGTACTCTGATACATCCCTTCAAAGAGTTTCTTTCCTTTCCCCTTATTTTTAAAATCATATCATCGCTGAGGATAGAAAAGACCTTTCAGTCCAACCTGCAGTGTTGTCTTCTGAACTGGAAAGTTTATAATAGACCACCACGGCCACCAAGCAAGAAAGAGTAAAACAAATCCCTGTTAGCCTTAAACCACCACTTCTGTGAGAAGAGTCACAGCTGGCAGTGGAGAAGTGAGGACTGAGGGGGATCCCTTAACAGGGAAAAATCCCAGCCCAGCACTGGGGAGAGGGTCTAGCATCCCTTCCAGGGCAAGGATTTAGGAACAGGGCTTACCTGAAAAAAAAAAAAAAAGAATCAGCTCTTACAGAAGCCCAACTCTCTAGTAACACAGGGAAATTTATTGCACAGTAGAGGGATCAGCTAGTCCCTCCTTTCTGTTTGCCATGAGGGAGGTGCTGTAAGGTTCACAGGAAGCAGAAAAGCCTTATGTTATTAGGAAATAAAATAGCTCTGGGACACACTGGACACACAGAGTCAGGGCACACCATGAAAGAGAGGAGAAGAATTGCAACAGCTACAGATGAGTTGACTCTGTAGCCCAGATGAGATTTTTATTTGACAGATATTTCCAGAAGATAAACCCTGCCCTTTGCAGAATGGGTTTAGTGTTTTTCATTTGCAGTTGAATTGAAATATGAGTCACTTTATCTCAAAACAATTTCAGCATAACTCAGGTTTCAGCCTGTGAGAGCAGAACTCCTGTGCACACAATCCCATCTGCTAAGACAATTTAGCACTCCTTTCCTAATGACAACGGAAAAGCCCCTTTATCCCAGAGTTTATTATATCTTCATTTTCACTGAAATAGTGTAATACAATGCTTTCATGTCTTCTCCACACACCAGAGCAAACAGATTTCAGGCTGTGTATCTTTCTCGTGCCTTACTCTAGGGCAAAACCAGTCAGTGCAGCAAGAAACCAGAAAGACACTCAGAATAAGAATAAAAATTACTTTCTCTGCTCGCAGAGAATACACCTATCTCAGCTGTAGCCAACATATTGTCTTGAAAAGCTGGGTGAAGTACAAGTGAAAACATGTATGTTTCACTCATACAACTTGTCCTCCCACTTACAAAGGACAATATTGACACAGTCAAGAGGCACAAAAAAGAGCTTGTCCCAATCCTAAGCAAACAGATCGACTGAAAAAAGCCTCCCTTGACTCCCAGGGCGTTGTAGAGAGGAAGGTGGGAGGTGAACAGCACGAAACACCTTGGGGAAGAAAGGAGCTCAGTGATGTCTACCCCCTGGGTCTCCTGCCTGTGCCACCCATCAGTGCGGGGAACTCCTCTCCCAAAGACACAGAATTTCGTCTCCACTGGGATCTGGTCAAATGCTGGACTGCCCGAGCAAAGCTGTGAGCGAGACAAGGGACCAGCTCTGACCTGTCTGCACTTCAGTGTTCCCCATCCACTGTAACTTCCATTTCCCAGGCAGGAGTCACTTCAGCCCACAGGCTAAAATATAATCAAGGGCCAGTGTGATACCTTTGCGGAATGACACCTGAAATGAGCTAATTGAGTTCTTTCCTTTCACTGTGACTCCCAGAGCAGGTGTTCCACAGCCTCTCAATGAAGAGAGAAATCTGCGCGAGCCACTAGAGAGGCCTTTTCTCCCTCAAAATTACATAAAGCCCATCCTGATTAAACACTATTCCCCATGAATAAATATCCCTGTCATTGCAGGATAAGAACTGCTGGCTGTTGTACAGCCAATGGATGAAGCACACCTGCTGATTTGGAGACCTTCATGACAGAATTGAATTAAACATGAACTTTAGGAAGTGTTGCATAAATGTCCTACTTCTCTCTTTATAAAACCCAGTTTTCATCTCAATAAGCTTCAATAAACCGTGTCTTTTCCTTCCCCTTTTTCCGCCTGGAATGCCACACGTGCCATGGTTTTCCTCTGAGAGAACACGCAGCTTCCTCAGCCTCTTACTGGAAATGTTCCACCCTGTCATGACCTACAATACATTGTCACCATCAGCTGTCCCTCCTGATGGACTGTATGTCCCAAAGACACACGCTCATACAAATCCTGGCACGTGCTGGGACCTCCCCTCTGCCACAGCTCTCCATGTGAAGAGCAGGAGATGAATAAATGTCATTCACCAGGACAAAAGTGACCCCAGCTCGCAGTGATCAACGAAGAGATCTCTGAACTGCCATTCTCAGGGCTCATCCAGACTGGTGGAGGAAGACACAATGTTAAATTGGTCTTTTTAAAAAACACCCACACCATCCTTTTGAAAAGCAAAATTTTTCCATAATGCTCCATTTTAGCAAAGAGATTAGATTTTATTATCTTTTACTCGTATCCAGCATAAAGATAAATGCTGAAGTTAGCAGAATTCCCTGAGGGGAGGAAATACCAAGTTTTAAATCCGCTTTAGTTATTCCTCCTCCTCATTTCATCTCAATCAGTGCTTGCTGTGTATTCTACTATTAAGTTTTGCCTCACATATTTTTTTTCCAGTCAAATCTTTTGCTCAAACTGGTCTTTGAAAAACTCTCCCTGGTTTGCTGACTGTCATCAGAGACAGACGAGACAGAGCATCCCAGGACAGCATCCCAACATCTCTGCCTGAACACGTGAAACTGCGGCAGGTTCATCTCCATTTCACATTTCCCTCCCAGTTTATCACCGAGCAGCACCTGCCTTTTCCCATCCCTCCTTCCTGTCTCTCACCGCTGCGCCACAGAGATGAACTTCACTTTATTTACCTGCTGGCAACCCTTAACATCTTTGGAGTGCCTGTGTGGGAAGTAAAATTGGTTTAGGTGGCTCATAAAATCCACTGCTCATTCTCTCAGAGCGGCATCTCCTCTCTTACAGCAGGTTACAGAGGGTGGAGAATCCCAGGGCAGGAGATGCTCCAAGCACTGCACTCCCCTGGCACAGCACAAAAGGAAAATTAGCCAGAACTGCAAAGAGAAATTAAGCTAAAAGTCTTCATCTTTTGGTGGGGGGGGAAGGGTTCACAAGCCTTTTGAAACCAATTCAGATTTAAAACCACTTCAGATTTCCTGCAACTTAAAGGTCAAATAAAACTCTCCACCTTTAAAGCTGCTAGAGATCAACTCTGCATGGAAGTGTCTATATTTAAAATACAGTATTTTAAATCATATAATTTTATACAGTATGTGAAAGTATATGCAAGGGGTCTTCTTTTTCTAATTACTGTTCTTCAGTGTTTCCCCATTTTACCTTCTGCCTTCTCCTTCCCTTTGCTTATGCACTGTGGCACTATGGCAATTTGCAAATTATACTGCAGTATAAAAAATCTGATCAAGTAATGGCTGGTTTTGTCCATTCTGAGGGCACTAATTAATTATTTGGAAAAAATGCCAAACCCTAATACACGGGATCTGAGAAACAAGGGTTCCATTGCTTTATTCTTTTGTGTCTTGCTTAATTACTGAAGTCCTGATGACCGCTTGCAGATACTTGGATAGCAAACCATAACTTCAGCAGAGGAAAGAATCTAAATTTCTGCTAAGACTGTGCAGTATATACAAATTTACAGTATTTACTTGCAGGTTCTGCTCTCAGACCTGCCAGGTGTCAGCATCTCGTAGCAGAGTTTGGGCAAGTTTTGGGAACAGGAAGATGGAGCGTGGCACTGGATGGATGGGATGCAGCCAAGGGGCTTGAATGAACTCGCTGATGTCATCAGGGGCAAACAATCCAGGATTTTGGGAAGGTCACAGAGGCTGAGAACAGACCCACGGACAACAAAAGGCAAACATCGAGACCGTCTTCAGGACGGGCAAGAAGAAAGAAACTTCCAGAGCTGCAAAATGAACCATTCTGTGCTTCTGTATTTCTGATTAGAACAACATCTCATACCATTTTTTCTTCAGAAAATACAACAAAAGAGAAAACAAACACGTGAAGGGGGGAAGGGGAGCTGAAGGTTAAGTTTCTTTGCTGGGCTGGCATTCAGTTTGGATTGCTGGAAATGGTACACTGACCTCTGGCAAACATCCCTGAAAAACACCCTTCACTGACACTCAGGAAGATGATGGGAAAAAATTAAAACCAATATAAATTATCCTGTAGCTCAGGCAAAAAAACCCAACCAAAACAACTTAGACACTATTGACAGGCACAAATGCAGCTAATTTTCCCAAGATACAGAAGGAACTTTATCCCGAAAGAAATAAAAATACTTTCAAAACCACCAAGTTTCATGGAGTTATGTAACTTCTCCATAGTTTGTTTTTTGGTTTGGTTTTTTTTTTCTGTGCACTAATCAAACACCTGGCTTCTCAGTATGGCAATACCTGGTTTTGAACAGCAGATTACCATGGAGCCCAATAATTATTTTGGCCAGTTCTCCTGAGATGTCGCAGTCTTCTGCCTCGACCTGCTCCCCAGAAAACAACCCCTTTCACCAAGAGAACACTGCCTGCTTAATGACAGGCTTATGAAAACCCAAATGAAATATTTTTATCTCTCCAGCATCGGGAAAGCCTCCAAATAGCTACCAAATGACTAAAATCAGGGAGTGTCCGAGCAGGGAGACTGATTCAGAAAGAAAAAGGCTTTGTGTGTTCTCTGGAAGCCACTGCCTGTGAGTTGGCTTGTCCTGTTCCTCTCAGCCTCGGAGAAGATTTTTACATCTTTCTGAAGTGCTGTTTTATCAGAATGAAAGCCCAAAACGTGCTCTTTACTACTCCAGGGATATTTCCATGGAGGTTTCTAAAGGAAACTGGGATGAGCAGCTGCTCCTTTGCACACCAGAAAGTTCTGCTTCCTCTCTCAAGGTCTGCAATGGGGACAGCCCCCCAAAATACAAAAAAAATAAAAATAAAGACAGTAAAAAGTAATGGAAAGAGACTGACTCTCCTTGTTGGATATTTGCCTCCTTTTCCCTATGGAAAATATAAAGAACAAGAATTATTTGGTCCTTAACTCTGGGGAGCCTCCTGTGCAAGAGTAAAGTGACAACATTATAGGACTTCACATTAGCCCAAAAAGGACCAAAATGTGAGAAGGAAAGAGCACACAGAGTTAAGAAATAAATCAGCTTTTGCCTCACCTAGAGCAGAGAGATGATTGGAGATGAATGAGAGTTTAAGATATTTTATAAATAAAAAAGATGTTTAATTGAAGATAATTTGACGTGCCAAAATACAAGAGCAAAAAGGTATTTGGCCAGCAAGTTGCTTTCTGAGAAAGTGCTTTGAGAAGTTCTTTAAGGGAAAATATTTTCCTGACCAGTAGGAGATAAACAGAAATTGTATTTTGCCATTGTTTTGTGAAATATTTACTAGTTGTCTTGATCATCCTCTGTCGTTCTACAGGTGCTCACACTTGTGCTGCTCTGGGCTTTTCCCTCCTTTTCTGCAGATCTCTTTCCTTCTCCCCTGAGTGCTTTTTCCTTTAGTCCTGTAATAGTCCACTTTTAAAATAAATGTAGTAAAACTGCAGCTTCCCCAGAGCATTCCCAGAGGCAGCTGGAAAGGACTTTCAATGAAATGCCTCTTCCTGGGTCATCAGCCTGACTCGGCCTTTCTTTTTTTTTTCCTTCATAAAGTCAAACCAGAAAAGAGACAACATTTAAATCACCGTAAAGTGGGGAAATCTGCATGGTTAAAATTCAGAACTTTTGCATTCTCATTTAAAAAAAACCACCAAAGACTGCAGAGAAATGGTACCATAATAAATTACGATATATCTGTTTCCAAGTAGCCTGAGTAGCTGTGGTAGACTTTTATTAATTCACTTGAAAATGCATCAAATGCATCTTTGCTGCTAAGAAGTGCAACAGAGGTAAGCTGGAATGAAATTTACATCAAAATTATTTCAATTCACCCCACGGCTCCGTATTTTCGCTCTCTGATTTTGTCACATATTCTGAGGAATTTCACAGTTAAGGAATAAGGGCTGGCATGTCCATCTACTTTGAGAACTCCTAAAGGTGCAAGATAGTTGGCTGTATTTATTGCAATAGGCACTGTAATAATTGATTTAACTTCAGGATATAGGCTTTTAGTTCTAGAATGGCCTCTGCTAGACTAGACCCTGCAACAGCTGGACTCCACTTTTAGTCACTGCACACTTTCTGGAAAACTTTTTGTAAAATCAAATCCAGAAAAGCTTGTGAGTTTTATTAACCTCACATGTATTTTATTCATTCCTAATCCAAGCAATAGATAGCATTTTCCATCTCACTGCATCATAGTAAGGTAGAGAAACAGTGTTATAATTAATTTAGATTTACTAATCTAATAGACGAATAAAGAATATGATCAAAGGAGACAGTTAGAAATCCCATGGGAGGAAAAGAAAAGACCTGCAGGAGTGAATTTTATTCTTCTGCAGGATTAATTCAGCAATGCAGGCTGGAATACAGATGCGCCTGGTTTTGGGTGCATTCCCTTTGACATAGTAGGAACACTGTAAAGCAAAGAACTTCTAGAAAACATACGCAAAACTATTTTAGTCATTGCCCAGCTATGAGGAAATCCTCCTCGTGAGCTGCTCAAAGAAAACAAGAGAGACTAAAAACAACCGTTGGATTTGCTGAAGATGCTGAGGAATTGCTGAGTAAAATTCTGATGGCAATTAATAAAATCAGGCTGCATCCTGCATATGCATCATAAGAAAGCCAAGGGGAAAACTGCAGAAAGAACTCATTAAAAAAAAAAAAAAGTGGAGGCATTAAATTTTCTCCTCTACATCTTTATTCCCAAACTGTAAAAAGGGTCCATCAAATACGCCTGATAATAGATAAAAGTTTTCCAAATTGACTGTAGAATCAGAATCAGCTCCACACTGAGGCCTCAGTGACGCCACATTTAGGCAGTGGATTTTGTTGTTGTTTATGCTATTAATAAAGGAAGTTGCTTTTTATTTCTTCCCACACATATCCCAAATGCACACTGTATCCTTTTTTTTCCCCTATGTATGATTGAAGGAGGCCATCTTTGGTGAAAAGGTCAAATGGCTTTTGATTCCCTTACAGTTTTTACAAGAGGATGGAACCTGCTGAATCAAGAAAAACCTTAACTTACATTTATAGTTAATATAAACCCAGGCATGCTGTTATGTTACAGCCCAGACAGAAGACAGTGAGAGAGTCTGTGAGTGTGCCGCAATAAGGAATGGTACTGTAGAAAAGAAAGGACAAAGACTGAGAGTAATATCCCAGTAGAGGGGCGTGGTGTGAAATTGGGAAAAGAAAGAACGTGGTGTTCAAGAAATATGGGAAGGGGAGGAGCAGGAACTGATCCCTGCTCTCTGTGACCAGAGGGAATGGCTGGAGATGTGTCGGGGAGGGTTAGGTGGGATATCAGGAAAAGGTTCCTCCCCCAGAGGGTGGTCGGGCACTGAACAGGCTCCCCAGGGCAGTGGGCACAGCACCAAACCTGCCAGAGCTCCAGCAGTGCTTGGACAACACTCAGGGACATGGTGGCATTGTTGGGGTGTCCTGTGCAAGTCCAGGGTGATCCTTGTGGGTCCCTCCCAACTCAGGATATTCTACGATTCCACCATTTTAAGGAAAGATTCCGGAGGAAGCTGGAGGAGGAACAAATCTGGAGTGAGAAGCAGAGGAAGCATTAACAGGGCAGCCAGTTTAACACACCAGCTGTGCCCTCTGGGGAGCTGTGGACAGAGAGAGCAGCAGCAAGAGAGGGGAAAAGTGAGGACAAGTAGAGCCAGAGCTTGCTGGAAACTAAAAGCAGCTCATGGGTTATGAGAGGGTAAGTAAAGGCACTAACCTCTGAGGAGCCTTCAGGAAAAAAAAGAAAAAAAAAAAAAAGAGGCATTTTTCTGTGCACTTGAAATACTGATTTTCTAATTGTACCAGAAAGACCAGTTAACGAGCCTGTCCTGCAAAGTTAATCAGCTCAAAAGGCATCATTAAGCACACAGCTTCTTATTCACATCAGAACTCCCCGGAGGCAGGAAAATGGGAACAGGGTGATAACATGACTCATGACTTTCCAATATGACCACTCTGTAGAGCCTGAGACTTGTGTGCCCTCCTTCTAACTTTGAAACAGCCAAAATGCCAGTGCAGCTGGACATGGTTTGTCCATTCTTTCCCCAAAGCCACAGCTAGTTTAGAAAGGCACCAACAGAGATCGGTGTTCAGCTGCAACCTATGCCGCGTAATTATAACCTGAAACAGGATTTCCTCACCTGTCCGGCTGGTTAATATGCCACAGAGAGCATTATACACACTTAAAGACATCTAAAAAAAAACTTATCTGCAGCTCTTCCTGCTCGGGAGGCTGTTGGTACTCCCAGCTGGCTGGTACACAAAGAGGCTTCATCAAACTCAACAGCGGCAAAAGAAAAACCTGCAGGTCTTAAGAGCAACATTAAGGCACAGCGACACCAGAGAGATGTTTTCTTGTGGCATTGAACCTGTTCTCAGGCTGCCTCTCTCTTCAGAGAGGAACAAGGTGAACTTAGCTGAGCATTGGGAAGCGAAGCCTCACCTGACGTGTCCTTCACCCAGAGCTGAGCTACAGGCAGGCTTGGGAGAGCTACTGAGGCAGTAAGTCTAACTAACCCAAGCCTAGACGTAGAGTTGTCCTAATTCACAAGTCAGAAAGGCATCTATTTAGAAACAGAATTTGCTGGATAACCATGTCTGGCAGAATCTGTGAAAGCCTAAGGCTGCCTTCACGTGCACTGAAGGTAGGACTGGAGAGCCAGGCTTTCACTCTGTCACCAAGTACGTACTAAAAATACTGGCTTTAATCTTTTGGCAACGTTAAGGGAACCTTTTTTCTTTAAGAACAGATTAATTTAAGGTTTATATGGGAACATTTACTTAGGCAGCTCTTCGAAAAACCTGATGCAATATAAATACTTAACCCTGAAGTAAATCACTTGGACCTTGCTCCACTATTCTCAGGCCTGGCATCTACCAAAGGCAACAACAGGAACTATAAACTCCTGTTGCCATTCCCAAAACAGCACAGAACTCCTCCACAGGCCAGGTGTTTAGCAAGCACATTCAAAGACAGCAGCACACATGCACATCAGCAGAGGATACACCCACACACATCCGTGGGGTGCAAGGGATGAGATCCGGAGTCAGAATTCCCTGCAAAGGTTCAGGAGACAGTGGCATGTTTAAGCCAGGGAAGCATTGCCTTTACTAGTACTTTCAGGGGCAGCATATGACTGCTTTTAAAGAAATACTTCAAATGTTGTAAAGCTTAAAAATCAACTTATTTCATAAGGGCGCGATATTTACCATTTCACCTGAGCACGTATTCTCAATCTTTCCTTGAACTTTTCTATTCCAAATACCACTACAAAATAAAATACTCTTTACGTCATTAAAATACTGTTCTTGCTGTGCTTAGAAAACCATAGAAATAGGATAAAATCTTATGACAGGCCTGCCACTTCTACTTATTTCATAACTGCCTATTGTATTCCTTATTGATTAAATTAGAACAGTAAAAGTAACTTTTAGAAGTTTTCCATAGTCAAAATTGTTGATTCCTCTGACATGAAAGTAAAAGCCATTAAACACTGTGATCTGGTTGTACTCTCTGTTCAGAGGAGCTTTCCAAACTTGTTTGTGCAAAGGAACATCTGTTCAGGCGGGGCAGCTTTCCAAATTTGCTTATCTATCTGTCTGCCCTAAAAGCTACATTGTCATCTGTCACCTGCCACCAAAGTGCAAATGACCAGGAAGTTCATAAGGGAAAAATGTTCTTATCTTCCAGCTGCCCATGGACAATACTCAACTGTAACTGCAAAGAAGAGCGATGCTTTCTCTCCCAGTCCCTTCCCGAAATCACCAGATGGTGAAATGCAGAAAGACCCCAAAATCCAGGCTCTGATGCAGCTAATGATGGACTGCTCCTCTCAACAGAAGAGAGGACTCGCACCGCATCTCCAAGCCACCTGACCATCCCGTCATCATCAGGAATGCCTCTTCCTTTTTTCGCAACAGCCCAGAAAGAAAAGGCGTGGATTTGACTATTTTCAGTTGCAACAGCCATTTAATTGGGAGGTGACTTAAAATCCTTGTTGCCCAAGACAGCTCACGCGGCACTGAAGGCGCTACCACCTCCTCTTCATCAAAGCCCTCCCTGACCCTGCTGTCAGTGCACGTCCCTACTCTTTCTCGTGCAGGGGATGTACTTGTTCTGCCAAGCACCAGCTGCGCCATTCAGAAATCTGATGTCACCCAGAGCAGCTGAACTGCCACGATCCTCTGCAGTGAACCCACTGTGGTCCCTCGGAGCACGAGGGAAGGCAAGTCCTGCACAGCCGCACGTGCACAACCACCATGTTGACCATTGGGTCACTGGCCAGCTTTAAAATCTGTCACACAAACAGAAATAGAGTCCATTCAACCCACCCTTCTGTTGCTGGCAACCCTACATTCTCCAGTTGCACCCCGGTGACCGCCCTGCTCCTTTCCCAGATATTTGGCTCTTTTACCTGTCCCAGCTCAAAATGTGGAGCAGAAGGGGCGGGAAAGCACCCAGGAGTCCCAGGTGGCAGCAGAGCTAAGGAAGAAAGCACAACGCTCTCTGGCAGTGAACAATGAATATTCTAAAATGTTTCTGGATTATAAAAAGAAAGGAACAGAAAGGGATGAAAGCAGACCATGCTTCTTTCAACTAAATCAGTAGATTGCAGCTAGAGAGGAGGGGTGTCTTTGTTTTCAAAACAATAAAATATAACCACCACACATGATTCCGCATCTACCATCCTAACAGCACTCTCCACACAATGCTCTTCTGTCACACACAAAAAGCTGATTCATTTTTTTTTACAAAATAAACCAGAACACCAGTGTAACAAAACAACAGACCAACCTCAAATGCAATCCGTTCTCCCCACAAAACAACAAAAATGCCCAAAGGCAATCCCAACACTGTCAGCGCTCTAAAAACATGATACACTCACCAGAGCAGAACAGCTGGCTTTCTGCAGATGTATTTAGAAAACCCTTTCTGTTGTAGCATCCAAGCCACCAGCCAAGGCAAGGCTACTTCCCTGAAGTGACCATGGAACAGCAGAGGACTGCAGGGATACCTTGGTCCAGCTGTCACCAAGCTGCTTCTCACCACTGGGAGTGATAAAACCCACTCCAGGCAGTGCTGCTTTTCACTTAATTAACTTAATTAATGCTGCTCCTTTAACCCACGTGCACGCTGCCAGCTGACTTTGGATGTTCCTTTGAGGCTCTCAGCTCACACCATCCCAGGTGCTACCAGCCCAAGGTGCAGCACACACCTGCCCTTAGTTAACATAACCTCTAAGCCCTCTTTTTTTTTTTTTCCCATGTCCATCTAACGTTGATCTCCTGGCACAAGGAAAGGGCAGCACCTCAGCCAGCAAACGCCACAAAAGTAATAGACTCGGAGCAAATCCATCTCCTGCTTTCTAAAGTCAAGCGGAGCAATGGGTCTAGACACATCTTGGACCTGTGTGAAATAAAACCACAGGTGGAAAACAAATAGATGTGATTTGAGAGAGAGAACACAAATGGGAGCATGTGCAACTTTTAGGGCTGCAAAAGAATTAGAGCTGTGGGCAGCACCGTACTATTTTGACCATTTTACATTCAGGAAAATGGGTCTCTGCAACAGGGAGACAATTTCTCTTCCTGGCCAGGAACACTCTTAATTTTTCACTCAAACCATACGTTGACTAGATAAAGCTGTTATCAGATGAAGGTATCAAAATGGGCTCCCTGCCTCTGGCATTTCCTGGGCCTGCCCATTAATTGTCAGCATGCCCTATTCACCAGCAACAGCAAAGAGTGCAGCTTTGTAAAGATAGTTTAAAAAAAAACCCACTCACACACCCCAATCCACACCCCAAACCTTGTCAGATTCTGTCACGAGTTTGCCAAGCAAGTTAGGGGTGGTGGTGGGTGTTTCCTCCTCTTGGCTTTGCCAGGAGAGATTTTGTCAGCAATTTAGAGGAAAGTTTAAAGGAAAAAACTTCTTTTTCCTTAGTCACACCTTTGTTTTGAATCTGAGAAATGCTCTGATGAGGAAAACTGCAATTACAGGAGTGAATTCTGCCTACTAGAAGTCTTTCCACGTGGGTACCAGTGATTGCAGTGGCAATGGAACGGCAACAAAAGCTTCTCCCCCAGGGAAAACAAATACACCTTGGTTAGGAGAAATGCAGCTGGGATAAAAGATGAAATCAATAACATGAATACTATATGAGATTTCCAAACAACTGAGTTCTACTCAGTATTTAAAGGATTTTAAGGATATTTAAAAGATTTTGGAACACCTGCCCATTTCCTTTTTCAAAGTTGATGATATTTTTAGAGAAAACTATTAGAATTTCGGTGATTTTTGCATAATAAAATGAAAGGTAGAAGTTTCGTTTCATTTCTGGAGTATGAACTTAGGAGGTATTTTCCCACCCTAGAGGCTGCATCACAGCTGGCAGCAGTGTGAGCAGCGTTTAACCTAAGATGTCTATTTACTGTCTTATCAAGGGCATGGTGACAAGGGATATTAAAGCTTGTCATTACAGATCAGCCCTCATACTGAAGGCTCTCCCCAGCTTGATTCACCTGGAAACAGGTATCTCAGCTATTGAGTCAAACCTAGATGGATACGATAAGATTTTGGCTATGGAGATTAAAGTGCTTTAACCACCGCAAACTAACACTTCACCAAAACTGACCTGGGACCTTCTTCCTAGATTGGTGTGTACTGAACCTTAACAGACATCTCAGGAATCGGTGCTTTCCTGAAAATAGAGCAGGAGGGATCCCAGGCAAAAGTGAGGGGGAGATGAAAGTTTTGCAAGAAAAAGGGTGTAGGAACAGGAAGACTGTGATACACTCTGTAATGAAACATCGCCGAGGTGCGGCAGTGAGACATCTGTTCTGATTCCCAGCTGGCTGACAAACACGTTTCCAGCCCTGAGGGTTAGGACTGTGTTTCAAAAAACAGCTGCCTGGCTACGTAGAAAGTTCTCCTAAGGTGAGAATATTCCCGGGGCTGACCAAAGAATAGAACTGGTGCTCCTTATTATCTGCTGGGATGAATCAGGTCTACAAGCTTAATATAATACACAACCTGGATGAAGCATTTACTAGAGCAGCTACGGCATTGTTCTGGTGTGGAAGAAACACAGACCAGTGCATGACTTGATATCTGCTCCTCAAGCAGAAACTGAGAAGCAAAGCAGAGTAGGTGAATGAGTAGATCTTAAGAGAGTCAAAATCCCACTTGCAAAGCCAAGACAGACAAGCAACTAAACTGCACTCTGTAAAATAAACTAGATGTTCTCAAAATTATCTTAATTATATGCTGTAGGTTGAGTACTCCAGCGTGATGAAAAGACCCTCAAAGGACAGAGAGGTGGAAGATCCTACCAAGCAGATGACCCTAACATGTAGTGTTGGAAGATGAATAGTGGCAGATGAATAGCTGCACCACGGAGCTGCTGCATCCACAGACTCCATCCTTCACACCCCTGCCATGCTCATCGTAGCACACTTTTATTTGTGGAAGAGGCTGCTCATGCAGTGTTAAATCTGTCTTGCATATTAACCAAGTGCCAGACAAAATACGGCAGACAGCACAACAGCATCACTGGCGCTGAGCTCAGGCATCTTACATTCGAGAGTAATCTGATGCACCCACTAACTCCTACCCATAGTTTCTTATGGAAGTGGATAAGGAAGTGCCATTAGCAGCAAGCAAGAACTTTTGAACAGAATTTTCTCGGGGAAAAATGAAGATCTTGCTGTTGTCAATGTATTTATAGAGGTATGTCACTTTTGGTGTCAGTTTTGTGTCATAGTTTGGGGGGCAGGAAGAGAGAGAAAAAAAATCTCCCCAAACCTTAAGTATTTTACTTCACAATTTTAAAAAGGAAACAGCTTTGCTTTAACATTTACCACTTCAGTTTATCACCTGGCGGGGAGGTGGGCTGACAGCCTGGACTGTTTAACCAGAACAGTCTTCCTTTTTCAAATCCACAGGCCAATGATTTTTCCTGATTTTTCACTGCTCTAAACACTGGGTAGCCTGAATTCTAATAGCAAACAGTCCTCATCCAACAACTGTACCTTCACCTGTATAATCTGCCAGAGATGATTTGTTTTCTTTCATGTTTCAAAATACTGTAGAAAACCACCCTGTCTAATGGTTGCTTAGGAAAGGAAAAGAGCAAGAGGTCTTGTAGAAGGAGCTTCTTTTTGCTCTGCCCAGGTCCCACCTGCATACACAGACATAATGTGGGAGCAGAACTGGGGGCATTGGCCCAGAACGAGGGCTTCCAGCCTGCACCACCTATATCCAAATTCCCTCCTCCTTCCCAGATGGGTGTGAAAATCAAAACATGGAATAACTGCTTGGCCTCTAGCTTCTCCCTGCCAATCCACACAGGAATGAAGCCTCTTCGTTTATCTCCAGGCTTTTCTTATCTGCCAGTGCATGTGCTGTGGCATAGCAAGGTGGAGGACACTTAAGAGATGTGCTATAATCTGCAGTCATTGCAAAATGCTGTCAAGAGCAGGGACTCTCCTTCTCTGTATCTGCTGTGTTAATTAAAACATTCCTTTAGCCAATGGAAAACTTACAAACTGTATAGTATTGCTTCTGTTATTTTAGCTTCTTGGAATAAAAGGCTTGTGTTACATATGTGCCTTCAACTCTAGTTAAAGATCATGGAGACCCCGAAGATGTGAAAACTTTAGTGATAATAATAATAGAACTCAGCTAATCTTGACTCCAAGAATATTATCTTTAGATATCATCAACAAGGCCCAGTGCTCTCTCCTGTTGGCCAGGTGGCTGTGGGCACTGTTCTGCTCATGTACACCTTGGCTCTGTTGGTCTGATGTGAAAGCAGTGATGGCACAACCCACCTGAACCTTCCCTGCTTGTTATGCCTGGTGCTCCATCACCCAAAATCCTTCCTCACGTTCCCAACTGTGGTGATCACCTCTGAAAAAACCCGATCTACAAAGAGAACAACTTGCCACACACAGAGAGAGTTTTAGGACTCTGCAATCCTGTACTGGCATTTACATGGTGACTAAGTGGCCACCAGCAGCACCCAACTTTGCTGGCACCATTTTTACACCCCACCCATCCCTCAGCTCCCCATGCCGAGAGTGACTGATTACATGAGTTTAATGAGTATTGCTGCTCGCACTAGATGGTCACGGTCAAGGTGAGCTCCACTCACACAGCACAAGAACGTGGCAGAGTCACATCCAGATGGATCTCTGGTGTCTTACGCAAGCACCTCTGTGCTGCACTCCCACAAGCAGGGAGGTGAGGAAGCCCAGGTAGCTACCCAAGAGGCTCCAGGGGATCTGGGCCATGTCTCTCAGGCTTCATCAGCCAAGCCAGTAGTCTCAAGGCCTTCAGCAAAGAACTGGCACTGATGGCAATCATGCCTGTGAGATGCAAAATGATGGAGAATAGGTAAAAGAAAAACACAGAAAAGACAGAAACGGAATCAGCTCCAAAACACAAACAGCTTTCTCAAGGAATAAATAACAGAGAAAAGAAGGACTCACCTCCACTGGAACAAGATAAAATATTACAGATGCCTCATTTTGACTTGTATGCTGCAGCCTGTGGCTGCGCATGCCAGAGAAGAAACACATTTTTGGTGAATCTTTCACTGACATGACTGTTGAAAAATGAAGTATCTGCTCCCAGTTGTCATATTCCAATTCCTTTAGCTTCCTATAAGGCAAGACTGGGAGAGTTGGGATTGTTCAGCCTGGAGAAGAGAAGGCTTTGGGGTGAACTCATTGTGGCCTTGCAGTGCCTGAAGGGAGCCCACAAGGAAGATGGAGAGAGACTATTTCCAAGGGCCCGGAGTGACAGGACAAGGGGAATGGCTTCAAACTGACAGAGAGCAGGGTTAGATTGGATATTGGGCAGAAATTCTGCGCGAGTGGGGAGGCCCTGGCACAGGTTGGGCAGAGAAGCTGTGACTGACCCATCCCTAGAAGTGTCCAAGGCCAGGTTGGATGGGGCTCTGAGCAACCTGGGCTGGTGGAAGGAAGGTGTCCCTGCCCACGGCAGGGGGGAAGTGGAATGAGATTATCTTTAAGGTTCCTTCCAACCCAAATCATTCCCCAGTTCCATGATTCTATATCCACCACCTGGGAAGCATCTGCTGAGCAAAGTAGTTGGCTGGCCAGAGACCATCAGGAAAACAAAAGACTCCCTGAATTCCTCACTTGGCACGCAGGACTCCACAACCCAGACATGGTAACAAGAGGAGCACTTCCACAGGAGGCTGCAGAAAGAAGGGAATGTTGGAAGCAGGTTCCCCAGTTGCTTCTCCCTGTCCTCACAGCAACACAAACCTGGCTGAACTCTTCACATTACAAGAGCAAGGCATCGATTGTGACACAGCCCTGAAAAGTCCCAGTGAGGCACAGATAGTACTCCAGAGCTCACAAGCAGCGTGTGTAACTTGTTTGGCAGATCTCACAGGATTTGTTACATCCTCCATGGTTTTGCAAATGCCCGACATTATGATAGGAACTTTCCCTTACCATGGGTGTGTGCAGCTGCAGCCACAGAATGTAGACAGACAGAAAGGCAACTTTATTTGTCAAACAATCCAAAGATGGACCGAATCCATCCATAAGCATCTCTGTGGTGTAGTTTGGAGTGCACTGGGTGATGACAGGATTGTCTTGCTGGTGCGCAAGGACGAGCAGTTTCTTCCTGACGTTTAACACCTAAAACACTTCCTCCCTTCATGGAAAAACAGGGTAACAAACCACTGCATCATACAAGGATTGTGGTTGCTGGTGAAGAGCTGCCTTGATGCTCCTGCCTTGAGGAATAGCGACTGCCTTCACCTATTCTAGCAGGGCTCTGCTGCAGGACGACCTCGTGCCCTGCACTTGGCAAAAGGCAGGCCCTTTGCCATGGAGAGATGCAAACAACCAGTAAGACAACACCAAAGCTGCATATTCATATTTTGAGGCTGATACAGTGGGTGTGACAATAGTAGTTGATAATGGGGGCGGTAAGGCCATGCATAACAACCAGAGATACACGCGGCATGGTGGAGCATGACAAGATCTGTTATTGCTGTTGTCTGACATCAGGAGGAAAAAAGCATGGAAGAATATACTATAGATAACTAATACAAGATATGTAGTCTTTCCCATTTCACAACCCCTATAACTTTAATTCTTAGTTACAGTCTCGCTACTCAATTGATCAGGTGGGAAAGGAAGATGAAAAATAGTCAGCGGGGAGAGGTTTCATACTAACACATATCCATCAGTATTTTAAGCAAAAAGGACAAAGAAAACAACAGAAAGATGTCAGCTAAGTGCATACAGTGTTTGTTAAGCATAAATATGCTTTTTCCCAGTAAAGATCTTTAACTTGTAGCCACATCTTGGAAGAAAGACAAACAACTTACAGCTCAAACACTGTGCTAATAATTTTGTCAGTGATTTAAGAAGCTTCCCTTGGTACTCATACAGTTTGGTATTCTGTATGCATCTGGGCTTCAGTGCCTAGTAAATGGGGATAACTGAATCGGGTAATTTCGTTTGTGTGATTTAAGACTGCAATTTCTTTATGGCTACATTTACAAGAGCAAAACTATCCTTTCCAGGGGTGAAAAGGTGCAATTCTACGCCCAGCTAAGAATCTACACCAAAAAAAATTCAAAAACCAAGGAGGCGACCTTATGGCTGGCAGAAAATGACAACCTGTTTTTCTTCTGAGAAACAATGTTTTTCATTCTGTTAATCTATTTCAGAAAGTCCACCTGCTTGGTGCAGAAAGCTACAGAAAACTCTGTTTTCCAATTTGCATCACTGAATTGCTCCAAGGGCCCAGGACCCATAACTTAAGTCTGCACTAGCACAAAGCAAGGGCACAGCTCTTGGCCAGAAAAGCCCAGCTGTTTAAAAGCCCAGCACCTGGAAGCAAGGACATTTTGACAGGGAAAGTATAGAAGTCCGGAAGAAAATACATTCCAATTAGCTCTACTTAACACCTTTTAACGGGAACAATGATTTATGTATGGCAGTTTTGTAATTAATTGTGTGTACATGGACATCTCACCCAGTGTGACACAGTATCACATGAGCTTTTAGAACAGCTATCCGGAGGGGAAAAAAAAAAAGCATAGCTGTAAATATTCTGTATTTGAAATCTTTTGCTAGTAGGGAAACACGCATAGAAATGAAAAATCCATTCAGTATCTTGTATTAAAATAAAAAGAAGCGGCACAAGCCAGCAATCTATAACACAATTCTGCTTAGTTAAGGACATTGTGGGGAAGGGAGGAGAAAAGGAAAAACTTCCTGTAAATCTCATTTATGGAAAATACATTGCTATATAAAAAGCCAGCCACAGCAGGATTCCTCCCATTTCTCAGATACCCTGAAATGCTTCTACTCCTTGTACCTGGACAGGCAGAATTAGAAAGTCACATTAAGAGTTATTTTTAAGGAATATTTACAACTTGTTAACAACTTCTAATTAAGCTTCCCACTCTTCTATGGTATTGCTGTTCTTAAAAGAGCATTCAGCAAATGCCTCCAGCTCTCCCTGCCTTTCTGGGTTTCACCCTTCACAGAGGTACTCCAGCTACTATAGAAAAGGAACTTAGTTTAGCTCTCAAGTTTAAAAAACCCATAGCTCATTTTCCATTCCAGCTGGTGGGCAGACAGGACAGGTGCCCGAAAGAGTTCATTTCTTACCATCTTCAGCAACTGGATTTGTTCTGTGCACATCCTGCTCGTTAAGGACAACAAAATTCCAGGTAGGAGCCTCTGACCTGTGAAATCAGTGGCGCTGAAGGACGAGCCAGGAAAGGAGCAGCTGCTCAGTTTTCTCCGCTTGAAATCACTCTTTTCATAGCTTACAATAAAGATGTTCTCAGCCTGACACTATCAAATTAGCAGACAATAAACACTCTTCTTTCCTGACATCTCCCTCCTGGTTTTCTGCCACTGATCCAGATGCCCTAGACCGTGGCCAAAGACCACCCCTATGGGGGGTCAATGAATCACTGCCAAAATCTAAAGGTAGAAAGAATATGCAGAGATGATAAGATTTTAATTTCCACAAATCCAAAAAAGTTCACAAATGCTGCTTAGGCCAATTTGACCAATTTACTGCTTGGGAAAGGAAGATATTCATACTGTGCACCACACCAGGTGTTGAGACCGGAGGCAGGGAGAGTAAGAATTTATAGATGCTGGTACATTCTGCTCCGTTCCATGTCATCCTAGCTTGGGGCAATATGAAACACATAAAACAGCCAGTAAATTGAGTAGATGACAAGTCTCGGTACTTATTTGAATTTCCCATGTCTTTGCCCTTAGGTTTGATGTTGTAATTCAAGAGTGGTCTTATCACTGCTACATACTCTTATCTAAACTGAGCCTCACCCCTTGAAGCTTTCATTTATAAATAAACAAAAAAACCAAAACACTCTTCTTTTTTAATTTAGGTAGAAGCATATAGGGAGAAATACAAAATAAAAACAGAATTCAAGGTGAAAGAACTCCCCCCAAAAGAAACAAACAACCTCCCTCCCCCCCCAAAAAAAACCCCACACAGTGACCATTAAATAAAAACACAGCTATCTTTTCAGGCTCTCTGAGACAGAGGTCACAACAACCTCAATGTACTACCACCACTGAGACACAAGATGAAGTTACTGTGGTGTTGCTGTTGTCACATGTGGTCTTGCTTCTATTAAGTCTGTCATGCAGAGATGCTGCACACACATTAAGAATTACTGCTTTTCCCTGTTTTTTCCAGAAAGGCAAAATACCAAGTCTGGCAGAAGCTGAGGTAGTTATTACTGCATAATGCTTGGGACCTAAACAAAAGATATTCCTTACCTTCTTTCCTTCTCCTTTCTATTGTGAAAATTTTTCAAAAGATAGTAAAAGAAGGTATTTTTGTTGATAATTTCTTATGCTTACTAGTACAAACAAAATAATCCCGTAATAAAGAAATAAAATATTTCAGGAAACACAAAACATACAACAAATATAAAACAGATCCAGAGGGAAAAATGTACACACAACTTTTCTATTTTATTCACCTTCGATTTTGCAGCATTTCCATCCCTGAGACCTGGGGGGCAAAACACGAGGGAGGACAATGGGACGATTAAAAGTTTTAGCAGGCTTTTAAAAAAGAGAGACAGAACAGTATGGACCAAATTGCATTATCACTGTTAAAGAAGACAAAAGTTGTAAGTCAGCCTGAACACACAGTCGTGATTACACTGTGGTTAAGTGGTACATTTATCCCTAATTCCAACGACCATTAATTCTAACAATTCTTCAACTGAGCAAAAAACCTCTGGAGTTAAAAACAAGGGTAGGGCTGTAAAAAATCCCACCTTCTATCCTCTTACAGATGTTAGACCAGCAAGGAAAGAGCTTACGAGCAGGGGCACATATACATTGTATGGTCATAGAATCACAGAATGGTTTGGGTTGGAAGGGACCTCAAAGATAATCTCATTCCAACCCCCTGCCATGGGCAGGGACACCTTCCACCAGCCCAGGTTGCTCAGAGCCCCATCCAACCTGGCCATGGACAATTCCAGGGATGAGGCAGCCACAGCTTCTCTCCCCAGCCTGTGCCAGGGCCTGCCCACCCTCACAGGGAAGAATCTCTTTCCAATATCCAATCTAACCCTGCTCTCTGCCAGTTTGAAGCCATTCCCCTTGTCCCGTCACTCCTGGCCCTTGGCAATAGTCTCTCTCCATCTTCCTTGTGGGCTCCCTTCAGGCACTGAAAGGCCACAGTGAGGTCACCCCAAAGCCTTCTCTTCTCCAGGCTGAACAATCCCAACTCTCCCAGCCTCTCCTCCCAGCAGAGCTGCTCCATCCCTCTGACCATCTTGGTGTCCCTGCTCTGCACTGGCTCCAGCAGATCAATGACGTTTCAGTGCTGGGGACCCCAGGTGCTCTATTCAGTGCTAGTTTGCTCCTGTAGGTGGACAGTCAGTAACTCCTAGGCAAAGGCTTTTCTAATTATTTGTAATCAGTACTTTTGTCAGTATTTGTATTCAAAAATGCTACTGTATATTCACAGCAAAGTGTAGGAATCACCCAGCAGCTCTCAGCTGCAGTGCCCTTGCAGGAAGACTAATGCACAGTTCCAGGAGTAGAACACGTACCACAAACCTTTCAAAAAGAAATTAAAAAAAGAAAAAAAGGACAACAACAACTAAAAAAACTTAAATTACGCCAAATACCTGCAACTTCAGTTTTTGAACCAGTCTGCCCCTCCCAAGAAAAACCCAGAAATATCTTAATATGCCGGTCAAGGATCCCAGGAAGGACATTCCCAGCTCTGCTCCACCGCTCCGGCTGGGGGGATGTTTGCAGCCTTCAGGGACGAGGTCACAGCCTCCCACCAGCTGTGGCTCCCAGGGTTTTGTCCCTTTCCCTCTCCATGACAAACAGCCCAGTGTCCCGGGGCAGACGACAGTGTTTGGGTGCTGTGGATCCTCCAGAGACAGGCAGAAATGTGCCAGAGCAGAACATCTGCACGACTTGTGTGAGTGGATTTTTTCCAAGCAGAGCTGATTATCAGATCTCCCTTTGCCATATATGTCAGTGCATTGGCTTAGGCTGTAAAACACAGTGCCTGAGTGCCCAGCCAAGTGTCAAAACAGTTCCAAAGGCCCCTTTTTTGACTAACAGCAACTTTGAAGCAGTTGTTTTGATTCTCCCTGGGACTTACTGGGGGTGGGTCTTGGTCAGCTGAAATGAATGGCAAGAAATCATCTGATGTTTATAAATTCAGAAACACTTCAGAGTTAAAAATCATGGAGACAGCACGATAAACCAAGTTATTGTATTCTCTTCAAGCCAGCCTGCAAACTGGCTTTCCTATTTCCTATTTCCTTCTGCACAGCTCCATTTAGAATTAATAAAATACAGATTCCTAACTTTTCTATCTCTATCCAGAGCTCAACTTATGAATTCTTTAACATCAGCTGTAAAAAACTGTTCAGTTGTTTGAAAGCAAGCCCATGCGAGATATGACTATGTTCCATAATGTTATTAGGTTTTAGCTGTTCCCATGAATCACAGAAATGACACAGCAGTGCTCGGCTTCAAATCCAGTTAGGAATTATGGGGAGGGTGCTGCCCTTTCCAATTTCCAAATGCACATTTACCAGGTCTCGGGGGACTCTTACAGTCTAGTGAAGTTTTAATTCTAAAGGATACAGCCATTTAGTTTAGTGGAAGTGGCATCTTCCATCTTTCTCTGTTTTTCTTATCTTCTCCAACACAGCCTTAAAAGCTCAACACATGGATTTTGCAAAGCGCTGCGCTCTCATCTCCCATTTATATCAGCTCTTCAGCTCTGAGTAGCAGTTTGGTACTCGCTGTGTCAGCAGAACGGCCCGCCAGGAGCTGCATCCCCAGCCAAACCTCAAAAGAAAGAATCGCTTCTTGGCATGGGCAGCTCCTCACAAGCTGCTCTGCTTCCTGCCAACCACTCTGGGTTAAGCCCCGGCTCCCAGCACTCGGCCACGGAAAATGGTGCCGATAGGAGCACAACTGATGCTCTCGACCCTCCCAGTTCCTCTCTTGTCTCAGAGCCATATCCCGAAATAGCCACAAAGATCTGCAGTGGCTCAGGAGAAGAGCAGCTCATGCTCTGGTATCTTCTCACAGTGTCTTAACTTTGGCCTTAGAGGGAAATGCCTGGGGGAAGCCGGTTGGTTTTAACACCCATTCCACAACCATCCTCTGCAGCACCCGAAGTTCACCAGCTACACAGGCACAGAGCTGTGGAGCTCCTCTTGGCTGTCAACCATCGACTGGACTTGGACCACACTGAAACATGTTTTGCACTGCTGGGATAAAATCAGTTTTGCTTTAATCCACAAGTGAGAAAAACAAAACCAACCACCAAAAAAAACCCCAGAGCAAACCACATCCAAAAACGGGTTTAATTGCAAATTAGCAAGGACAGCCGAGTGGCAATTAGCGCAGCCACAATTCAGCAAAGGAGAGTCAATGGTTCACCAGAGACCCACCCAAGACACACAATCTTGTGATTAATGACCCTGTTTTCTGTGCTTTAGAGTACAGCGTGTGCCACTTCTCCTGGAGTGAAACACAGGTTTTGTGGTTTTATTTCGGCACACTGCTGACCACAATTACAAGAACAGAAATTATGCATATATATCTCCCCTAAATTATTGTTCTTTTGAGAAGTCTTCCAAACTTCCCAAATGCCAAGCTACCAAATTCAAGCACACTACAGACCGTACTCTACATAACAGCATGCCACTTGCTGGAGCAAAACCAAACCAAAGCAGGAAAACCTCATCAGCAGGGTAACTCTATTGACACTGGAAGATCACGTCAGAAGCAGCAAGCTCATCTCAGGAAGGCTGTGGCATGAAGCGGAGGGATTTTTCCAAGTCCATCATGAAGTCGCAAGCTTAGCACTAACAAAAGCTCACACAAGTTAAAAGGTGAGGAAATAACGCAATCCATATGGGGATACAGCCCTAGTTCTGCTGAAATGTGGGCTTTGGTTTGAGTAGCACTGAATTCCCGCAGCTCTCCGACAAAATCTGTCATCCAGCAGGGCAGTACCTTCCTTCTCCTGGCAGTGCATGTCCTTTTCTTATTTCTGGGCAGACTGCACTCATCTTTAAGACAAGGCAATATTATACATAGCTGCTGTAAATGCTCCTTAACCACCAGGATGGCTTTCCACTTCAAGTACTATTTTCTGAACCCATTCCTTTTAAAAGAAATGATGCACTTGAATTTCTTACATCTAGAATTCATGCTGGAGCATAATTTTTAAAGCTTTCTATGAGCACAAAGAGTTTAAAAGACCATTACAGAAATGACCCTGTTGTTAGGAAACCTCTTCAAAACAATTACAGAGAAATTTCATAACACTCTTTTTTGGCACATATTTTCTCTTCGCTCGACTACACTTCATAAACTACAAATTGGTTTAATTTTATTGGCCTCATCTGAAAAATCATTGCTAGTTTCATAATGAATGAGCTAATATGAGTATTACAAAGACATAAAGCATGCCATAACATAGCAAAGAATAAGACAGGATGACCTCATTAAATCCATGAATTTGGGAAGTGTTCCTGTCCAGGACAGTATCTGCAGCACTACTTTCAAATGGAGACAAATTATAAAGTTTTAAATGGCTATACTTCGGAGAAATATAGAATTTTATGTACCTGTTTAGAAACAGGACTTTACCCGAACATGAATCACCAGTGTAAACAGCAGACATGGAATATTCATAAGCCAAAGATGCTTAAGTGTAAAATACTAATAAATAAAACACAATGCTGTCTTTAACTCCTATGATAATTCCCACTTGTAGTGAATTTCAGCACCTTTGCACTTCACAATCAGATACAGACTGCACATATACTTGCATATACTTGCACAAGTCTGCAAGAAGAGAGCATCTCTGATGCTCATTTCGGGTGTCACTCGCAGGGTTGTTGCTGTGCATTCCACACTTTCATCCTTTCTTTTCCCGCTGATGAACACCCACCTGCTTTCTCCCAGAGGAAACTTGTCAGACAGCAAAATCAAGATGTTCCAATACATTTCATTTCACTCGGGCTGTGGCAAATAGTCAAAACAAAGATCACAGCACTACATGCCAGTACAGATTTGCAACTAAAAACCATTACACTCCATGATGTTTTAATGAAAAAGAAAATGCAAATAAACTGCTTCATAAATCAAAACATACCACATTAGACATGGAAGTCCATGGAACAGAGACAACAAACGTTCTCTTCTCAAGAGAAAAAAAATCCAACAAAACAAACCCCTCAAGAGATGCTTACCTATAGGATTGTTAGATTTTAACTTTGAAGTTCACCGTGACTGTGTTGAAACACATTATTCTAGGAGCTGTAAGATTAATTAAGGATAAATCACCAGCAGCTAAATGGTGTTTATTAGAAAACAGAACTGCACAATGCCTACAATCACACACTAGAAGCCACATAAAGCTAATCCACTTTGAAATGTTAGCTACCCAGACCAAATTTGCTAAAAGTTGCTCAGACATATACTGCTTAAACCTGAACTTTACAGACGATTGCCACATGAGACAGAGTAAAACTTGTTAATATTTCCCTTTCCATCTCTAGGAATGTTCAAAAGACAAGCTCAATATGAAAACTGAGGAAAACAACAGGCTGCAAGAAGACTGATAAACTGCGATTCTTGCTCATGCATGAACCACCAGTTGGTTCTCCTCTCATTCCTTTCTACTTCTAACACAGAAGGAACCAAACCCTAGGGAGCAAAAGAGCACTTGGCTGGATATCACCAAAAATTCAGCGCTATGGTAAAAGCTTTGAGCTCACACCAGCAAGGCAAAGTACACTGTGCTCAATGGAAACAGGGGGCTTAAGTTCCCCTAAAACAACCAAACCAGAAAGATCAAAATGAAAACTATACAGAGTTCAACTGAACCTCATTGTGATCTTTTTGGGTCAGCTGCGATTGTATTCCACATCGAGAACATCCCAGAAGATCAAAAGCACTACATTTTCTGTCAAGTTTTGTACCTACAGCACAACAATTTTTGCAGTAAATTAATCATTCTGTGACTTCAGCGGCTTCTTCCCTCAACTAATTGAAGAACCAGCAGACATCATCCAGAACATTTATAACATGTTTAATATATAACATATTACAACATATTTATCTATAGTTAAAATATGTTACAGACTATGTCCATATTATAGTATTCCTGTCCTTAGCACTACCAGAACAATCTCTGCTGTAGTGTCTTTGTGGAACAGCCACTTCCTGGACTCCCTGATTACACGGGAATTCTGTTCTTATAGCCTTAATTACCTCAGCGAGAAGACTAAAGCTCATGAATTCAAACAGATTTGCTCATTTGTCCCATTGTTTTCTTGTTCAGTACTTTCTCATGGTTTTTGAGGACATGATTGATGTTTCCTGAACAGCCAAGCTTGGCAAAACTAGTGCCACTTGAGGATAACAGTATCCAAGGAGAATCATTCCTCAAGCTGAATCGAAATGTCTATGAGTCAGGCACAGAGGAAGGGTCCCAAGGCCATGCAATCCCAACTCATCTGCTCACTTTATAGGGTCCATTAAACAAAATTAACTTTACAGTGAGCGAATTAAAAAAGACAAGTGATAGCTCACTGCCCAGGTGTATTTACACAGCATTTGATACACTTACTTAAGCAAGAAAATGACGCATTTTCAAGAACTTAAAAAAAAATCTGAACTATTACGGTTGACAAGTTTAATACCTGAATGAAAACCATTTACTTGAGTCTTTAATAAACTTTTACATCCAGCACTGTAGTGCCCTTCCCTTCCAGTCTGCAGCACACAGGAACTATTACCCTTGGGCATTCAAAGGAAATTCAAGGCACTTTTGAGGCATTGGATCTGTCCCTGCGACTACCAGGTCGGACAGCACACTGCCTCTGCTGAGCTTTTGAATTAATTCTGGCTCATAAAAACACCCCGACCGCCTCCACAGTCAGGAGACTCAGCAAGATGGTATAAAATGGAAAAATCAAAGAAAGTTTTGCCTTCGAACTCCGCCAAGTATACAGACTGCTGCTCTGCCAGCGCTTTGTGGTTTGGGTTCTTGCTGTTGCTTAGCAGTTACGAAAACATCCACTTGACAAGGTCAGAACTCATGACCGAGAAAGGTGGCGAGCAGAGCAGGAGTTGCACATACAGCCCTCTCCTTTCAAGCACCAGTTAAGGGCTTAGAAAGAACACTGCTGCGGTCGTCATGTTAAAGTTACAAATGTTGTATTCTCTAGAAGGAAATCAGAACCAACCCTGACACTTTTTTTGATTCCCTAAGTTATCCCACACCAATGCACAAAAAGGATTTCTGCAGTCTGGTTACCGAGCCCTCTGCGGGTGTAGTTTACTTGAACACCTTTTGTAACCATGAAAAAAACAAACCAAAAATCTCCAGGTACCAGAAACCAATGCAGATCACTCTGCTGAACTTCCATTGTAGATCTAACCTATTACTCCGAAAAATAATCACAAAACTGACGTTATCCAGGCTATCCCACACTGATGGGAAGGACACACTCTGCACTAGTGTAGCAGAAAGGTGTGATCTATCAGGGTCCTCTGGGGCACACAGTAGGTTTTCAGGTCATGAGGAAAGTGAGCATTCCATGTCCAACACCTCACAGAAGGAAAAACCTGGCTTGCAGCACAGTCCCATGGAATGATGCCTCTCCAACTCTACCAACTTGCCATGAGCAGCCGCCTGGAGCTGGAGAGAAACCATCCACAAATACAGAATTTTAGGGAAGAGTGGCCAACGCCTGAGTCTTACATGTGAAGCACAAGACTTGACAAACTTGTGTAAGAGGTGGCTCACTGCCTTTGGGACCCACCTCCAGGTATGTTTTGCACATAAAAATTTTGCCTACAAATGCCATGTTATACTTTGTAATCCCATGCTGGTGTTTATATAACATGTCTGTTATGAAGCGTTCCAAAGCCAGAGTAGACTGCACACATCACATGGATGAAGTTCATGCTGACTCCTGGGATAACCAGCCCATAACCAGCTTAACCACAAGACTTAGAAGACATCGGTTTCTGACAACCCTGAGATGTCCACACAGTGCTGCTAAGCCACACAGCAATCATCTTAATTCTAAATGTGTTCAGGTTCAAAAAGTCATCTGGGCAGTGCGATGCTCTCTGATGACAAAGCATTAGCCATACGCTGCACTCCCTCTCCTTCAACAAGTGATTTTACTTCTACCCTACATGTTTTTATGGCATAACAACAGTATCTTTTTTCCTTATGGTCTAGGAGGTCAAGCACGCCAGGACAGAGGTATTAGGGGCTCTTCTGCAGGCACAATTTCAGGAGAGGGACAAGACAACTAAGTTACAGCCTGAGGTTTACATGAGTCAGTTCTCAGAACTCACTGAAAATAGAGAGCAGGGGCAGGATCATATTCACAGCATCACTTTGGTACAAGGGGCCCAGAAACACTTCTCACCTGTTCTATGGAGGCAAAGGTCCTTCAGTAAACTGTATTTACATTACAGCCTAAGAGCCTTGAATCTCTCAAATAAAACCCAGTCCAAAGTCTAAGCACAAAGTGGAATTTAAAATCAACAAGCCATATATTACAAGACAAACAGAATCAAGTAATCCAGGTAAAGTTACAGTTTATTTCAAAACTACGTGTCTATCACTCACGGCTGCAAACCCAGCTGGGCTGGTCCAAGAAGAAACAGAAGAGCATATCCAAGGAATTCAAACTGATTTATCTTTTTGTTTTCATAACGACGACCCTCAGCTTCTAGATCAAAATGTGATTACACGTGAATAATTACACTCCTACCTTAGCTGCTGTCATGCCGTAGTTTTTAAGTTCATTTCATAAATGCTTTTGCATAATGCACAGGGTTTATATATTCTAATACCAGGTTTATATATTCTAATTCCTAGGGGCTGATGGGTTTATGCATGCAGTCTAACAACGAGATTCACACACTCTGTTTGTACCGACACTGCAATATCGAATCCCACATGAAAACAGAAATTTCCCAGCGAAGTTAGCACTGCCCAGGCACTAAATAAGAACATCTGGAAGGTACAGTGAAGACCACAAAAAAAAAATCTGCTCTTTTGGTGGTGATTTGCTTCCTGTACTGTCTGCTCCAACAGCTCTTGTGCACACACTTACTCCCTGGTTGCTGCTCCTACTCCTGGGACTGAAAACAAATACGAACATGCACCTATTCCTATTGCATGAGTAGTAAGATTTACACAAGAAATGTTTGTCAGGAACATATTCTCTTGGAAATACATTTCCCCATGTAAATAAGTTCCTTTGCTCATATTTGTCTCCTCTGAGATCTGGATTTGGTCCTAATTATCCCCTTGTGAAAATTTATCCAGCAGAGGCAGAGACATTCCTACCAAGAACCCTTCCAGTAAAACTGCCACAGTGAATGCTGACGCTCAAACCAAGCTCCAATAGACATATCAGATCCAGAGACTGAAAAATTGTGTTCACATCTGGCAACAAATTACCGAAAAACTGATAAAGGGAATTTCCCAAAAATAAAATTACTTTGCTGAAATGAAGATCAAGGCTTGGTGGGGGACGAATAGGAAAAGCAAGTATTTATTTCATTCGACATTAGGAGTTCATTGCTAAATACAGATATAATTACCACATATAAGATCAGTGGCAACTTTCGTAATTAAACTCATGGTTTGGAGGGAAGTGTTGCTGTAGCAATGCCAGCCATAGGAAGGAAATCCACATCTACTCAGAGCAGTACTTCTACACAGCATTATTTTTATGGCATAGCACTCTACTCCAAAAAAAAAAAAAAGAGTGCAGTAAATCAATAGTAATGCCTATTTTAATCACATAGGTGTAGTCTGGAAAAGTATTTCACAGAAATATACTGAATGAGGAATTGCAAGGTCATGACCACATGTGAAGTAAGGTCTTGTTTGGTGTAGTACCTTGATTCAGCTTACATAAGCTAAAGTCAAGAGTTTAAACCCAGGCTTTTCCAAGCCAACTACTCCTGGATTAAGAACATAAAATGTTTAGGGGTTGGCTTTTTTTCTCTGTTCTCTACATAATCCCAAGCAACCTAAATGAGTTCTGAACCCCTTACATTGGCTTGACTCAGGTCTGCAGGGTTTCTTGACTTGGGCATTAAGTGAAAGAAATAAAACTGGTCTGGGACTAGAATCAGCCCTGACATGATACATCACATTTGCACGTTCCTATTCCCATGCAGCTGACATCAGTGTTTATCTGGGAGCCACATAAACCACAAAGGATGACCAACATCCAATTGTAACACCTTTTCCTGGCCAGCCTCAAGGGAAATTCCCACCCACAGGCTTCTGGCAATGGGACTTGGGCTGTGGGTTTGGGGAACCAGGACTTTGGGTGTTTCCTTCTGTCTTGTCAATGGCTGACCCCATTCTGTCTGTACATTACAAATAAAATCATATCCCCAATTATCCTGGCTTTTAGTGGATTACTTTTTCCCCCTTCCATGAGTTGGCTTCTTCAATTAAATCTTGCAGCACTCACCATCAATTGCAGATCTCAAGCAACGATCAACTCAGTTGAAAACAGGAAATCATCAACACATATCTGTGAAAACAGATCTATTATGATCCTGACAGCTGATTTTCTCATCTCTCTTTTTCTCTTACTTTTGACAAATTAATTTGAAAAACAGATTTCCATGCACTTCTACAGCTCCCAGAACACCTATGAAGAGAGAAGCAATGGCTACAATAGATGTAATGCTGAATAAATAATTCGAACCAAATACAAATTGCTTGGGTTCCTACGGAACAATGTTCATGTGAACATTGTAGTATTTATTCACAAGGCACAACAAAAGAGCAGAAAATCTGAAAATGGCTAAGCAAGAAAAACCCACATAGCAGACAGAGTTATGGACACCCAGTACACAGATACATTTCTAGCTGATGGTAGGGAGGAAGTCTTTGTAAAAGAAGGACTTCCATTGTCCACCATTCCAAATTCACCCTTGTAGACTCTGAAATGTCACAGCCTTACAAGGCTCCTCCTCTGCATTGCACAGCCCTGCTCTTCGGTGCAGAATCACAGAAAATCACCCTAAAAAACTATGATTCTTTGCAGATCAGCAGTTCAATTCTCTGCTTGAAGAGGGTCTGTCACCAATGCAAGATGAGGTCTCCCACAGCTTGGTCCAGCTGAGCACTGAAAACCTCCAAGGAAAGACTCCACCATCTCTCTGGGTGGCATGTTAGAAGTCCCGTGCTACTCCCCGGTGAAAAACTTTTTCCTGGTGGCCAGTCTGAATCCCTGGAGCTGCCATTTGTGAAAGCTGCTGTTTTTACGATTTGCCACTAATAAGAGTTCAGTTCCAGAGTCATTTGAACTTGCCCTCAAGCAGTTACAGACTTCTAAAGGGTTGCCCCTGTGCCCCATTTTTTAGCCAGATTACACCAGCCCAATTCCCTCCATCTCTCCTTATTACCTAAGGGTCCCATGGCTCAAACCACCTTAGTAGTCTTCTCTCCATATTCCAAATATCGTGCTTTTCATTTGAGGAGCCTCAAAACTGACTGAAGAAACACAGTACTCAGCAATGCTGAGGATAACACCTTCCCCTGATCTGCTGGCCATATTCTTCATGCGGACCACCATGCTGTGTGCCTTATTTGTGATGAAAACACATCACCGACTCATTTTCAACCTGGCAGCAACCACCACATCCCACTGCTTTCCCACAGTTCAGCCAGTTGATTTCCAGCCTGTACTGCTGCATGGAGTTAACCTTCACGGGCACAAAACTTCATGTTTGTTCTCACTGTACTTCACAAGATTCCTGTTGGCCAAAGCTCTCGAGCTTCCCAAGATCCAGCTGAACTGAATTTGTCCCACCTGGTGTACTAAACTCCCTCTCCAGTTTAATAGGATTTATAGCTTTTCTCGGGTTGCCTTCTATCTCAGCATCTCTGTAATTAACTGGCCCGATCCCTCACAGGCCACTTGTTATCTGTCTCCAATGAGACACTGTGCCACTGAAAACTACACTTTGAACCTGAATATCCATGCAATTTTCAATCCATCTAACAATCCACAGACTTCCACATCTTCCTTGGTGAGGCTGAAATCATATAGAATGGCTTGGGCTGGAAGGAACCTTAAAGATCATCTCATTCCAACCCCCTGCCAAGGGCAGGGACACCTTCCACCAGCCCAGGTTGCTCAGAGCCCCATCCAACCTGGCCTTGGACACTTCCAGGGATGGGGCAGCCACAGCTTCTCTGGGCAACCTGTGCCAGGGCCTGCCCACCCTCACAGGGAAGAATTTACCCACCAATGCCTCCACAACTACATATTTGGTCATTTAACTCCAAAAGGCACTCAGATTGGTCAACTACTTCTTGGCCTCGGTATATCTGGGTCAACTGTTCATGATTAGATTCTCATTCTCCTTGTATTTGGAAACAAATTCCCTGAAGACATGCTACATAATATTTCCAGGGATTGAGGAAAGCTGTCTGGCCTAAAGATCCCTAAACTATCCTTCTTTCTCTGCCTAAAGATTGGTGTAATGATAGCCCTTCCCTAGTCAGCTATTTTTTTTCAGCAAGAATTGCAATTGCATCACCTATCCCATCCAGCCTGAAGGATCAGAACATAACCAGCTTTTCCAAGTAGTTCTGAATAGCAAAATATTCTGTGTTTCCTGTGCAGCACTGCTTAATTATGTTCTCCTAGGCAATCTTTGCTTTTGTACAAAGCCATATTTCGAAGAGGAATTTATCGGTGGGCCACACTGACATTGCCCATGTGCTCAATTCCACACTGCGTGGGCTCTGAAAATGCTGTATTTATCCTCACCTCACCCCTATAAAATAGAAGAAGGCTCTATTCCTGACCCCAGTGAGCAGACACCTAGCACAGAGTACTTCCCAGGAGTATCCAGTGATACTGGAAAGAAGAGAACCCAAATATTCAGAGCGCTGGGCCTCTAAATACTGATGAAGGGAGAAAAACAAAGAGTAAACTTTTGACCCTACCCTTAACAGAACCTTCAAAGTACCTGAAGGAATGAAGAATAACTTACCTTTCCGACACTTGACCTTACATTTACTCAACAGGACTGAAATTACTAGGTTCCATTTGGATTCTGCTAGGATGTGGTTCCTTCAGGGGAATGAGGGAGACCCAGTAAGAGTCCTCTTCACTGACATTAGAGATCTCATCGCTGTCTTGACAAACCTGCCAGGTCACCTTCCAGAATGCTCAGTGCAAAACTGCTCCATACCCTTTCTTCTGAGCTCACCAGGGACCCATGACCTGCTGCAGACTTGTCACCACTTGCTTCTGAGTTGAGAAACAAGACAACTCAAATCACCTGTCTTGTGGCAGTGCTGCCAGAGGTCTTCAGACAAACCCCACCGTGTTGTTGCCAACGTTCAGTGCTCAGTTAGAACAAAAGAGGAAAATCCATTCTCACCATACGCAGTTTTTAAAGCACCACTCACTACTGTAGGTGTTAATACAGCACATACACTCCGTGATACAGAATCACAGGATGGGTCAGCTTGGAAGGGACCACATCTGGTCCCACCTCTCTGCTCAAGAGCACATGGCACAGGATTGCATCCAGATGGTTCTGGAATATCCCCAGGGAGGGAAACTCCACGTCCTCTCTGGGCAATCTGTTCAGTGCTTGGTCACTGCACAGCAAAGAAGTTCTTCCTCATGTCCAGGTGGAACTTGCTGGGCATCAGTTCCTGCCCATTCCTCTTGTGCCATTGCTGGGCACCCCCAGGCAGAGCCTGGTCTGTGCTCTGCCCCCTCCCTGCAGGCACTGACAGACATGGGGGAGGTCCCCTCTCAGTGTCTGCTCTGGAGGCTGAACAGCCCCAGCTCCCTCAGCCTTTCCTCCTACAAGAGATGCTCCAGTGCCTTCGGCATCTCCGCAGCCTCTGCTGGACCCACTCCAGGAGCTCCACGGCCCTTGTCCTGAGGAGCCAGGACTGGACACAGCACCCCAGATGTGCCTCACAGGGATGAGTAATCTCATGTTCTTTGTTAACAGTGAGGCGGGAAACGTAAGTGCAAAGCGCGATCCTGCTCCTCATCATTCAGCATTTGCACACTGGCAGAGCTCCAAATCTCATTTGAAATCTCCCACATTTACCAGATTTCCACATACTTTGTCCCAGGGATTATCACTCTTGTGCCTTGCTGTGCTACCTTTGCTGTCAAGTACTAATGCCATACTCTTACAAGGAAAATGGTCGTATGAGTGAACACAAAGTACAGATACAAGAGACTTACTATACCAATAAAATCAACATGTCCTGGTAGAAAACATTCTCAAGAAGACAGAGACCACTTTACCTGTGGCCCATCACATCTTCTTGTATCATGCAGTTCTAGTGGAGAAATATTAGTGTAATTTTCATGTTTATCCTAAGGCATCAGAACATATGTTCCCTTGATAACACTACACCAGTATTTACTTGCAATGTATTAAAGAAATTATTTAACCAATGAAGAAATGCTCAGTACAAAAAAGTGAGTTCTAGAGTTGTATGTTTACAACTAATGAGTAAGAGGACAGTGAAAACAGAAAGCTGACATATTTTAATTTTGCAGTCAGATACTTTCAGAATTTGCTTTTTAAAGGAAAGGTAAATTTCCATAAAGTATGGGAAACATAGCATTTTAAAAAGCTAAGTCAGTGAAGTATGACCTTTTCATCACAGAATTAGTTATCCTTAATGTATTTTCCTGGCATTAATCTTTCCGAACCTTCAAAACAAGTGTCAAATAGATGCAAAACCTCTATTAGTGCAGTGGAAATTTGTTTGCTAAGATTTTTGCACAGCACTGTACAGAATAAAAATCAAATCAGCTATGGGGCACTCCAGTGAAAATTTTGTAAATAATTTAAAGGAAGCTGCTGATGGCAATTATGATCACTTTAGATTAAAAGTATCCCAGACAGGACACTATATTTTGCATGGAAAGGACATAAGGTTGCACACAGCAGGTAAGAATTTCAAAGTCAGAAAGACAGACAAAAAGAATCCTATGTCATGATTACTTCCAACTATCAGAAGTAATAAATTTGGCTTACTTTTCTTACCCACGAGACAAGGTACAAGCTTCCTGCTACGTACCTAGGAATGCTAAGACCTACTTCTGTAATTCCATTTTTTATTTAAGGGCTCACAGTCACAATCACATAAGTCACACTCAGGGTAGGCGTCCGTGGAAAATAAGAGAATTACCCTCTTTGAAGGCGCCCTGCCATTTAATGGAAGATTTTCTTTTACAGTATTGTGACTGTTTTAACACTTTAAACACGTGAACATCAGAGCAGAGATGCGTTCCCAGGAAGGGCTCCAGATCACCTTAACTTCATCTCCTAGAACAAGAATTACCTAGGCTCCCATGGAAATTAAATATCAGTGACGGGCAGCGGACTTCATCTTTGATAAGTGCAGATCACATCGCTTCAGAAGGCAAGAACTTCCTCATCTTCAAGTGCACAATCTATGGTCAGCAGTGGAACCTCTGGCACTGCATGCTATTTTTTCATTTTTCAATGCTACTGCCCAACTTTTAAAGTGAAATACCAATAGCTAGATGTGCCAGCCCGTAACCTTTAAGACTGGAAGTTTAAAATCATTTCTCTTCAAGAGCCAAGCAGAGCCAGTCACAAAGTGATCTGTCTTATGTGTATCACCATCCTAGTGTGGGGGCAATCTGGCCTTCCAGCAAAAAAATGACAAAATTGTGTTCAGTATTAATGCAACTTCAGCCCGCAGATGATTCACCAGCAGAAAGGCGGCTACTGAAACACAACCCTTTATGGCCTGAAAAATCAATGCTGCAGTAAATGCAGCATTAACAGGCAAATGTTTCCAAGAGGAGCCTGAAAATTAAGACACACACCCTCCAAGTGGTGTAGCATGAGCAGCTAGTGCATCTGTATGATGTGACTGACTAGCTGCCAGATCCGAGTTTAGTTTTGTGTATGGGGTTGGTTCAACAGTCCTACTCCACTGGCACAGTCCAGAGACTTCATGTTTAAACAGGGGTTGTCGTCGCATCATTTTGGAAGCACACAGTTCCATCTTCTCCCTGATATGCTTGCTGGAAATCCTTTGTGGGCAGGTTTGACAGGAGTAAGCAATACCTAATCAGTCCCTGGAAAACCCTTAGCTAGTTAAAGCAATGAACAGGCTTTCCATCAGTGGAGAACTCAGTGTTACCCACTGTAGAAAAACAACTGCCAGCATCCCAGCTGTACATGGTCCAATACAAACATCCAGAAATAAAAAACACGCTGGACCAAACCCCTTGATGTCCCACGCATGCAGCATTCCAGTGGCAAGAAGTGAACATTGCCTCTCCACAAATATCTGACCTGGACCCTGTAGCAAACAGCAGCACGCAGGATTTGAGATACGTGCCTGTAAAAATTCATTTTAATGTAAATACAGACAACTTTAGAACACAGTGGAGATGGGTTAAATTATTTCCTGAGCCACAGGAAATACACAGCCTGCAGTTTGCCTGATGCTACACAGCAACGAAGGGTCAGGGATAGGCCAAAACAAAGGTGAAGTGATACATGCCAGGCACAAAATGAGTCTCTGTGGACACAACCTGAGCACTCTCAGCTTAGCAACAGCAGAATTAGGCAAAGGAACGACACAAAATGCCAGGGAGAGGACACAGAGATTAGGAAATAGGGTAAATGATAAAAAATATTAACTGAGAAATGCATCAAGACCCAGCACTTGCTATCAAATCAATATATTGCTTTGAATGCCCAGAAACTTTGAATTCAAAACAATAGGAATCCATCTCCTGCTTTGAGGATGGACGGGACAAGGCAGCAGTCAGTGAACATAAACATAAGAATGAAGACAAATTAAAACTGCAGCTAGACAGTGTTGTGGCAAAAGCTTCTGGTTATCTGCAGAACCACCACGGTTTTCCACTGAGCTGGCAGGTTTGACTACTGTATTTAGGTGCAAGATTTTTGCTACATGCACAAGAGCGTGGCATAAACACCCTGGTACCGCTGGGCTCCTTGCCCTCTCCTCTCTGCAAATGTCATCAATTTTATTTTAGATGCAAAGAAAGACACTCAAAAGCACAGAGGGGATCACTGACAGTGTGTTCCACACTGAGTGGTTTACTTAGTCAGTTTGCTTTGGAGTAGGTAAGGAAGACAGCAGCAACGAGGGCAGGAAGGAGATCACTGGCAGAAGACAGTGTCAGTCAATGTCTGTAACATCTTGACCTGGGATTTCATTTCTTCCCGCAGAAGGGCTCCATAGGGAAGTACAAGCAGAACCACATCAAAGCAATTATGTCCCTCACTAGAGAAAGGATCACAGGGCAGGTAAAGAGCCAGGCTGAGACGTTCCAGCTGCAGTCACAGGAATAAAGTGGAACCTACTGCCTGCAGCGCTGGACCACATGGCTATCAGAGCTCTGAGTCTGCACAGACGGATCCTCTGTCAGAAAACCAAGCAGATTGTTTCTTTGCAGTCTGCAGGATCAGATGTAAAGCAGCGAGGTTGCAGTTACATGAATCGAGGGTTAACTAAGGGTATAATTCTCTCTGTCACATTCAGTTTAGAGATGTGAATACATGAGAGTTTGGGTGTCTCATTAAAGGCCTGGGGACCAACAGCCTCAGCCGCTTCAAAAATTTTTTTTTGCCCAACAAAGGAGTTGAGTCCTTTACAGCTATGACATTCAATTCAACAGCCAAAGGAAATCCAGAAGTAGTCCTGACTGTGACATTCCCCTTGACTTAAAGCTAGAAGCAATAAATAAGCTGATGTCAGTGCATGCAGTGGTTTTGCTAGGGGCTCCTTCCATAACAAAATTTCACCCTCAAAATCGTCCTTAAAATTAGGTTTAAACAGAATCATGCCATCCATTTCAGACCAGCTGATAACAAAAATAAGAGAACACTGTGAGCATGTACTACATCAGAAAGTGTTTTATGCTGGGCAGGCAAGTCCTTTTATCTCTCTCTCCCCAGCTCTGCCTCACAGCAGAGCACTTCTGAAACTCCCCCTTTATATGCCCATAACTCAAGTAGGGGACTATAGGAGTTGGTACTTACAGAGCAAGATTTTTATTACTAATGCCCAGTAAGATGGGATGTTTGTGAATAAGCAATGACAGGTGGTAAAAGCAGACGGTTTTGAAAAGATTTGTGGCAGTTCCCTGCTCTACCATCCTGCCAGCTCCACAGGATACTGGCAGAAGAAGTGGTTCCCTTCCTCTTCTTTCCTTGCCTCACTCCAGAAAACCAGCAGCCTACCTCGCTGATTGCCACAAAGGCAGGAAAGGATGGGCAAAGGTCACTCGCTCACGTTCTCCATCCCACCTCCAAACTGCTTTTGCCTTTGCAGAAGCCCAGCTGAACATAAACCATTATTCCACCATAACTAGTCAGGTAGAGCCACAAAACCACCTCTGTGTTTGCTGGTCCCAGCCAGGACCAGAGCAGGCAGAGCTCCTGGTTTTGGCAGTCATTCACCACAGACCATGACCACTTCGCTTCTGACCATGCCACAGGACGGTTACCCATGAGAGCATCACCGAATGCTTGGGTGCTGAACCACAGCACAAACACCTGTCCCCCAGTACAGACCTCGCTGAAAGCACCATCTCTGGCTTCTGGAGGCCCTGGTGATGAAGGAGGTATCTCAGACGCTCCAACCCTGCGTAGCCAAACTTGGACAAATGGTGAATAATGATGGCACTGCTCACAGAGCGATACTGCACTGGGGAGCAAAGCTCAGAGAAGCACAATTATTCACATCACATCTCAAAACAGAGAAAGAGGGCAAAAGAAAGAAAATTCATATGTCTACAAGAGTAGCAACAGACAAATGTGTTTCCAAATGAGTATTGTGTGTTTGGCCAAAGCAGAGCTGACGGGTACAACTACAACCTTCTCCAGGTTATTGCTACTTGTGCTTGTGGAGCAAGGACCCCCTACTAACGAGGAAACAACACTAATTCCAGTCAGCTGTAACCCTCTTCTGAGCCATCACAGCACACCTACCAGGATGACTCAGGCAATTTCATTTACCACCAAGGAATCATTACAGGGTGCCACCTCTGGCTGCCATCAAAATCACCTGTAACCACCTTAGGCACTGTTAACTCCACAGTACACTCATTTCAAAGAGCCTTTTGGAATTCTGCTGCGCTCTGTCAATGACCACACATTTTGTGACTAAATTATGGCCCTCTCTTTTAGGATTTACTAATGTGTAATGTAGGAATTACACTCCTGAAAATGGTTGGTACTTTTCCTACACAGCACCTCTGCTTTTCCAATTTTCCTCAAAAATAGGTGCAATAGACTTAACGCCAACATAACACTTATTCTTGTTTTCCATTTCTTTTGACTGCATAGCTCTGTAAGAACCTTTTCCTTATTGTTCATCTATAGCACAAAATTGAGGTTAATTTACATTTTCATAATTTCACTCACAGTTTTAAGGTAGTTTCTGAAGGAACATTCTAGAGAGGGTTGTGACACTTACAGTGTAATTATATTCAACATCCCCTAAATGCAAAAAGGCCTTTCTGAACCATATACAGCAAAACAAATTGCCATTCTTTACATGAAATCAGTCAACCTTCCTTTCCTACAAACAGTGAGGTTTATGGTTGCCCTCAGGAAGGTAAAACCAAAACCAAACAACTAAAAAACCAAATAAACAAAAAGGAACTGTCAGTGCAAATGGCCACAATTTTACACAGCATTGCAGAAACACCAGTGAAAACTGAGTCTTGCTGCAAAGGTAAACACAAGCCATTCAGGCATGGAATCAAAAATCTGTTTGCAGAGAACATCCGTTTGTAAAATTGCTTTTCACCTTTGGACACAATAAAACATGGATCTGGGCTTGGACAAGGCAAGGCTAAAAGACAGCTTTACAAATTAAACTGTAAGCATACAGGTTTGTGAGCAGTGCTGCCATTCTTGAATGCATTAACCAGTCCTTAAGTTTCGTATTTGTGTTGTTCCCACAGGACAACCTCCTGCCTCTCAAAGCAGATATGGATGATGGGCACTGGCCTAACGGGTTAGAAGTAAAATAAGGCATGAGGAAAACCTATTATATGAATCTCTTATGGGCACCACTGCTCCACAATTACTTTCAGGAAGGTTCGAATTTTGGAATCAAACACAATAGTGTATTTTTGGGGTACAAGGTATCTTTCTCTGTGGCCATGGGTGGAAGACACTGACTCCTATGCAAATTCCAGTCACCTGAAACTGCCACACAAGAGAAACAAAGGCACAAAGAGAAACACACAGACAAGCAACTCCTGTAAAACACAGCTAATATAAGCTTAGAACTGAACAAAATTACAGCTGAATTACAGGTACATATGCCAAACATTCAATATGCCTCACGTTTGAACAAAAATGAGTGTAGCCAGAGATCAGAGGGAGAAAGGGCTTCCAGTTTTCAGTAATTACCAACAGAACACTAATTACATGCCTGCACACAAATCAACTATTTCACTGTGTGAAGGCCCAGTAGCTGTAATTTCAACACGGTATATCACCCAAAAACAGCTCCATTTTCTAAAGTAAGCCTGAAAGCACAGTGAAAATAGGAATTTAAAAAAATACAAAAACCACCACAGACAAAATGTCCACCTCAGATGGTGTTAAAAAAAATGGGAGTTATAGGTTTTATCATTCAAAAAAACAAATGGAAAAAAAATGCAATAAAAGACAAGGCATCTACTGCAGCATACTCTTTATGTCCTTCAAGATTCCAGTTTGGCTTGGTCCACCAGACCTTTAAGGGTATGCCTGCACAGGTGACTGGGGACAGGCAGGCGCTGCTCCCCACCATCCAAACACCCTTCTATCCCTCCAGACAGAGGCCAAACTAAGCCTGGGAGCCATGCATAAGTGTTAGCAGAGCACCAAGCCAGCTCCTTAGGCTGTGGGTCCATCGCTGGTTTAATCTGGTCCCAACGGGGCTCCCCCGGAGCTCCAGGAGGATCGTCCCACTCTTCCCCGAGCGAGCACACTCCTCGGCGTGTTTTAGTCATGCGTTGAGTCAGACCCAGGAACTCATCCAAATGAAAACCAGGCCAACAGCAACAACCAGAGCAGATTTGCATTTGGCCAGGAGTGATAGTACCGGCACAAGCGGGAGACGGGGAATGCATAGCCAGAGGTGAGGCAGGAAGGCAGGGTGACCCTTTGGCAGGAGCCCACGTTTATGGCAAATTAAAGCCGCTGCTCAACCTCACCCTTTGCCTTGCAGGGAGGCAAGATCTGGTTATCTCCAGCACAGCTTCCCAGGGACACAGGTGAAGAGCTCACCGATGGGGACTGCCTTTGTGTAACAGCTGCTTGAGCCAGGGAAGTGAACTTCCTTCAGATTATCCTTATTTCCAGGTTACTCTGGTGATGCCTAACTTTTCCCATGACCTACAGCTAATAATTTAGATAATGTTAGTCTCACTGGGCAGCACTGCAATATTGAAACTTTCGTTTCTTAAGTGTCCTTTGTGGACCCAGGAGTGTCAGGAAATAAGAATGCTGTAATTTTTCACAGGAATAACAGGGTAGTAATGCAACAACAGGGCAATGCTAACATTATCCTCTGCAACTATTATTCACAACATTTTCCTACAGAGACACCAAAACCAAGCAACGTGATAAGATAAGCAATAGCCCCTAGATGAGTTAAGCACTCATCAGCAGAGTTTCCTCAAACCCCCTGAGTTTTAAAAGCCCTTTGGCTTGTAAGAACTACTCAGATTGTGGTATCACGCATAAAAAAAAAAGAGAGGATGTCTCTTCCCTTGTCAATTTCAAAACAAGTCTTTTTTTTCTCCTTCCCTATGCCCTCATTCACGTGATCTGTCCCTTGTATGGGTCACAATTACCTGTCACTGGGAAAAAAAATCTGGCAAACTGATTAGAGTTAGGAGCTTCCTATGTGAAATGTATGGGGAAAAAAAACAGAGAAGCTTTTTTCCAATGACAACAACAATCCAGACCGCTCTTTTGGAGCAAGGAGCTACACTCTGCCACAGGACTCAAAATCATCAGTATCCGAGAGATTTCTGAAGACATCAGCCACTGGTTTGTGTTCCTTTACTGTGCCATGCAGACCATGGCAGCTCCTGTGCCCTTGGTCAGATTACCAACAGTCTCTGTCACAATTCTTCTGCCCTGTCATTATCCATGTTCCCTCTGCCAGTACCCTCACACCTTCCCAACCTCCCCAACCCACCCATCCATCCCCTCCCAAGATCCAGGTCTGTCAGATCTGAACTGACTTCGGGGAAGGCACAGGAAATTTACCATCAAAGCTGCCTCCCACAAAAGAGCCACCAACTTTGTGCCCCTGTTAACAGGCCACTTCCTATTACTTTTCTGGCAGTCGATCTCTAGATTAATTTTTTTTCCCCCAGCTGACATGCTGTGTTTTATTTACTCAGGCTTTTCTTACATGGTCTTCAAGGTATTTTAAAACTACACTTCCCCATCACTAATTTAAACAAGCCTTAATAGGGATTAGACTTGAAACCTGAATTGGCAGAACTGAGGAATTTGCAGCTTTGTGATAGTCTCAGATGCATCCTTGAACATCCTCTAAATATAGTATAAGGCTGTCCTAAATCTGCTATTGCTTCATGTTTAATTCAGATACCTTTGAGTGAAGGCATCTCTATCCCCCCACAACATTCTCTTCTCATCACCTATGTATTGAAATTTACGGAGACTTGAACATAGACAAACACCCCAAAACACAGAGGAAGTGTTTTAAAACACTGCAGTTATGTAAAAACAAATTATCAGGAGAACACAATAGACATTGCAACAGGGATTTTACAACTTCACTAAGGCAACAGTGAAATATTTAAACCATGTAGTTCCTGTAAAAATGAGTACATCAGTAATAAACAGAACTTGAATTTTTCTAAGCAAGAACACTACAGGTAAGCAGGAAACAGCAATGCTTTCGATACAGTAGTGAAGATCAAACAAACTCCAGTAGCAGATCTCTGAACTGCCATCAGCTTCTTATCAAGCGGAGATGAAGGTTCCCAGAACAGGCAGAAAGTTACACTCTAAACGAAATGCCAAAGCAAACTGAACTTTGGTACTGAAAGCTTCTGAAAGACCACGAATTTTGTTACATTTTTGGGATCATCTAATACTTCAACTTTACGTTCTTTTTTAATACAAATTCAAGCGAGCCAGGATTAGAGCTGATACGGATTTTGGAACACATTTTTCTCGCCTAGCAATGGCCTTCAGAGATACCAGAATCTCAGTCAAAATAAAGACGCAAAATCAGCCTTTTGACTGAATTAATGGTGCAAACTACATATTTCTCGCTGAAGCAACCAGCATTCAGTCTTACTGCAAGATAATGGCCTGTCACTAGTTATTTCTCTCCCTGGTTATGCCCTTAAAAGGCTCGGAGGCAAACACCTAAAAAGCGAATTGTTCCCAGCAACAACATCGCTGCGAAGGGCTGTGTAAGACACGACAAGGTCGCGTGGCTCTGGTTTCCAGAGAACCGGGGATGTCCCTCACAGGGTCCTGGAGCAAAAATTCGGGATTAAATCTCTGCGGTGGGCAGGGAGGGTACCCAGAGAATCCCCAGCCAAGAGCACTCAAGGCTCGGAGCAAGGAGCGCTCCCAGCGCCATTGAAACTACTGCTAATACCGCACTTTTAAAAAACAAACAAACAAACAACAACAAAAAAGAAACAAAACAAGGTATGGGCCTAAGAGCAGGAAAGCAAACAGGCAAGCCTTGCCTGAAACGCGATTAGATCTCGCTGTTATCGATCTGCGCAGACTTCCCCCCCCTCCGGCGCCGCCCGCACATCCTCCCCGGCCCCGGGCTCTGCCCTGCCCCGCACACCCCGCACGCGCCGCAGCTTCCCCGGGGCATCACCCACAGCCCGGGGGCCCTTCCCGGCTCTTCCAGAATCCCCAGGACTGCCGAGACCATCCCAGCCCGGCCCGGCCCGGCCCGGCCCCCCCGGGCACCGCAGCCCCCGGCCATCCTCCCTCCACACCATCCCCTCCATCCTCCCTCCACACCATCCCCTCCATCCTCCCTCCACACCATCGCCTCCTTCTCCTCCTCCTCCTCCTCTCCCCCACGCCACCCTTCCAGGTGCTTTACGGATGGAGGGTTTAATCTTATTTTTATTTTATTTCCCCCCTCAGTGTGCCCTCAGGGGGTTTGTTACCTGCAGTCACCGCTTTTCCCAACCCATTCCCGCTGGGCCCCCCCCCGCCCGCGTCCCCCAGCACGCCAAGCAACTTGCCGGCAAAGAAGATGAGGAGGAAAAAAAGAGAAAGAGAAAGAAAAGGGGGGAAAAAAATAAACCCAAAGAATTACCAGAGCTCTGCCGGCTCTCCAGGTCTGACACTGTGCATCCGGCCGGGGGAGGGAGGCGGGGAGGCGCCTGCCCCGCTGCTCCGAGCCCGCGGCCGGGGGAGGGCGATGCCGGCGCCGGGAGAGGATGCGATGCAGGGGCCGGCAGAGGGTGATCCCGGGAGCGGGTGGGATCCCGGGGCCGGGGTCTGGCGATGCCGGGGGAGGATGCGATCCCGGAGCCGAGGGAGAACCACCCCGGGGCCGGGGGATGGTGATCCCGGGGCCGGGGAAGGATGCGCTCCCAGGGCCGGGGCCGGACGATGGCGGGGCCGGAGCACGATGCAGGCTCCGCACCGGGTCCGGCCGGCTCAGCGCCGCGGGCTCTGCGGCGGGATCCGCCGGGCACCCCCGGGCCGGGGCAGAGGGGCCATCCCCGGCAGGATTCGGTGCCGTGCGTGTGTCCGTGCCCTCCCTTGCTCAGGCCGCCCCTTCTCCCCCGGCACGGCGGGCACAGCCCCGCTGGCCGCCCGGCCCTGGCGGCGGTGCCGCAGGGTGTGCGGGCTCGGAGCCGGCGGCGGCTCCCTCTGTCCCTTTGCCTCCCTCCCGGAGGATCCCCCTTTCCTTACCGCGCTGCTGGGGCTCCGGTGCCGCCTGCGGTTCCTCAGCGCCTCCCCGAGCCCCTTCCCTGCCCTCGTCCTCCCCCGCGCCGCCCGCGCCGCCGGGAATGCGGGAAGCGCCGCCGGGAATGCGCTGGAGCCCCCGCACGCGGCCAGGGAAAAGGACAGGGAAGGGAGGGCGGGGGGGACCGAATGCTCCTAAATCCATGGCGAAGGGGCAGGGCGAGTGGTCCCCCGGGTGTCCCCCAGGGGTATCGCACCTCCCTGTCCCTTCAGCTTAAGGCAGAATTTAGCGCTGCGATTGAAACGGTGGGGAAGAATGATGTGCACAGGAACGGAGTTACAGAATCGGCATATTAAGTTAATTACGCAATTTGGCTTAGGAGCGTTAGGAAGAACCCGAGATACTCAGCGCACCTACCTTTTCCACCAGTGCGATAAGGCCCTTTAGAAAGATCTTTTCAGCCCAACACGAGAATCAGCAAGATGTGGCGCTTTTATATCGTCTTGTTACACTTAGAGTATGTACAAGCATTAATTAATATTACGAGGTTGTGTTTCTTTCATTGCTGCATTACTGTCTTCAGTTCATTGGTGGTGGAAAAAAGCCAGCCCGGGCGCAGTTGGGTAAGATGCCCACTGATGACTGAGCTGAGCTGTTAGCAGAACACCCAACACCAAGGATTAGGTACTACACCCACAACCGCAGCTCTCCCGCCTCTTGCTCCTTTCTTACAGGATATGTGTGCCTGCCATTTCCACGTGTAGTCAAAGCCCAAGACCAGAAGGAGTCTCCAAAGCCTTCCCGTTTTCCCCTCCTCCTGCCTGGTGTCCTTTCAGCACATGCGCCACAACCCTTGGACCATAAGAGTCCGAGTTGCCCAGGACACAAGATCTGTTTTGACCACTCTCTACATTGCACCTACAGGTTTGGAGGAGGGTTTTTATACAGATGTGTTCAGGGAATTCATCCCAACTAAGGGGTGGGATGTGGTATTTTGACGTCATAATTTGTATAGATAGAAGAAAATCTGCTGCCTTCTCAAAAAAACAAGTGCTGTCACAATGCATTGGAGCCCTCAACAGGAGAGTGGAAGATCTGGTTTCAATTTCATTTTCGATTTTACAAAAAAAAATCACCTAAAACTTCTTTTATGGTTGGACCAGATGGTCTTAAGGTTTTTTTCCAACCTAAATGATTCTATGATTTTAACAATGGAGTTTCAGGTTCACTCACTGGAAATGTAGCAGGAAGAAGCATGCAAGGAAAGAAACCACAGGAAGTGGTTCTGCCCAAGGAGGTCCCAACAGTTTGCAGAGAGTGACTGATGGTTACTGGGGTAATTCACAGTAAAGAGAGGTTTTGTTGCCTCTTCTCAGGCATGTTCTTTAACATAAGCATCTGCCTTGACAGACTGGCTGGGCTGAAAAACCCCTACCTGAACTGCCAGCTGAAGGCGACTCCTTGACACCAAAATGAGGAACAAGCAGACAAAGAAGTGAATTAATAGGAGAGTCAGTGAGGAGTGGCTTTGTTCAAAGACCATGACCTTGCAGTTTGAGAAACAAGTAGAGGGAAAGTTTTGGGGAAGCACAGAATGAGAGCTATTGGCTAGCATTGTCTTTCAGGACACTGACTGGAGAGCCTGATAAGCATCAGTTCTTGCAGCAACTCTTTCAAGAGACATTGCAGGGGAGACAAAGTATTCCGATCTGCGAGCTTATAGGAATTCCATTGTGAAGTTTCAAAAAAGCAGACAGGCTTGAAGAACAGTTCCCAACTAAGAACCAATTAGGACATTAGTAGCGTGTCAGAGACAGTTCATGACAGCTTACTGGAAATGTCTAGAAAAAAATGTTGGGATAACTTGACTAAGGAGGTGAAGAAACAAGAAGCAATCATCATAACAGTGCCATCCTGAGAAGGCTGCCATTTGAATGCAGGAACTGATGGTAGCTGTACTGCTCTCCCACGTGTCAAGGGCTGGGGCAAATCTAGAGCTTCCTATCCAAAGTCTTGTGGGAGTGTATAGGAAACAAGTATTACATGCTTTTTTTGGAATAAGATGGATAAGGATGAACTGCATGAGAAGAGCACTGAGTCAAAACACATGCAGTTTCCTGTGAAGAGGACTGCAGGTGCTTGGATACACTGGAAAGCATGCTACAGGTTCTCAAAACTCACTCTTGAGTACCAGGGGGGTTTTTTGTTGTTTTTATTTCATTTAATTAAAAGATAAGCTTTCTTTGGCTCCTTCCCAGAATGTCAGTGTTTCTCTGAATTCTTGCCAATGCGAGCAATTCAATCTTTGTGAGGTACTCTGAGCAAAGCAATCATTTTTCCATTAAGTATCCAGAGAGGAAACAAAATATAAGAGAAAGCATGCAGAAGTAATTAACCTTGGGTTTTCCTCCAGAAATTTCTACCTGTAGCTTTAAAAAGTAGCAGCTTGACCTATGACATTTATGTTGCTTCCAGGCTGATGTTCCTCTGTTACTCCTGCCATACAGAAAGGAAACCTGTGAGAGGAGCTGATTTTAGGTAACATAAAATTCTATGCTCATCTTTCACTTGTGTTTTGATAACACACTGCTTATTCAGATGAAGCTTCTGAACCACAGCTAGCAGAATTCCCTGCTCCAGGTTGAATAAAGCAGAGTGCAGAGCAGCACAGAAACAGTCTAGCTGTCATGAAAAACTTAACTGTGGGTGGAGTCCTTTGGGGATAAAGAAAAAAATGAAAAAAAAAAAAAAAATACAGTGACTATTAAGTTTATTCTAAGCCCTGTGTGATGATGCCAGAAAATCATGTCTCTATTAAAACATTTTTTACCAGCCACACACTCCTACTTATGGCTGCCCAGCTTCCGTGATCTGAGGGACTGAATTGAAATTTCTTTTAAATAAGGCTTATTTAGCAACACCTGTTTGTTATCTCTATGGCTCCCAGTACATACTTCTTATATATCTGATTTAGCAAGTCAGCTTGCCCTCTAACCTTTTCTCTAGATTTGGAAAGGGTATATCTTCTGCAATTTTTATAAGCCCCAAGAGTTACTACATGGCCAGTGTGCACACACCGTCAGTTCTCAGGGTACTATTAATACCATTTAATTAGATCAGACTCATCATCATGGCTCGGCTTCGCGAACAAAGATTTGGGAAGGGCTCTGCCCACGCTTGCTGCAAGTGCTCTGATGGCTACAAAGGGCGATGTGAGATAGGCAAGGCCGGTTGCAAAAAGCAGAGGAGAAAGTCTCCATAGGCAGTATTGGCAAGGCACGGTTCTTTCTGCGCTGTCTTTTCTCCTCAGGAGTGATTCTGAGTGCGATCTCAGAGGAATCAGCAGCGTTATGGATGGTGTGTCTCCACGCCTCCCGATTGGAGGCCAGAGTGGACCATTGATGGTAGTCAATATGGCCAAGGCTGAGGTATTGTTTCAGGGAGTCCTTGTATCTCCTCTTCGGGGCTCCTCTCTTGCAGCAGCCGGTGGCAAGTTCACCATAGAGCACAATCTTAGGGAGATGATGATCCTCCATCCTGGAGACGTGCCCTGCCCAGCGCAGCTGCGTTCTCAGCAGCATGGCCTCAATACTGGTGACTGCTGCCTGTTCAAGGACAGACACATTGGTTACGTAATCAGACCAGTGGGCGTTTAGGATAGTGCAGAGGCAGTGCTGATGGAAGCGTTCGAGGAGACGCAGGTGGCGGCAGTAGATGACCCACGATTCAAACCCATATAAAAGAGTGGACAGCACAATGGCTTTATAGACACT
>VWZG01005812.1:129996-177055 GCA_013396735.1 Grallaria varia | reverse complement strand
GGAACTTGGGGGAACATCCTAATCATTCCAAGACCTACCACAGGCCTTTTCTGCTCACAGTGTCAAAAGCTTTGGTGAGGTCAATGAAAGTTACACAGAGTCCTTTGTTCTGTTCCCTGCACTTCTCTTGCAGTTGTCTGAGAACAAATACCATGTCTGTGGTACTCCTATTGGCTCTGAAACCACACTGGCTTTCAGGCAGAAGATCTTCTGTGACAGCGAGTACTAATCTGTTCAAAAGTATTCTTGCAAGGATTTTACCAGCAATGGAGAGTAAAGTAATACCTCGGTAGTTTGAGCAGTCTGATTTATCTCCTTTCTTCTTGTACAGGGTGATGATGACTGCATCACGGAGATCTGGTGGTAGTTCACCCTGTTCCCAGCAACGCACAATGAGCTCGTGAAATTTAGCATGGAGTGCTTTGCCTCCAGGTTTCCAGAGTTGTCCTTCTCCTAGGATGGTTGCCAGGAGGCCGGCGAGCCCATCCTGCCCGTGGACACACTTTGTCTGACCCTTCAGTTGAGACCTGACTAGCATGGGAGACCCTACCAGAGGCATAACCACCGCTAGCATAGCTTGCAACCTCATAAGGGCATGCAAGCTTCTCCCCTGTGACAAGGGGGTGTCCATGGAGAGGTAGATCAGACAAAAATTCTGGTTAATGGACTAATAGATGTTTGAAAAGTCATGAAGCAGTCAAACTCCTAACAGAATATTAATTGCCACTTATTACAAGCACGTTTTACAAAGATCATTTTGCTAGATATTCATCTTTTTTTTTTTTTCCCTTGTGACAGGGAGGGAACTAATTAATTTAAGTAATGATGCATTTATTTTCATAATACAAGGAATCCACATTCTGCAGTTTCACTTTTATCCAATAATTTGTTAAGCTTCAGTGAAGGTACAGGTGAAGATTAGGGACTCTGAGAAGAAAATCAAAAATTAAGTTCTGTGTTCAGTTCTGGGCCCCCCCAATTCAAGAAGGACATTGAGGGGCTGGAGCGCATCCAGGGAAGGGAACGGAGCTGGGGAAGGGCCTGGAGCACAAGTCTGGTGAGAAGCAACTGAGGGAGCTGGTGGGGCTCAGCCTGGAGAAAACGAGGCTCAGGGGGAACCTTCTCACTCTCTACAACTCCTGACAGGAGGTTGTATCCGGGGGGGATCAGGCTCTGCTCCCGGGAAGCAAGTGGCAGGGCAAGAAGACATGACTTCAAGCTGCACCAGGGGACATTCAGGCTGGACATCAGGAAGAATTTCTTCACTGAAAGGGTAATTAGACACTGGAAGGGGCTGCCCAGGGAGGTGGTGGAGTCCTCATCCCTGGAAATGTTAAAAAACATGTAGTTGTGGCACTTGGAGACGTGGTTTAGTGGTGGACTTGGCAGTGCCGGGTTAAGGGTTGGACCTGATGGTCTTAAAGGTCCTTTCCAACCAAAATGTCTCCCTAATTCTGTGGTTTGAAATCAGTTGCTGCTTTTTGCTGATTCAGTGTCCGCACTGAATACTGAATAACCAGCGGTGAAATGTCATAGCACTGCAAATAATGAATTAAATACCTTCATGTTTTCAGGTCAAATTATGCCTAAAAAACTAACACTCTGTGCATGTCTGAAGTGCCTCACGTCACAAAATGCCAAGCCACTTCACAGTAAATGATTGATGCCGGACAGAAATAGGGTCCTTGTCACACGAGCCTTAATCGTGGTTTTTTTAACCATAGACCTTACAATGTTTAAGCTGCAGTCTTTCAGCTTTTTAATAGGAATCCAAAGGTGGAATTGGTTATTTCCCGATTGGCTGTTCTCAGAACCTGTAAATCTACAGGTGACAGACAATGTGAGCTGGTTTTGGCTATGGCATATTTTTTATTATTTCCCCAAATTATTTTGATCTGTATCCAAAACACGACATAGAAGTCAGGTTGATATTGCACAGAATTGTGAGCTGACAAACATCCCAGTTTTTCCTGAGTTTTTGAGACGAAACTGAGCTTCCATAACCTTAAAGAAGTCAGGCCAAAACCCACTTCTGGGGTATGCATTTACAAGGTTTTTCATTTTATTGGATTTTCCCATCCCTGAATATAATTAGTTATGTATTACAGAAATAAAGTTACTGTAAGAGAGCACCTAGTGGTGTATTGCAGAAAGTCAGAGATGTACACTTTGTTTTCTGAAGGTACTCAAGTCTTTACATATATGAGATCATACTATCCATTATTCCCTACTGATTCCTGGGTTATGATATCCCACATATTCCTTGACAATATTAGAGAAAGTGCAGATATCTTGGCAACCATTCTAAAGAAAGCATAAATCAAGTTTATTAATAAAATTATTGCAGAATATTGTATCATTATAATGTCAGACACTATATTCTGGTTCTCATTTCTAGGTCTCATTTGGTACTATTAATTTCTTACAAGTGCTTGTGTTTTTTCTTTGTGCTGTTTGATTGCACAAGCTCTTCCTTGAAATATTTTCTGTTCCTTACTGGCATTTCTCCCCAACGCAATCCTTGCTATAAACTGTCTCTGCGTGAGTAAGGACTTTCACCATTTCAGCAAAAGGTTCCCAGTGTCACAAACTCTTAGTAAATCATTAGAAGCAGGGTAAATCCCTAATTATCAGGTAAATATTAATAATTACTGGGCTTAAACCACCTGTGAAGTTCCAGAACAAATCACTACATGGGCTCAGCTACCCTGACCATTGGCCCCCTTGAAGAAGCACAGGCTCCATGATATTGGCAAGCTTTGGAAAAAGAATGGTTTTGTTGAGCTTTTGTTGCATCCTGTGCAAGACAAGACAAGACTGAAGTGAAATTGAGACAATGACAATGACCTAAGAGCAAAAATATAACAACATGAAAAATAACCTCAGGATAAAGTACTGTAAAGTCAGAAGTCAACTCAGCAAGAATAAGGATGGTCCTGTTTAGATAGCATAGGCCAACAGTTTCCCAATGGATTGTCAGGCTCAAAAAACGCCTGCATGGGAGTGGGAGCATTTTAGGAAAGGCAGGACTTTTGGAGTGGCCTTCTCTAAAGGATATGTAGGATTCTTTGCCTCTGAGGATGTATATCCCCAGCATTTGCCCAATGTAATTCTTCAGTAAGAAGAAAGAGGGAGAGGAACATGTTTGAGCAGATCACCGTCCTTTTGTTATTGACCAAAAAAAGTAATCTAAATGAGGGAAAATATATGTGTGTTTTATGGAAGCTGCAATTCCCAGCAGCCAAGTACTTGGGCTGCCTGAAGAACTCAACAACATACAACCCTTTAATAGCAAATGATTTAACCAAAGGAATCAAATTTTCAGACAGCTGAAGTTGCCCTGAAGAGCTTCCTTCGTGCATTGTTTCCACTGCAGGAAGGTGCTCAGCCCTTACGCAGATCACAGTAAACACAGCTGAACTAAGATAGCCACAGTTTAACAAAAATGAACCTTAAATCACTAATTATGCAGGACTCCAGGAAAGAATTGTCTGAAAAAAATTGAGACCAAAGTTTTTTCACTTTTCAGTTTTTCAGAATTCAATGGGCCTCCAGCTATTTTAGCTATTCTCTTTCAAAGAGCTCTGTTTGCAAACTGGCAAAAATAAAAATGGAGACAAGAACAAGAGAAAAACACCATATTCAACCAACAGTGTCACTGGGACAAAGGTCAGCAAGCTCAAGTACCTGTGGTAATCTGGCCACTTGGACTAAGATGTTGAAAGATGACTGGATGGGTTTATTTTGTCCTGCTAATTACCACATATCAGCAACACAGTGAGTGAAAGAATATACATGTGAAAACATTGAAACACAGGCACATTGCATCACAGACAGGACCCTGTGGGGATAATAGCTACATTTATCAATATTTATTTCTCAGGTGTGACCCAGGATCTGCTTTTTTCTTAGTCTGGTAGTAATGTTGTGTTTCTTATCAACAAATTGTTATTTTGACTTCAGAAAACCTCACTGACACCACAGAGTGTTCCTAATCAGCTACTTCATTCTCTTCTATACTGCTGTCTTTAGTTACTGCAGCATGAAACTACCTGAGGTAGTCAATGTCCCATTAGGAATAAAGAATAACTACTTTTTGAAGCACGAGGTGATTTTATTCATTTCCATCTCAAGCCACCACATGAAGCAACAGAGCACCGAGCCCACAATATCTCAGAAAGTTGTGTGTGCGTGGACTTTCAGCAATTCCATTCTCTACTAAATCCTTCCATGTCTCCAGCTTCCAGTGATGCTGGTCAGATTTGTGAATCGCTTTGTTACTCAAGCCCACATTTTGACTGCACTGTGTTAAAACATTCTGCTACAGCAGAACTTGGTGGGATGGCACATTGAGTCAAAGCTGGACTGAGGCAACACAGGTCAGTTTTTAGTGGGCAACACCCCCAGACACTTTCATATAAAGGCACCGAGGCACTTTCACATAAAAAGTTGCTTGTACATGCGGAAAAGAAAGCAAGCTCGAGAGGGTGGTAAATTGGCTTGTCTATCATCATACAGAAAGACAGAGAGGGAATTAACTTTCAGAAATTGCAAATAATAAGAAAAGAAAGCAATGAAGCCAACAAAGCCATCAGCTTGTACTGATGTAACTGCTCATGTGGTTATAAAAAGTACAAGGAAAAATTATATTTGAAATTAAGCTTTAATAAGATTTGTTTGCAGCTCTTCAGTTTGGAAGTCCTTACATAATGAGTTCTGGACACCAGAGGGAATCTCAGCAATCCAGGCTTTTTGAAGGATCACTTTTCCTGCTTCTGAATTGTGTGGGAAAAAAAAGATTAGATTTCATAGCAAAGATAAATGTATAGACAAATTTTGAGAGTAGATGTCCAAGAGGATGCTTGGAGGAAAAAAAATCACCAAAAACCACAGGAAATGCTGTTTGTGTGTGAAGTAGGAAAGGCAAAAGCTTAAGATATATTGATATGCTTTGGTAAAACAAGTGTATTACTGATTTTTGCTGCAGTAACAGCCGGAGACCTCAAGGATGGGTCAAGGTTTTACTGGGTGAAGAACTGGGCAAAGCAAGAGAAGAGTCTTTGCCCCACAGAGCTCACAGTCCCCTGGAAGACCAGGCTCCCTGCAGTGGTAAAATGCTGCAGTGGATTGCAGGGCTGGGGTTTAACACTGTGAACTCACAGAGTTCATGTCATTATGACATTTTGTTGGGTGTGGGTGGCAAGGTTTTGGTATTTGAGGGGTTGCAGGGGTAGCCTCTGTGAGAAGAGACATGGGGCTGTCTCAGCTGCCTTCAATGGACCATGGCCATGGGTGGACACAACATGAAGGAGTCTTCATCACAGCTGTGCTTATGGCTCATTTCTGCTGTCATCTTCTCACTCCCCTGAGAGCTCAGACCTTGCTCTTCCCCAGGGACTGGGGGACGGGGGTATCCTCCCTCTTTACCAAGGAAGCCACCCGTTCTCCAGTGGGGGTGGTAGTAAAAGTTGAATTTTCTCTTGCATCTACTTGATTTCCAGCTCCAGCCGCACTTTGCTCTAGGTGAGAGCATGGTGTGTGCTCCGCCCTTACGAGTCCCACCTGGATAAGCGTGCATCTCTGTGGGACCTCTTCCAGAAAGTGTGTTTAAAGCTGCTCTTCACAGTGTTCCCCATGTGAAACCACGTCAGACATACGTGCCTCCTCGGTGTGTTTTAAACCCAAGCTGGGTGTTTGTGTCCGTCTCCCCATTCCTAAACATCCAGATCCTGTTGGACAACCTCACTTTGGTGCCATTGAGAGAGGGAAGACAAGCTTCCCCTCTTGTGGGAAAACCCTTTTCCCAGAAGAAGGCTGACCAGGGAAAAGCCTCTCTCTTTTGGCTTTTTGGAATGCAGAGGTAAACCCCACATAGAATCATAGAATGCTGCATCCAAGCCTGGGGTCCTCAACATGGGAAACACATGGACCTGGTGGAGCAAGTCCAGAGGAAGCCACCAAGATGATTAGAGGAGTGGAGCATCTCTGCTTTGAAGAAAGGCTGAATTGGGATTGTTCATCCTGGTTTAGGGGCTGAACACCCCTGCCTCATGCAAGGACAGGTTCACTCTGCTGTGTTGCTGGACCATTTTATCATGTCACAGAATGATGTCATAGAATGGTTTGGGTTGGAAGGGACCTTAAAGATCATCCAATTCCACCCCCTTGCCATGGGCAGGGACACCTTCCACTAGCCCAGGTTGCTCAGAGCCCCCTCCAACCTGGCCTTGGACACTTCCAGGGATGGGGCAGCCACAGCTTCTCTGCCCAACCTGTGGTATGTCCCACCCTTAAGGACAAGGAAGCACCTTGCCAGTGCTTCACCACCCTCACAGTAAAAATTTCTTCCTAATATCTAGCCTAAACATATTCTCTGTCAGTTTGAAGCCATTGCCCCTTGTCCTGTCACTAGATACCAGCACAGGTTTCGTTTGGGTGGAGGGAGAGGCTGAAGAGACACACAGAAGCTGTTAGACCCCACCAGGGACTGCTGGTGGACTTCTGGATTATCTGACATGGGCAGAGCATTCCATCCCTATCCGTTCCTTGTTCAGACAACAGCTAGGTTGAGTTTTGCAATATATGGCTTAGAAATCGCCCTCGTGGAAATCTGCAGTGTGGGAGGCCAAGCGCTCTCCTTCCTGAAGGTATGAGGTCTGATGCAAAAAAGAGGGTTGTTTATCATCCAGCTTTGAAAGATGTTTGAGAAAACAATTGCCTGCCTTTCAGATGGAAAGTGCATTGCATGACTCGACTTTCCTGTTTAGTTGCTGAGAGGGTTTTGGGTCTGAAGGCACTGACACTGAAGCAGTGAGGAAAAGGAAAACGTGGAACTGGGTGGCCTCACATGCTGATGACAAGGGATCAATTAAACCTCTCTTGTCACAGTGGGGTGAAGAGCAGGGACTTACAAGTCTCCAGGACATATGCAAATGTCCTTCATTTATTGGACCTTCAAAAGTATTCAAAGAGCATTGTTTGAATGCTCATCATCTTTGGGGATGGGAAAGGGAAGTCCTGACGCAGGCAGCATGACAGCTTTCCCCTCTGAGGGAGAGATTTACTTGGCATCAGCAGCCTCTCTTTTTCCTGGACTCCTCAGAACCCTCATCCATACCAGTCATGTGGCTTTGAAACATCAAGCCATCATTAATCGCTGTATTCCTAGCATGACATTTTCTTCAGCAGGAATTCATATGGCTTCTGTGGCATTTCGTTATTGTTTCTTTGATGAATGTTAATAAGGGAACTGGGGAAAAAAAAAAGGAAAAGGAAATTGAGCTTCTGAGGAAAACAGAAAAGAATAAGGCAAACAAACACAAATCAATCAATAAAAATAGCTCCAGATTGTATATAAAAAAATTCTAGCTTCATCTACTTTACATAAATTTTATCCTAGCATTTTACACTTGAAATGTTCATATGGAAGAGCAGAGAATTAGTATCATGTTGACCATGTAAGAAATATGAGTAACTAAAAGAAAGGTTGTTTAGATACTTAAAATGAAATTTGTCTTTCTTCATTCATACTGCTTTCAGGATTGAATTCACGTGCAAGAAGTGATCCCACTGCTAAACCCTTATCATTACCATTGCTTCAGTTTAAATGTGAGAGTTCAGAGAACATGTGTGGAATGTTGCAGTCCAAGGAGGAAAAACTGACATAATGCTCCTGGGACTTCTGAGGGAAGAAAAAAGAGCACTCCTGCCGTGACTTTAAACTGCAGTGAAAATATATGCTGTCTCTATTCATCACTACAAAGTTCCAAGACATATGAAAAAAGAAATCTAAAACCTTCCGCATATAAAACAGTACTATTCATCATACCAGAGGAAAACAAAAATGCATATACACACCAGTGGTTTGGAATTGTACATCAGGTAACCACGTGATGCAACATTGACTGTGTTTAGTGAGGGTTCTGCTGGTGTCAGTTCGCTGTGTTTCTCAAGCTTCCTCTGGTTCCAAAGCACCATTTCTTACAGGTGACAGAGCATTTCTTTCTCAGGTGATGTGCTGTCAGTGTTTGGGGCTGCAAAGTGTCCCTGTCTTTGTGCTGGGATGAAAACACGCCCTTGGGGTTCATGTGCTCACAGAATGAATTGCTCCTGATATGCCTTGTCTGACCATTGGACAAAACTTTGATCCTTCTTGGGCACAGAAGAACCTTTCACAGGATGAATGACAAGGTAGAGTATTCAATTGTTACTTTTGACTGTTGTACATTGATCTCGTCTCTTGGTTTTATTCAAACCTCAGTTTTTCCCAGTGGAAAATAAATATATTAAAATATGTCAGCCTTATAAATGTGATAGGAAGAGTAATCAATATGCTTTTACAAGAATCCTGAAATGGAACATGAGAGAATAGGAATTTTTGAATGTTTACTTTTAGAAACTTTTTTTCTTCTTCAGCTGCCTACCATTTTTCAAATATGTTGTTCCACGCTTTAAGAAATTTTTTTTTTTTTCAAGCTGCAGATCATTTAAAACAGAGGAAAATTCTAAAAACATTCTCAATGTGTGAATATAGTCCCTCAAAGTTTATTTTCTTAGCTGTATTTACTAAAGCCCCAGCACTTTGGGAATGATGTAAAAACATACATGAAGACTTGCAGACATTTTTCTGACATGCACTCTTCCCGTCAAACAAAAACTGTGAACCTTTACCAGAGTATTAACTAAAACTGCACACTCAGGTACAAGTTCCTGTGGATTTAAAGGTCTGTTGGATCAAGGTCTGCATTCTTTTTGAAAATAGATGTTGCTCTAAATAAGCAAGACTACCTCTGTTTTGCAAGAATAAAATCTGTGCATGCATCCAAACAAGAAGGTTTTCAGCATTTTGCAAGAAGAGTGAATTATCTTAGTTACACCATCCCTTCTGAAATTCAAAGGAATTTTCACAGGACAGACAGTACACGTATGTAGATATGCACATCCCAACAGGGCTCTAAAGAAAGCTAGGTAAAAATCACCTTATGATTTCAGTGGAAGTATTAACAAAAGCTAAACCCTGGACATGATTCTTAGAGCTGAGACTTTAAAATTATGCCTAGTGGTAGTTTGAAAAAGGAGACAGCTCATAAAAACTGCTCCAAACTCATTAGTAAATGGATTAAGAAAAGAAGTATCTGTACATCAATTGGAAAAAAAAAAATAAAGAGGAAGCTTGAAAAAGGATCACTGGGCACAAGTTGGCCAAATGGCTTGATAACAGACCCCGAAAGGAAATACCAGATGAAGATGCTGTGTCAGTTCTTGCTGTGAGTTCAAGGGAATGGTTAGCAGAGCAAATTAAACCCACCACTGTCGGGGGGATGTTCAGCCATAGGCTTTGGCAACCTTTGACTACCACAAAGGGCATCACATTCACAGAGGCAAATTTAATATCTTGGACTGGAGCATCCTTGGTGTTCAGTAATGAGGGCACTTTTCTTATCTAGATTAATATTTTAATGGATTTTTTTTTTTTAATTGTACTGCTTGTTGCTGTGTGTTTGATTGCCTGCAAGCAGAGCTCATGTGACTCAATCATTTGTACATTCTAAACAGATGCGGAGAGGGGAAGGAAGTAGCATGAATAAAATATAAAAATAAAATGCATTGCTTTGTCTGACCTGCTTTAAATGCCAGATAATTGTCTGCTTGATTTAGTTCTTTTTTTCCCCCTTGTTCATTTAACAAATAGTTTCATAGCACTGTGTTGAACACTGTTTATTTTTACCACTAAAGCCTTGTATCCCAGTAGGGGTTATTAGTACTACGACATGAGTTTTAAAAACTCAACACCATGAACACAAATCTTTTTAAAGAGCACAGATCTCATGCGCATCACCCCTGAATCAATTTAACTCTAAAGCACCTTCTCTAAATTGGAATATGTTTCCTATTCATTTCTTGAGCTATTGTGTTTAAATAAAAGCTTCCTCATGGTCCATTTAGCTTTACTACCTGTACTCTAACCACCAGACCAAGAAACACAAAGATGCCTGTTCTCTGTACCCAGCTCTGGCATTCTCCTGGCAATCTTTGCTGTTCAAATTTCCTCGGCAGAAAGGGAAGAGGTGATAAAACATTCAGATGTTTAAAGCAATTTATACCAACTCTGTGGCTGTTATTGCATTCCAAAAGGTTGGCTTGTATTTTATCATAGTAAATTCCAACACAGATCTCAGGACATTTTACAAATGATAAAATTATTGTAGCTCTTCTGTAAGAAAAAAGACAGAGGGGATCCCACTTCTGAGAGCTTCTTTTGCCAGGGAAGTGTTGGATGGCCCATCCCTGGAAGTGACCAAGGCCAGGGTAAATGGAGCTCTGGGAAACCTGGGATGGTGGAAGGTGTCCCTGCCCATGGCAGGGGGTTTCCAACTCAAACCATTCTATGATTCCATGATGATTATATGGTTCTATGATGTATTTTAGCTATAAAATAGAGAGCTCTGCAGAGATTCATTAGTAGAGCTGATTGAAATTTGCGTTTCTATTTTTTGATTAACTTGTGAAATTTGTCTTTGTTTAAAACTGGGAATGAAAATCAGTTTGTGGAATCAGTTTTCCTTTAGTTTTGTTTTGCAGAGCTCAGAAAATGTCATTGAGGAAAACTGCTTTGGGCAATTTGCCATTTTTAAAAGTTCACTTTGAAAGTTATTATTTAATTATTTTTTCATGAGTAACAATAACGACATTAGACTAATTGTACTTCTAATAATCTACTTTAGCATGAAATAAAACAGTTGAGGGTTTTGTAAGCATTAGGTACAGTTGTCTCCTAACGATGGCTGAGATATCTTCCCCTCTAAATCGCGTAACAGTACATTAGACCAGGTTTCACTTGTATTACTACAGCATAAATGTTCAGGTGTTTGGGGCAAGGGGAAATATTTAATTTGTCACAAATTAGCTACTGTATTTGATTGTCTTGTGAAGGGAAATAATATTTCAGTATGCAAAAAGATTGAAATGATGCAATACATCATTAAGATACAAATTAGGCAAGAAAAACCCCCACCATACATAAACAACAAAGTTTACGTGTGGACTGAGTATTATCTATGTTAGAAAACTTTTGAAGTAAATACTTTTCCTCTTTATCTGCTTTACCCAATGCTCTTGAACTGCTCCGTTTGTTCGTCCCTTTTACTCTTTGCTCAGAGGTTACTTTAGCTGTGGGGCGTGACATTCTCATTCAGCTTCACACGCATGACTGTCAAATGTGTCTTTCTGAGCAGGAAAGCAGTGACAGGAGTTATGAACTTGGCCTCCCTCTGCAGCCACCTGATCTCATCTCTGAGTCTCCACTCGGTCACTCCTGGTGCCTCTCACCATACACAGGCTTTGTAAGGAAAGAAATCTGTCACCCACGGAGCCCTGAGGACACGGCACGGTCACCTTTAACTCCACGTAGTTCAGGAGGAGTTTGCAGGTGCTTAATAAATGTGGTAAAACACGACTAGTCAAGGCAGCATCTCACCCAATGGTGTGGTGTCCTGTCTGATCTGAGTCAGGCCAGATCAAAGACAGAGCAAACAAATGAGAAAAAATGAGTGAGATAACCCTTCTCTCCCCCCTGTATTATTCATTAGATAAATAAGGATTTGCCTTTAGGTGATCTGTGAGCGAGTTGTTCGTTTTCAGGAAAGGATAAGGATGAGGGGGGACAGTGGGGTGTGTTCAGTTTCTGTGCAGGGCACACCATGATCAGAATGAATGATTAGGATGGTGAGTGATACAGCAAGTCTTTGTCCTCCTTCTCCCATGGGCAGCTTTGGACAGAGCAGACCTGTCTGCACAGAGCCCTTCTACGTGCAGTGAAAAGAGGGAGGCTCCTCCAGAGGCTGGCACAGCCCATCCCTTCATCCTGACAGGCATTCTGAGGCAACTTCTTTTTCCTCAAATCTAAAGCAATAATCTCATCCTGTAACCCACAGATGCTTCTAAGGGTGCTGCAAGGTGCACCTAAGAGCAGCAAACCTTTTCACAGCACATTTGAATTCATTTTACAGGATTTTGCACCAGCAGTGAAAAGTTGTTAAGGGCTCCAACTAAAAGAAATCGAAAACCATTGCTCCAGATGCAGCCTAATGACATTGTCCATGTGGATCTAAAGTTAGCTGCTGTGAGAAAGCCTTATAAACAGTTTTTCGTTTTCAAAGGTGTGCAAACCTGGAAGATTTAATCCACTGAATTAACTCTGTTAGGTGAACACTTAGATCATCCTGTAGCATTGCACTGTGCAGCCTGATGCACTTACATAGCAGTTCTAGGGTGCTCTCAGCTACCAGTGCCTTACTCTGTGCTCTGATTTCAGCTTATTGCCCTGCCCCGCTTTGGAACATTGTCTCTCTCTTTTTATTTTTCCTCTCAAAAGGATTCTTTGCTGCCATCTACTTGGCACAGTCACTTACAGCAGCACAAAATGCTACGAAAGCAGAACAGTAGCATCCAACCTTCACTCGAAATAAGGTGCAAAGCTATGGTTCAGAGTATTTCCCTCGGTTCTTTTTCTTTTCTTGGACCCCTTTTACAGTCAAATTCGCTCAACAGAACTCTGAGGTGACTCTAGTGGTGCTGTATGGTTCATCTAAAGCAGTTTTGGGCAGCGCTGGAGCAGGGCACACCTCCTTTGAAACCCATGACAATTCGTGCACTTTGGTTTGGGGGGATCCATTTTTCATTTTGCTTTGCTGTGTTTTCTAATCTAGTTTATTGATAATGCAGGAGAACATCGGTGTGTGTCCAAAGCTCTGTTTCTCCCTAGAGCTAAGGAAGGTTTACCAGGGTGGTTAATCCACCATATTCACCAGGGCAGAGGAGTGCAGCCACAGTGTATGCAAGGGATTCACCCGTGAGTGCTTTCTCCATGGTGAGGCCCTGAAGGTGCGCTCAGGAAACGTTAATGAGGGATGAGAAGTGTGGAACAACTCCCTTAGTCTGGTTAACTCAGTCCCAGCCCTGACATACCACCAACCTTCCAGCTCGATCATCCCTCAGCAGCACAGCTGGCTCTGCCAGTTTTTGCAGTGAGGTCCAATTAAACATTATTTGAAGAAACAAAGGCATCTTTCCCTTGCTGGGTCTGTGTTTGCAACACACCCAGCATGTCAGAACAGCCCCATGTGGTGGCTGTGGCTTGTTCTGCAGAGACAAGAGGATGAATGAAATGTAGCATTCCAGAGGAACCATCCAACCAACCAACCAACCGACCAACCAACCAACCAACCAACCATCCAACCAACCAACCAACCCCAAACCAAAAAGGGAGGTGTTCACACTTGATGTCTCATTAGCCAGCTCGTGTTAAACGACACTTGTTTTATCTGGGATTGAAAGCTTGGGCTGTCACAATTAATTTGATGTGGTTGATGGACAGGGGTGGGTGAGAGAAGAGGTTGTGCATCCCCCAAGTTATACCAGTGGAACAGAGAGCTGACGTACCTTGTCACATACACATTTTGTTACTAACTTTTGCATAGAAAGTGGTGCCTTTCACCATGAAAAAAGGACTCAGGCACATCATTTAATTGAGGGAATGATTTCATAGAATCATTTGGGTTGGAAAAGACCTTTAAGATCATTGAGTCCAGTTGTTTACCCATCACTGCTAAATCCACCACTAAATGGTGCCCCCAAGTGCCACATGTACACTTCTTTTAATACCTCCAGGGATGGCAACTCAACCACTTCCCTGGGTGGCCTGTTCCAGTGCTTGTTAACCTTTTCAATGAAGAATTTTTGCCTAATGTCTGATCTCAACCTCCCCTGGCATGACTTGAGGCCATTTCCTCTTATCCTATTGCTTGGTACTTGGGAGAAGAGACTGACTCCTACCTCACTACAACCTACTATTTAGGGGATGTTATGGGGATTTTTAACCTCCTCTGTTTAGGAGGGGATTTATACATGTTATCAGTTCTCTAAAATTATATTCAGGAGACTGTTTTTTTCAACAATAGCTTTTAGCCTAAAGAACAAGAGGAGCAAGAGAGCAATATCACATGTGCTGGCTCTATTGCCTATTATATGCATTACCAGGAATGGATTTGATGGATGCCATCAACTAAGCAATACCGGTGACAAACAACTGATTTTGGGATGTTTTGACTAACAAGGAACTCGAGGAGTTTAAAAAAAATCTTTTAGCAAGGGATGTAAAGGGTGCTGACCCTTGGCACCTTTTCTGTTAGTTTGTTTTTTAATTTATCTAAATCAGTAGCTTCAGTTTATCTGGTCTGCTCCTTTCTTAGCAGAGACATTCTGTGAGAAGAGGATACTTGTCATCATCTAAACCTGTTGTATCACGCTGGTTGGTGATATCCCACAATAGACTCTGGAGAGTGTTCCAGAAACCGAGCTCTCAGACGTCTCAGGAGGCTGCTGAACACTGCCCAGTAGCTCCACTTTTTTAACTTTCCTGATTTGAGCGTGGTGCCTGCAGCGTGTGAGAAGCCAGACATGACCAGCTTCTTTACAGGATTTGTGGGTGAGGGGGGCAAGAGGAGGAAAGAGGGAATGACAAAAAACCCTATAAGTGATAAAGACAGGAAGGCCCCACAAAGCATCCAGAAAAGCCCTCAGAGAAACAGGAAAGGCAAACACGGTTAACAAGGATGAATTTCCCAGTGACAGGCAGGCGAGAAGTGCTGGACAACATACAGAATCCATGCATCTTGGGAAGAAAAAACTGACACATAAGAAAAGGTGTTCTATAAGGCATGTGCTGGGTTCTCTCTTCTCGTCACATCATAGGTGGCCAACTAAAGCAGAAGGGCTGTCATCAGATCTCATTAGACCTCCATCCCTCACTGTAGGACTTCTCCTTTTCCCCTGGGTTTCCCCAGAGCCCCAGGGGCTCCACAGCCTTTCTTCAGAGCTTTCTCCAGGCATTATGTACTGTACTAGCTTCACCAATGTAGTTTACAGATATATGGAAGACAAAAGAAAAATCTTATGCTATCAAATAGTATGGAAATAAACTTATTGGAGCATAATATTGAGTTTTGAACTCTTTAGTCTGCTAATCAGAAGACTCTACTCTTTATCTGCATACTTTTGGGAACGTTGGAAAAATAGCCTAAGCTAGTACAGCAGAGATAAACATTTGGCTTGTGCTTATGTAAAGCAAAAGATGTATATTAAACAAAGGCAGACATTATTTTTACCATTTGTTATAAAAAGGCCAAGCCTCAGTGTTAATTGAAAGAAACTAGACAAGTAATGAAATTTCAGTGACAGATAAATCTCTGCTTTGAAATAACACTGTTCCCCACCCACCCCCACCCCACCACATACCAAGTGATGAACACATGAGGAACAGGCGCCTTATCTTTCAGCAATCACTTGTAAAATGCTCTGGAAGGAAAACCAACACAGTGACATCAGTGACAATCTGCACATCCCTTGTGGATGTTTAAGGACAAGCCCTGACACAGAGCCCAAAGCTAAAAAGTGCCAGCTGCTCCCAAAATAGCTTCAGCATGAGTTTCCTTGGAAAGGTACTCTGGAATAACCTTCCCCTTGCAAGGGATAAGTAGCTCTGAAGTGCAAATGCCAGGGCAAGTGCATCAGAGTCATGCTGAAATTCTAATTTAAGCATGAAATTCTTCTTTTTAGAATTGCTTAAAATTTGACCAGTGGGTGAGATACTATTTCTTCAACTTATTTGGAAGTGAAAGAAGAGTCCTGAACCTGATGCCTTGAGGAGCTATAAAAGTAATAAATGTTAAATAATTGTCAGAATCTGCATAAAGAAGTACATCTGCCGTTAATTCATAGCCCAGCAATGGCTTCTCGGGAAAAAAAAAAAAAAAAAAGAGAGAGAGAGAGAAAAAGACTAAGACATAAAACAAAAAGCCACAAAACCTGATGAAACCCATATGTCCAGCTAGAGATTTTTACAATCTATTCACATCCCAATCAGGCATCGTGTTGGGTGAGCCAACACCGCAGCAGTGCTGTCAACTACCAAAAAAACCAAAAAAACAAAAGTAGTCACTGTATCTCTATTTAATTTGAATATTTAATTGTATCTCTTTCTCAGACCTTGTTCTTCTGCAGTTGTCTTGTTTCCAGAGTCACCAGCTCAGTGGAGACACGTTTTTGAGACAGCATGAGCAGACTCCACTCTGACTTCAGCCACTCACCAGGGGCACCCAGTTTGCCAAAGAAACCTGGTGCTTTTATGATGCTTTGCATTGGGTTTTCATGGCAAGGCTTTGGTAGTGGGGTCACCAGAGGTTCTGGAACCTTCCCCCATGTCCAACAGAGCCAACACCAGCCGGCTCCAGGCTGGACCCACTTCTGGCCAAGGACAAGCCCATTGGGGACAGTGGGATGATGTATTTAAGAAGGGGAAAAAACCAATTGCATCTGGAGAGAGGAGAGAGAATATGTGCAAGGAACAGCCCTGCAGACACCCAGGTCAGTGAGGAAGGAGGGGCAGGAGGTGCTCCAGAGGCCTGAGCAGAGATTCCCCTGCAGCCCATGGTGAGGCAGCTTTGCCCCTGCAGCCCAGCAAGGACCATGGGAAAAGTACTTTGCTGATAGTTCCTTTAACTTTTAAGATGCAGCCAGCTTTGTTAAGGTTACCCAAGAATATGGAAAACAGAAATTGCTTCTACATTTGGTTCCCACGTAGTACAAACAGTGGGACACTGTATTTTCCCTTGCACATAACAATTCCTTTTGTATAAAACAGAATTATGTCTAGTGGGAAGCTTGCAATGGCTTCTCTTCGTGACAGGCTCTCCATCAAACCTCATTTTAACTGCTGCCTTCCAGAAAAATCAGCACAGTTCATAAACTTGTGTTCTTTTCCTCACTGAACATCTTTTCCATTTTTGCTACACGGAGTGTTCCCCCTGCCTACAGACTGTCAGGATTTGGTGATTTGGTTCAGTGGCTCCATCCCTTCCGGACTCCTCTGGACCCCTTTTTGTAGAGCCTTCTCCATTGCATGTCAAATCCACCTCTTTCCTGCCGACCTGCAACTTTAATATCTCAGAAAAAGAAACAAAAAACAACTCGTGTTCCTTCATGAGCAACAGTACTAATGACATGTGATTTCCTATAGCTTTAGTTTCAGAGTGCGGTTCTCTGGTGTTAATAAAGTGCAAAAATTGAGGCTTCTTTTAGAGTTGTCCCCCCACTCTGTTGGTTCTCTAAGGTCTCGTAGGAACTCACAGCTGTTCTTTCAGTGGATTCCTTACCCTTTCCAGCCATTTATTCCCACAGATTTTAGGCTCCTGCTCCTTTGACAGATTTGGTTTACATGGACAGTGTGATTATCTGATTTTCCTGGTTATTTTTGTTGGGTTTTAAATCTCCACCTTTTTGGGTGTACCGTTTTAGAGGGACATAGTTTTTATGGGTATAATGATAGTTACAGAGTGCTTTTGTGCAGAGAAGCTATAAATTCAGCATATGGCAGCATTTTGTTTGGGGCAGGGGGGACAAGAAGGCAAGTCAGGGATCTAAAAAACATTGATTACAACAAAAATGTGTTTTTCCTGTCCAAAGCTGTGGAAAAAAGAGGAATTGCTCATACTATTTTTATAGAAAATGACATTTTGCTTTTAGGTTTTATTGCTCTAGAAGGCCTAGCAGAACACACATGAGGTTTTTTGAGACAAAGCAATATAGACACAATTGTTCCATTTTTTCATTTCTGTTGAATAGGTGCTCCATATAAACAGAAAATATCTGGCTGACTCCTTTCATCCCCCTCTCCAAAAGGCAGTGAAATAAAATCCAGGGCAGTGACCTAATCACTGCGCTGTTTATCCTGAAACACAAACCTACTGTTAAAGTTGCATCAAGAGTAGCTGCTTGTTAATTATGCCTTTTTTTCTTCTTTTTTTTTTCTTTTTTTTTTTTTTTTTTTTTGGGTTGTGTAATTTGGTTTTCTATTCTTTGTAATACCTGTGTGGCATTGCAAATGAATACCTAATTGCAAATACTAAGGGGTAATTTGGAGATGAGAGTGCTAGACTGGATTTCAGGGGAATGCAGTGGCTGCTGGCACATGGTGACTTTTCTGGTCATTATGGCGGTGACAGTATTTTAAGTTTAGCTTTTGAAATCTTTATTCCAGGAATAAAATTTCTTAACCAAATATTTCTGTTGCATTTTGTTGGAAAAACATTGTAAATCTATTTTATGGAAGTCATTTGCACATCTTATTGTAGAAACAGAGTACACACAAGCTATGGCATATCAATACACCCTCTAAATCTCCCAGAACTGTTATCCAAGGATACTGTTCCTGGAAGAGGTTAACATACATCTAGTAGTGCCAGCCCCTTGAACTGCATGCAGATACGTTCTGTGAAGGCAGCGCTCACAGAATGATTGCATCACAAATACCCACATTCCACAGGTCATAAAACATGTGAACACACCTAACCAAGCCAAACAATTCACGGCAAAAGACAACTCCACAAAAATAATATTTCATGGAAGAAAGAGCAAGAGATGTTTTGGGTTCCACAATGGCCCTCAGTCCTTTTAATACCATAAAATTTTCCTCCATGAAGTTGTTCATCCAGATGATGTCCACGCTATCTCCCATAATATCTTCAGGATCAGTGTTGTGCAATTTGGTGTACTACCTGCGTAGAACTTGCTTAGCATGACACACTTAGCTTTAGCTAAATTTGCTGAACTCTTAGGCTCTTAACTAAAGTTCTTAACCTAAAGCTGTTAACTTTCACCCAGAGATGCTGAACTTTTACCTAGTTAAGTAAAAAGAATGCCCCAGAGCCAATTGGAGCTGGAAGATAAGGAATCAAGGAAGGTTGGTGCACTCATCTGTTGATGCTGCAGCCTTGGAGGTGAGAGAAGAAACAGCCTGACTAGAGACAATGAAGGAACCCACTGAGGAACAGGAAGAGCCCCGACCCTAATACGACTCCTGGCCAGAACTGTTGGAGGGGTAGGGAATTTAGTTTGTAAAGGTATCATTGCCCAGGGATGGTTTTGTTGGGGGTCTCTCTTCGGAGGTGCCCAGCTCAAGCTGCTCTGTGTTGGATAAATAAACCACTGAGTTGCTCAGCAGATTGTTGACTCATCTTCTGCAAGAGCAGCTTAGGACTGAATCCTGTTGATTGTGGCATAAATCATGAAAGGTGGTGGAATTTCCTCAACAGACAGACTAGGTCAGTGGACAGTGGAGCGAATTAAAAACTCACTAACTACTGAGCTTGAAGTATTTTGGTCAGCGGCACAAAGTCCACCTGGAGGGCTGGCGAGAATGGTGTACCCCAGGGGTTGATGCTGGATCCATACTCTTCAACATGTGGATGATGGGGCAGGATGATCCTCAGCAAGTCTGCAGGTGCTGCAGAGCTGGGTGGAGTGACTGATACACCAAGTGATTGTGCGAATGTTCAGAGGGACCTTCACAGGCTGGAGAAATGGGCTGAGAAGACTCTGATGGAGTTTAACAAAGGGAATTGCAAAGTCCTGCACCTGAGGGAGAATGATCGGTTCAGGCTGTGGACTGGTCAGATGAACAGCAGCTTTGCAGGAAAGGGTTTGAGGATCATGCTTTGACAAGATCAACCCGAGCAACACGCACCTGCAGCGAGGGATGCAACGATATCCTGGGCTGCAGGAGGAAGAGTGTTGCCAGCAGGTCCAGGGAGGTGAGAACCAGGAATAAGCACAAATTGCAATATAAAGAGGAAAAAATAATCCATTTAGACATAGGACAGAAATGGTTTTACTGTAGGAGTGATTGAGCACAAGCACAGATTTCCCAGAGAGTCTCCATCCATTGGGATATTTGAAACACCATTCGGCGTATTCCTGGGCAACCTGGCCCAGCTGATCCTGCTTTGGGGAGGGGTTTGGACTGGGTCGTCTCCAGGTACACATCCCAGTGTCAGTAGGTCTGTGGTTCTTTTATTTAGGTATGCTTGCTGGTAGGCAAGTTTGTGGAAGGGATAAAGAGCTACAGAGCTCATTTATAGCTGTTCTATCAAGCTTGTGTGGAACCATCAGGAGCTCATTGTAGCAATCATTAACAAACAGCGTCTCAGCTCCACTCAAAATCTTAGAAAATGGGATGAAAGTCAGTGACTCATCTGTTTTCACTTTGAAACAAAGAATTAAAAAAAAAATTGTACTTGGAGGCAAAGCAGACAAAACCAGAACTATGTGCCAAAAATAGTAAATAAATGTACCTCTCTGAGGAGTGCATACCTTTCAAAGTGTCTCTCTGATTTCTTGGTGGGAAAACTGTGTGGGCAGCTGGCTGTCAACCCCCTTTGTGTGACAGCAGCAATCTTAGAGTTATAGAATCATAGAATGATTTGGGTTGGAAGTATCCTTTAAAGCCCTAATTTTCCTCAAAGGCTGTAGGCATACATTTTTGAGGCTCATAGATCTACCCCAAGATGCCTGCTAAGGAAAGATCTTTGCAACTCCTCCTGAATTGCAAACCTCCTCCAAACTGCAGTTTTCTCCTGAAAGAGAAGTTAGCTTCCCTTCTTCCTTACAAAATATTTTTTAATGACTTTCTGCTCCGCAGTAGAAAACTCCCACGCTGGGTCACTCACAGTTCTTACTGCTCACAGGATGGTTAATCAGTTTTCCTCTTTTCTTCAGTAACTGCTCTTGCTGCTGCTGTTATGATGGATGAGGATGATTGCTCAAAAATAATGTATTTAAGCCTGGCAGGTTTGCCCAAACTATGTCACTGTCTCAACCATCATTTCAGGTTAATTAAATTTGGAAATACTTATGAGGTATCATAAAACAAAGATCCATGAGCAATGTTGGTCCAAGGGATTTATTGATTCTGTGTCAAAGAAAAAGCTTAAATCATCTCACATTCATGTCAGTGCAGAGCAGCTTAAAGGGAAAATACAGAGCAGCATTTTCTCAATGATGAGGGATGAGCTCTGTTACTGAAAATTCTCACCACTGAGATGTTGCTTAGTGAGATGTCTCTATAACTTAATTTGTCCCTTCTGTTGATTTCCCTGATGCATTAAATGGTGGGCCAGATATTCAGCTGGTTTTATGGGAGCATCTCCAGATTCAATCCAAGTGCTCAGATTCGCCGTAGCTGGGAACCCAGCCCATAGCTTTGGACCCACAATTATAACTTCTGAAAGCTGCTGTATGCTGTGTGCAGGTGCAGGGGGTACCTCCTGTATGACACTTTCATTCCTCTCTGAAATATTCTTTAGCTCATTACATCCTTTCCCAGACTGCATTTATTATCGTTCACCTGCAAAATCCTTGGAGTCTCTGGAATGTAAAGAAGGAAGAGCTAAGTTCTGGCTTCTGACACCTGCTTCTAATCTCTTGAAAGGCATTTTAGAGTGTGAAATAGTGGTTTGCACACTGGATGAAAGGTTGGTTTGGAAGGGGTTTATGTCCTAAAGGACATAAACCAGAGTATGAATAGAAGAGCTCTCTCCCACAGCAACTGAGACACTGGCAACAATAGCCAGCAGGCTCAGGGAGTCACAACAGCGCAGAGAAATTTGTCTGACTGGGGACAATGTGTGGGTGACTCCTGCTTTCACTTACTGCATCAGACTGGGGCCAACTGGTCCCTCCCGTGGGTCCCCCCAGGACCACTCATTCCTCTGGTCCTTTATTTCATTCTGAACCATTGAAAGGCATTCAAGGAATTTCTGCCTTGAAAACTATGAGGTGCATCTCAGCAAGTTTTGGTGAGGGTGGTCCCTACTCCATGTGCATGTGGTCTGCCCTGACACATGGGACGTGCCAGATGTCCATTAGTTTCCCTGGAATGATTTTGACTGGCTTCCAGGCTGTGTGGAAGTGTCAGAAATTCTCAGATTCCTGTCAGCCAGGGTAAAACTTCAAGGGAACAAAAACATTGTCAGGACACTTGCTTGAACCCATCTTTGATTTGCATATCAAAACACAATTAGAGGAATGAAAACAGTGAGCAGAGACACCAGTACTGTTTATTTTCACCATTACTTACCACAGTCTTGCATTGTGTCATCTCTGCTGCATTAACTGAATGACAAAGTTGTGGGCAAGGGAAAAAAAATCTGGTTTCAGAGAAATATAGAAGAACATCTGCCCAAGTCATTTTTATGTGTAGACCTTCCTTAAAAAACAGACAAAATACCTGCTGGGTTATAAATGGAAAAAGAAAAAAAAAAAAGAGAGAGAGATAAGAAATTGCTTTTATTTTTCTATCTCTTACTCTTCAATTGTATAAAAAAATAAAGATGGTTAAGGAAATGCAAAAAATAAACATGAGAGCCCAGCTTTGGCTCTGTGGTACTTTGTCATCTAAAGATTCCATTTTGAAGTCAGGATGAATTAACTGTCTATATTGTCTTTGGGGACATGAACTGCAGCTCCGATTTTCCTGCCACACCACTGCCCACCTTTTCCAGACTGCTCAGCACCAGAGCAGTGGTGAGATCTTTGCACTCTGATGATTATGAGTTATCACCAGAAGTGCAAGCCTTCCCACAGGGATTTTGGATATATCCCATTTATAAGGCCTCCATGGGGTCTAGGGAAAGTATACGTTTGGTCTGGAATGAGGCAAGTGCTGCTGGAGCCTAGTTGGATTTTCCAGATGAGCCATCCTTCAGAACTGTATAAATAAAGACCAGCGGATTCTGGTATTTAAGTGGCCTACAGAATTCTTTGAATGATGTCCACCCAGCCCATATTATTGTAAGGAACCTTCTCTCTATGGACACAGATGCTAATGTTTATGTTAGCTGGTCTAAATTTTCTACTGCCATTTATCAGGAAGTGAGCTGAATTTGGGAGCAGTTCCAAATTCAGCCAAGGCAGTTTATTTTCCAAAGAAAACACCGTTGACAATAGAATTGGAGTTTAGAGACTGGACCTTCTAAATGCACGGAGACATTCAGAAATTGCTCCCTAAAATATGGAGCAAACACACGAATTGGCCTCTCCAAACCATCCTAACACAGTCCCTGTGTATTTGTGTGCGTTAGACTGTGCTTTTTCTGGTGCTTTTGAAAAAGGCTCGAGGTGAGGGATTTCAGCAGTTCACAAGGTTTAATGTTGCATGGCACAGTCTGATATTTTTTTGCAGGTTTACATTGGCCAATATTTATTGAATTTTATTGAAGAGCTGCGTTTTGTTTACATTCTGGCTGGGATTTTGAGATCCCTTCGCCAGACACCCACAAATACCTTACTCCTCCTGAAAGTACAGGTTGTACAGAAGGGAGCAGCCTGTCAAAACCACGGCAAAGGGAACAGGCTGTTACTGGAACTCCAAAAGAACTCGGGAGCTCCAGGATCTCGCAGTTTTGGTGGCACTGAGGGGCTTTGCAGCATCTGCCCAGCCTCGGTCATTTAGCACAGGCTGTAGGAAAACACCTGGCAAGACCTAGCAAGGTTTCTGGAGTCTCCAGGAGCAAGGAGAGAGAAGGAAGCACAGGGCTGTGGCTGGGGTGAGGCTCCTCCTCGCTGCACATCCGCACTCGACGCCCAACTCCCAAAGGACAGCAAGGAGCCCGTCCTACCTTGGAATCTCTCAAGGAGCAAAATCGTGGCAAAAGCAACAATAGGAAAAGAGCCTTGAAAGCTTTTTCTTACTTCTTAAAATAGCTCTCCCCCGTGTGCCCGCTCCCCGGACCTCCCCACGGGTTTTTGGCAGGGAGCTGGCTGCAGGGAGTAATTAAAGAGGGACTTTCATGCCGGGACAAACATGCAGAAATGAAAATATTTTACATTCTTGTTTGCCAGTATGTACATTTCTGAATAAATATTATTAAAGATACCTGCATGAGCAAGGCGGCTTCTTCTCTGGAAAGCCAGATGGCTTTCCCTGGTTTTACTCTGCAGTTAACAAGATGATGTCTGATCCCAGTTACAAACTATTCCCTGAAAAAAAAATTATAAGGCGAGGATTCATTTTGCAGTTATCCATGAACAGAATGAATGAGGTGATATTGTGTAAATCAGAAAGAGCATTTGTCAAATGTCATTCACTACAACATACTGCGTGGAAGGGAAATCTGGCTTATACTTTTTTAAGACTTGGCCTTGGCATTTTCATTTTTAAATTTAATTTCATTTTAATTTTGAAATCATAAAACCTTGACCAAAAACACACCAAAAGCAAACAAACAAACAACTCCCCCCAAAGCCTAAAACCAGCTTTAGAAGACTTTTCAAAGCAGCATATATGGCACAAATTCTTTTCAGAAAGATTTTTGCCTGGACCAGGGAATCAGAACCAGTCCTGGTCAGACTTATGCCAAATCCCTTCAGAGTCACTGGCCTCCTCAAAGGATTTCCTTTATTTTCATAGTGTTACAACACATCCCAATCTTCCACTTTAGTTTACTGCCTTTTTTTTTTTTTGTGATGATAAATTGTCCTCCCACAGTAGCAGCAGCACTTGTAGTTTTATCCATCTCCATGATCAAGATTTATGTTTATAATAATATTTGCACTTCCTCCTCTCTGTTAGGAGAGGAAAAATTATATTTTATAATTAGGCAGTGGCAACAAACAAGACGTGTAATTGCATTATTAGCATGTGTGAATTCAGAATGGGAAGCCCTGTGAAACTTTGCTTGGGAAAAAAATGTCCTGGGCTTGCACAGTAGGTGACTGTTACCTTGCCAGCTATTGCCAGTCTCAAAATACCAAGACTTGCCATATTAGTTCACTATGGGTCAGATTCATTCCTCAGCAGCGGGCATTTAAGTGTTAGTTAAGTTTCACTGAAGCCTCTGAAAGGGAAACATTAGTGATCCCTATGCCTTTTCCACGTGCACTGCTCGTGCATGAACTTCTCTTCCAGTTGTGTTAGCATAACAACAAAGGAAGACATAGAGGAAGAAAATTAAAATGTAATTAAAATAACACAGCATTAGAGAGATTTTTATTTATGTAACTGTGTGTACATATTTGTGCATGTGTTTATGCACAACAGGCTTACCTTATCTTCTTACCTTCACTGACTTTCCCAACTCACTTTAGCAAATATGCAAATTCACTAACCCAGCGATATCAAAATATATTGCAAAATATTATTTTATCACTGAATTAAAATTTATATCGTGTAATACAGAATCCATGATTAAAGAACGTGTTCAATTTAATTATCACTTAGTGCTGCACACCAGAGTTACATTTCAAGCACGGAAGATAAAAGCAGGTCCTTTGCATTAAAATTCCTGGACACCACCTCTTATGCAATAATTTCACTGAGGTTCAGTCTTTGGATGCTGCTGCTCTGAATAAGCCAACTCAAGTTTATTTAGGTTCTAGCTTAACCAAGTGAGGTTCAGAACATGGTCTGGAACCTGCATGAAAGTGGGTGCTGGTGAGCCTGGGTGTATATTTGCAGTATATGGCAATATGTGTTACTTCTGTTCGAAAAAGGCTTTTTGTTTGTCCAGTAAAGTTTAACAGTTTTGTACCTTTGCATGAAATAATCCAAATTTTCCGTATTTTCTGACTTCAGGGAAATGCTTTTGAAGTCTCCCTCTTAGTGAAGTATCGATAATTAATAAATGTCTGGTTCTGGTAAAGCATCCCTGTTAAAAGGATACAGCCACGACAGTAATTAGTGCATACCAAGGCAGGCACGAAGCCACCGCCCTTTGAGAGTGGATTCATGACGAGCTTATGTGGTTTTAAATGTGTGATGCTCCCCAAAGGGTTAGCCCTGCCCTCTCTTTGCCCACTCACAAATACCAAGAAAACACTATTCATTGTGGGATTTCTTTCCTCACCCTCAGAGAACGAATATGATCTGCCTGGGATGGCCTGTCAGTGTCCAGCGCAAACCCCAGAGGCAGCTCGTAACACCAGGGGCTGGGAATTCAGCAGAGAATGAAACCCCCAGAGCCCCAGCGGGATCCCTCTGCGCAGTCCGACCGATAATTAGCCTGGCTGTAAATCCGGCGGGTGCTGAGTGGTCTGGCTGGGTGGGCGGCAATCCCTGAGAGCCCGCAGAGGGCTCTGCTTTGGCTGTGCCTGCTGTCCTTGGCCATTTGTGACCACATGTGCCTCCTTGGGCAGCCTGCATGGACACCCCGTGGGAGGGAGCTGCCGGATGGCACGACAGCTGCTCCCGGCGGCTCCTACCCCGTGTGCTCTCTGGGAATTGCTTGGCCTCATCTGTAAATTCACCACTGATGGTGTGGGATGGCTTCAGGCCCAGCCAGGCCATCTGGATCTCTTCGAGGCTTCAAATAAGCCCTATAAGTGATGCATCACCTTCGGGGCCAGGCTGCTGTGCTGGGCTGATTTCACGTGTAGCCATCAGCCTTCCTCTGCTGGCTGGTTCCATTCGATGCTCTGGGTGCCCCCAGGATGTGCCTTCCCCTCACGCCTCCCAAATAAACAGGAGCAGTGGCTTTGTGCTTGTGCTCAGCACTCCGGGCTCGCACGGGTGCTAAAGGGCTTCGATGTTCAAAGGTAAGCCCAGTTTGCTGAGTTGTCACTGGGCTGGTTGGGTTTAACTCTGTGATCTGCCCAAGCAGCGCAGATCACAGAGCGGCGCATGGTTGGCTCGCCCACTGACGTTCCGTAGCTTGTGCCTACACCCACTACGAGCAGATACAGGTTTGTTTTATGACTACTTTCCTCCCTGCTTGGGCTGCAGCACATTTCTGGTGACCCGTTTATCCTGGTGGAAAACATACTTTTGAAGAACTGCCACAGGAGGGCTCCCATGTTTAAGTTTTCCAGACGCAAACGCACTGGTAATACATGCAAAGGGCTTTATTTCCCCCAGTCTTCCCTTTAGCGTTGGGGAGGTCTGGCTCACACGTGACAGGGGACAAACAGTGGCTTTTAGCCACTCACAGTGGCTACGATGAGCAGGTGATGTGCTGGGTCACACTGAAGCTCACCCTGCATGTCTTTCCCATCATATCATCGTTCTCCTGTCCTGCATTTCCTGATATTTCCAAGCTTGAACTCCTTGGGTGGTAAGCGGGATGATGTTCATAAAGAAGTGCATGATGGAGGCGTGTGAAATGAGTTTGCATAATTGCCAAAGCGATTTCTCTGCCCCAGACAAACTACATGCTATTGCTTTACCCTCCTGATCTCCTCATCACGCTGATCCCTCTGAAGCAGCTGAATTATTCAGGAAGGAGTTCCAGAAATTCCACAAACCACAGGTCTGTTCGGTTTGTCCATAGGATAAGAGAGCTCTGCCGTGCCAGAAGCTCTGGACCAGGATCCTCACAGTAAGTTTTAGTTCCACAGGGTGATTTCATAAAAGAGTTTCCTGTCCAAAGATGTAAACCCTAAACACCTCCTTTGGAAAAGACTAGAAGACAAAGAGCATAAAAAAGAAATGTGGAAATGTTACCTTTTGCCTGTTTTTCTCTCTTCTTCTGTATGAAAAGTTCTAGCACATCTTAAAAGTTCTAACAGAAGAACTTTTTCATTTCTTTCTCACTAACTCAGTTTTTCTCCAGACTCAGCGAGACAAGCTTTGTTTATTAATGTGAGCTTGTCCCAAGACCTGGTTTTGCCAAGTCTCGAGCATTAGAAATCCCCTAAAAATCCTTCCCTTCTCATCCATCCTCCTCGCCTTCCTCTCCCACAACATACACAAGGCACTTCCTTAAGGTTTGCTCTGAGATCAGAGTTTCCTCAGGATGTTCAGCCTCAAAGCTTGAGAAAAGCTGCAACACATGAGTCACCTCCCTCACCACAGTTCCCAAATACACCAGCAAGCCAGACTTCCAGCTGATGCAATTCATCAGCGTTACCCTGGCAGGTTTCACTGAGGACCTGACCCGTGGCCACTTGCTGGCCTTGTTTTGTGGGTAACGAGTGAGCCACCATGTCCAAAACAAAAGTGTGGGAAACGCATCCCTTATATTTAGGGTCAACTGAATATTAAATGTTTGCTTAGAGCCAGATACAGATAGAAAGAAGGGGGTGTGTATGTCTGGTATTGAGATTTGCAGAAATGTGACCAAAACAGGGTTATCCTCTTTGCCTTTTGCGTCCCTCGTTAGCTGGCAACAGCAAAAGCATGTACAAAAAATATCCAATGGTATTTGGACTAAATACCAAATCATATTTACTTTATCATAATCACGTGTGGGAGCTCTGCATTGGATATAATTCAGCCAAGATGAATGAATTTTTTTTTCCCCGCCCAAGATAAATTAATTTTTTGTCCCCGTGTCTTGTCTGGATTTCCAGGTTTTAAGTGGCTTTTGCAACAGGACAGTTTGTGCAGCAGGTCTGTGGAACCTCAACGTGGGGCAGCTCCTGCACCTCATGGCACAGGCCAAGGGCAGGGATAGTGTGAGTTGCTTACACAGTGATGATACATTCCTCTCAGTAACAACACGTTTCCATTCACGACACATGCCAAGACATGAATAATGCCATGGTAAAATGGTATCTAACTTGCATTGTCACCTAGCTCAGCACAAGTAAAGAGTGGAATCAGGAGAGAGACATCAGAGTAAATCTACTATGCGTGAACATCCTTGAAAAATTCTAATCATCTTCCTTATCAAAGCCTACCTGTGTTTTCTGCTCCTGTTTTCCTCACTGGATGTGCATGTTTATATATTCCTAAATAATTTTCCAGAGGAGTTTTGATTTGTTTTCCAGTTTCACAGAATGGTTGAATGGATTTTCCTCAGACTTTCTCCCAGAAGCCATTGGCTGAGCTCAGTGATGGAAAATTTCAGCCTAGAAAGTAGAACCTTTCAGAAGCTCCTTCAGGAGCAAGGGAAAACACCGGACTTGGAGCAAAAACTGTTTTGCAGCCTGAACTACAATACTACGTCAGCATCCACGGGGATGCCATGGTACAGACATAGCATTGATTTACACACGCAGTTTTTGAAGCTGAGGCAATCACTGTTGGTTATTTTATGGACCAGTGACACAAGAAAAACAGAAGATGCACACAGCGGGCTTGTGCTGCTGGCCTGATTTGACTCACCAGGCTTTCTCAGGAAATGCTTGAGCGTGTTCCATTCAGTAGGTGCAGCCGGCGTGCCTGGACACAGCACACCTCTCTGTTTGATGTGGTTTCGTGGGGCTTGAACATCCTTTGTGTATCTCACAGGCCTGTGGGTGCTCAGGGCAAAGGGAAATTGGCTGATGATTAAATGGCAAGCATATGAAGTGGCAACCTCCAAAAGTCCTCTGATACCATAAGAACATACAAATCAGGGCCCCGCTGACAAACTCATTTCTCCCAGTTAACCCCCCTGTAACCACATGATGACACAGAGGATGAGAAGGAGCAAATCCAAGGCAAGAAACTTCATTAACACTCAGGGAGTTTATTTCTCTGCAGGGACACTATCATTCTTTTTCTGTATGAGAATCACGAGAGATTTTGCTTGTGGGGTCAGGCAGCAAAATCATTGGGAGTCATCCCAGATATGTGATGTAGCCTTTCCATTTTGCTTTTCACCAAGACTTCTGCTGATAGGTAAGACAGGGCTTGCTGAAATTGCCTTGGCAATTGGATTGCTGCTCACAGTGAGCACCTACACTGCTTTGTCTGAAAGAACTCCTTAGCCTCATGGCGCGTGAACAAGTGGCCCCAGAACAGCAACCACTGTGACTTCCCATGCTGTGTGACAATTGCTGCTCCCTTATAGCACCAGCAGGAGCTCAGGAGAAGCTAATTTGCTGCCGATGCAGTTTGCAGCAGGAAAAATAGTTAACCTGAACAGAAACAACCTGAACAAGGTGGTCTAGGGACCTCCTCAGTGGACAGAACTCCTGCACTGACTTACAGCTGGGACCAGAAGTTGCCAAAATGCTATTTAGTCTTCAGGCTGATGAAGTGGTTTTGGGTTCTGTGCAGAAGGTGTTTATTTTCTATAAGCTTTGCTCTGCAGTGAAAAAAAAAAAAAAAATCTTCATTTTACATTTAAAAGACAGAGTACCTAACCAGTCCTTTGAGAGTAGGAGAGGAATTGATTCTTGCATAAGCTTAGCATAAATACCCAGAGAAGAGAAAATGTATGTTCCCTACAGTAACTGCTTGTGGTTGCTCTGTCATTCTCATTTCCATCAGAGGGTGCCCTTGTTTCAAAAATTCCCCAAGCTAGGGTTTCTGCCATCAAAGAGTTGCCTTTAAAGCGTGTCTTCAAGTTAGGTGGTCCAGTCCAGTTACTAAATGCTAAGCAAGGTAGAAGACAGCATGATTAAACAAGATAGCATTACTTATTTTCTCTTCTGTACAAGTCAGGAGCACTGCAGACATTAAAGATCAAGAGGCAGCAGCTGTGTAGAAGCTGTTCCTGCAGTCTCTCATTACACAGACCCTGCACAGAGCCTCACCAACAGGCTAAAACCACTTTTCACAGCGTCGTTCTTTTTCTCTTTTAAAAGGGAAGAAGCAAAATAACTGTTTACATTTGCATTTCAAAGTCCATTTATACAAAAGCCTTCCACTTCATACGGAAGACTGGAAAAAAGCTGAATCTAATACTTGCAAGACTTTACAACTAGGTGCGTTTTAAACAACCAAAACAAAGTACCATCAAGCTGGGATAGGTTTTTCTACTGTCACATTGGCAACGATGGTATCCTTCTTCCTTCTTAAAGGACATTACTTGAGGGAGATGGCGACACTTGTGCAAAAGACACAACGCAGCCGCTTTTCATTCCTCTCTTCCATTCTTCCCTTCACAGTTTCTGGAGAGGATGAAAACTGCCATGAACTGTCCTCTATAGCTGTCCTTCATCTTCGCCCCAGTCCCTGTCGTCATGAAACCTGTAGCCCATCCCGACAATCCGTAGGGAAGCGTTTTGTTTTAAGTGCTCAAACTCAAATGATTCTGCAAGAAGACAGCAACAATAACATTGAGTTCCTGGAAGTGCAGTGTTGGCTAAGCACTGTCAGTATTTGACAGTCTTACAGCTAAACATGCCTGCATTTGCCTCGGAGAGGAGGCAGTTGACCCTTCAGGCGTTGTGGAAGCTCCCCCAAAAATCCAGCTGCAGACTAAGGAGCAACAAAATTCTCCCACCACTTCGGTTGCTGCTGCTCATACAACTGACACTCCTGGCTATGATTCCTACCAGTGTTCAGCAGCAGCTGTGCCCCCAGCTGGGAGCTTTCACTTTCTATTTTTAAAATCAGTGAAATCAGGAGCATATGTGGCCTATAATTTACCATGTATTTTTAATAATAAAATCCACTCAGCGGCGTATCAGTCTGTAATTCTACACTGGAGATGCTTCGCTGCCTGGGAGATCCTTTATCAGGGTTTAATATACCTGATTATATTGGGCGGGTGTGACGTTCTCTGCAATTTGCCCTCATCAAAGCGTGTGGTTTATCACACAAAAGTCTGGGCCATACAGAGTTTGTTCCCCAGGACCAGGTTCAGAAGCAAATAAGTGAGAATAGCTTCTCACTTTGGTGCAAAATTGGAAATGGTACACGACAGCCAGTTAAGTCCCAGATAGCTTCTTATTCCTGGATGATGACAAAAGTTAGTGAATGCGAGATATTTGGATTCATAGCACATTGGTGAATTTAAGTGGTTTGTGCGTTTTAGTGCCTATGTATTTTAAGCATTGCTATATTTTCAGGAGGCTGCTATTTCTAGCTAGAAGACAAAATTAAATAGGAGAAGGGGGAAGAAAAATAATTTAAGTTGTATCTGGCTAAGGGAGAAAGGAAACTGAAATGAATCGCAAAGGAATAATGTGCTATAATTTTTGCTCACCATAAAAAGAAAACAAGTCTGTGGGAATTACAGAGTCAATTCATAATTTTTTCATTTCAAAGAGGTCTGAGCTACATGTCCTACAGCCTAATCTGGGTGTCCATCAGAACTAGGCCGACTTCTGACTTAGCCTACTACAATCTTTGCAATTAAAAGGTTCTGGGGTACTTTTTTTGTTGAAGTCAGGAGACTTAAACAGATGTGTATCCTGTAAGAACAGCTAAAATGGCAAATCCCACAGGTCTTGGTAGAAACACAGCATGTTTCAAGCATCTTTACATAAGCAGGTGAGCAACTAATTACACAGCAACCCTCTGGTGTTCCCTGTGTGTAAAGATTTTACTTTTGCTAAAGGACCACTAATTGCCTTCTCTGTTTTGAGCTTAAAAGGCCACCCAGAGCTTTGTACATTCTGTCCCATGGGTGCTTGGAAGACCTAAGCAGGCTGAAAATGTTCTGTTTATGAGTGATCTCTGACGTTCAGAGAGCACCTATTTCTCACTTGCTTTACCTTACTATGATCTGCTAGAATCAGTTTACCCTTTAAGGTTTCCTTTGAGGGCTGCCCATCCTCCTCTGAAGTGCCAACGCAGGGGAAGCACATGTCCCTGAGATGGCTCTGGATTGCAAAGGAACCAGCTCTTAAAAAGGCTTCTCTGACATTCTCTATATATTCGGTGGTGAGGAAAGGCTCTCCTCTTCCTGGAGGTGTTACATAAACTAAAACCTGGTCAGGTCTCCATCACTGGTGTGCCAGATGATCGCCTTATTATCACCAATAAAATGAAATTCAGCTACAGTTGGAGGTGCTCTTCTTTAATGACCGATGAAGTTTATATTCATTTCTCAGCAGTGTTTATATTGCACTACTACACTATATTATAATTGTTCTTGTTGCTGCCTGGGCTGGAGAGTGGAAAAAAAGGGTAGAAAAATACTGCCTACCTATCTGTGTAGAAGCTGATACTTGTCATATCCCATTTATAGTGTCACATAATACATTGCAGGTGACAAGAATAAATGTTCAGAATGATCATCCTGGGGCTTTAGATCTAAGGATCCGTGAAATGTGGCTTTGACTTAGAGCCTTGTGGAATGAGGTGGGCAATGAGTTCTGTTCTCAGGACTAGGATGTCCTGCCAGGACAGCCAAGGTAAGCTTGCTGAGCTGCTGTAGGTATACAGGGAACTCAGCATCTAAGACAGAAAAGCCAGAGCCTTTCAACAGCTCTAAATTCACATGAAATAAAATCAGTTCAAGTAGAAAAACCTGGATCCTGTTGGCAAACACCAGGAATGGAACAAACCCAATGAGAACGATGTGGACAAAGCTACTAAGCTGAACATCCCCAGACCTTGGAGCCAGAATTGTTTTCCTAGTGTGATCTTCCTTGCTGTGAGGCTTCTAGGAATGCTATTGCTGACAGGTTTAACACAAAGGTTAACTGGTATGAAGTAAAAACATCCTAATAGCATCGTGTTTGGCTTCTGCTCAGTCATCAAATTATGTTTGTGTCTTATTTGCCTCTCCTCTCAAAATATTTCCAACTTCATTGTCTTTAGTTTTTTTGCTCATGGTTTTACATTTCCTATTCAGCCAGTTATCTGTAAAACTGACCAGTAGTTCCTGTCACATTGGGATGTCTTCATCAGTGACACAGACAAAGGGATCCAGTGCAGCCTGAGCAGATTTGCAGATGACACTTTGCTGAGTGGTACTGTTGACGCACCCGAAGGACGGGGCCATCCAGAGGCACCTGGACAAGTCCAAGAAGTGGTCCTTGGGATTCTCATGAGGTTTAACAAGGCCAAGTGCTGGTGCTGCACTTGGGTCAGGGCAGCCCCTGGTACCAACCCAGGCTGGGGATGAGCAGCTGGAGCAGCCCTGGGGAGAAGGACTTGGGGGTGCTGGTGGGGGAGAGGCTGGAGATGACCGACCCCAGACACCCCCCGTGTGCTGGGCTGCATCCAAAGCAGCGTGGGCAGCAGGGCAGGGGGGGATTCTGCCCCTCTGCCCCCTCTGGGGACACCCCCCTGCAGAGCTGCCTCCAGCCCTGGGGGCCAGCACAGCAAGGACATGGAGCTGCTGGAGCCAGTGCAGAGCAGGGACACCAAGATGATCAGAGGGATGGAGCAGCTCTGCTGGGAGGAAAGGCTGGGAGAGTTGGGATTGTTCAGCCTGGAGAAGAGAAGGCTTTGGGGGACTTTTCAGTATGTAAAGGGGGACTATAACAAAGATGGAGGCAAACTTTTTTATCAGGGCCTCTTGAAACAGGACAAGAGGTAAGCGTTTTAAGCTGAAGGAGGTTCAATTTAGATTAGGTTTGAGGAAGAAGTTTTTTACAATGATGGTGGTAAAACATTGGAACAGGTTACCCAGAGAGGTGGTGGACGCCTCATCCCTGGAAAAATTCAAGGTCAGGTTGGATGGAGCTCTGAGCAACGTGATGTAGTTGAAGGCGTCCCTGCTCATTTCAGGGGAGGGAGGACTAAGTGACCTTTAAATGTTCCTTCCAGCTCAAACTGTCCTGTGATCACTGTTCAGAGTGACATTTATTTACAAGGGCAGTGCTCATCATTCACAGCCATCTCCTCGGTTGAACTCAGTAAACAAGGCTCTGAAGAACCAAACAGATGCTTTAGCCTTTAGATCACGAGACTGCTGTGCTCGAGCGCTCTCTGAGGAAGATGCAGTCAACTCACTTAAAAACAGAAGTGGAAACTGAAAAGTAGCTTGGCTAATAATGTCCCATACTTGAACCTGCTTTGGCAGTGGGATAGATAAAATTACGTACTAGGGCTTTTCAGTCTCTGGCTTCTAAATTCCACACTCGTTTCAGGAAATACTGAATAGCAGATACTTCCATTTGTCTATTTTGCTGCCTTCTTTATTTACTCTATATCTCTTGGTTACCCTGGGAATTAAAGAAAACCCCAAAACATATGATGCAAGTAGGGAGGCACAGAGGTCAAAGCCAAATGAGGCTAAATAAAACTTTCTTATAACACACTTCAGAAGGTAATTACTTCTGAGCTGCTCTTCAGGTTGTCTGGGGGGTCTGGTTCAAAAATCTTCTTCCTGAACCAGATGCATGATTCAGAAACAGAGTTTTCATCCATGCCAAATGCCTTCCATATCAAGACAGCAGACTGACTGTCTTTCAGATCACAAAACATCCTGCCTATAGCTGGACATGCATGAGGATTGCCTAGTTTCTATTAGGACAGGAAAGTGAAGGATTAGCAGTTGGAGTAAGAGTTAGTCTAAGTCCTAGGATAGTTTGCGTGCAGAAATACACAAAATGCTGCCAATGCATGACAAGATTTCTTCTGGTTTTTGAAACCTGGAGCTTTCCTACACAGAGGTTACCAACTGGTTTCATTTCTTTGACAAACACAAACCTACTAGGAGCTAAGAAGAAAGTAACTTAGTTATATTCACTTTTTGACCTGAGGTAGTTCAGCTCATGTTCCTAGCATTGAAAAAGTCTCAAAGCAGCCATCTTCTGTGTCCCATTTAGAGTGATATTCCAAGAATAAAAAAAAAGGCAAAAGAATCCACCCATCTCATAAAACACGACTTTGAGGTGCTTAAATCCCTTGGTAAAAAAGAGAAAAGTGAATCAAGGTTGAATTTTGGGTGAGGGGCTTCCAAATGTCAGAACTGCTGGTAGAAAAAAAAGAAACCAGACCAGTGCACTTCTTTTTTTATCTCCTGCTATGCCAGGAGAGGCTACCACTCTGATGAAGCAGTCGTAGAGCAGAGTTATTGAAGAGACTCTGAGTAAAACTGACTGTGGATGTCAGCAGCAGGCAAGGCAGTGCAGGGCAGAAGGTGCCAAGCTGTTCCTGTCAAGCTGGCACATCCCCATGGCACGAAGCCTTCCTGTGATACTAGATCAGGTCCAGCAGGACAGCTCAGCAGCCCCAGCTCTCCTGCTCATTCCGTGGCGCGGTGAAAATAAACCCATTGTACCACCGAGGCTGAAATGCTGAGCCATTATTTTTCTTTCATAATGTCTGTTTCCAAGCTGGCTGTGTTTCTCTGCCAGGTATAATGTGGGTAACATTCGCTGGGAAACACTGGACGTGGGTGGTTTTCTCGGAGGCTTCTCTGCTCGCTGGCAAAGAGAAAATACCTCCTTCACACCCCCACACATGCTCTACCAGAGGAACAAAGAACAGAGCGGTGCCTTCTCCAGACATCCACTTGCCGGGTCTGTCCTTCAAAAGGCCTGCAAGTCCCTGGGAGCACCTGGAGCACTGCCTTGAACACCATAAATATCCCAACTTACAAGATGAACCCACGCATGGGTGCGCTGTCCTCCCACTGAGACTGTGTGCCTGCAGCCTCTTCTGAGATTCCATCCCAGGGGGAAACTGCTCCTGGGCTGCATGTCCAACAGGAGCTCCAAGTAGTGCGGTGTGACCTCACCCAGGAGCACCAGCAATGCCCCTGACTGGTTGGAAACTGTGACACTGGAAAGCACGATCCCTCTTTCTCCACGTCACCACTCCCACCCCAGCTCTGGCCATCATCTCAGAAGCTGGGCAGGGGAACTCGGCAGACCAGAGCTCTGCCTCTCCCAGCAGAGGCTGAGGAGGGAGGGAGATGCTCTGCATTGAGCCTGTTTAGGAATGTTGAACCATAAGGAATATTATGATCTTTTGTTTCCTACCTCCCTTTGTGCAAGCAAATGAGGTCTAAATGGCACCTGAGAGGAGACAGAAGACCTCATCTTAAGCCCTTTCCAGAAAGTAAGCAAGCAAGCCCCCTCCCTACCTAAGTCTGCCTGTTAATGTAAATTTTCAGGAATTATCCTTTTAAGAGATAAAGGGGAGAGAAAGAACAGAGAATAGGATTGTGCCTTGCAGCCAATTTGAGAGGGGAGCCGAGCTAAGTTTGGCATAATGCCAATTTGCTGACTCAAATTTCACCTGTAAAAGCCCTGTAGACATTAAAAAAGCATTCATTATCCACCCAGACACAAAAAACTCATTATGCTCTATTTTTCCAATCTTGCTAGCTATGCATGAACCGTTCCTGCTGAAGGACAGTATTGCCTGCTCCCTTCAGATTGCTTGTGATCACAGCAGCTCACGAGGGTTTGTTTTTAATTAGACAGAAGGTTTTTGGCTGGACTTATCCCAAATGGCCATGAACCTACATGTGAGGATTCCTTTTTAAAGTGTTCAACCACACGTGTGATCCCAAGGCCTGCTCATCTTTGCCATTTCTTGGGACATTCACACTCAACAATCAAGTGACTTGTTGCTTGTTGCCATAAGAGTTCAACCAGAACCCAGCAGCCTGAGCAAGGCACTTTTCCCTAATTTCTGTGTATAACAAATCCTGTCCTGTCTATGAAATGATACTAAATGTCTTCCATAATCCATTTAAGCATTTTTTTGTACTAATATGCCTCCTGCATGGTAGAGAAAGCTCTCTCTGGAATTTAATGATAAGTGTAGACATTCCTATTAGAAGGCTTAGTTGAACCCTATAATTAGGTTTATTTCAGTTCTACGTATACTTTTATTAGCACGCTGGCTTCAAGAGGAAATGTGTTGTGCCTACCCTTCGCCATGACATCACAGCTTTAGCACAGCAATAACCTCTAAGCACCACAGTTAGCCCTTTTCCCTAAGCAAAGGCAACTGCTGTAGCTGGTGGTCAGACACCAAGATAAACTTTGGCAGTGAATTAGCACGGTGCAGGTGCCACCCCAGCTGTGCTCCCTGCCAGTTACATAAAACCTGAAACCAAGGTCCTGCCCTCTGAAGTCCATCACACAACCCAAAGGACTGGGCACAACAACACCCTGCAGCTCCAGTCTGGGGCAGAGGGGATGGAAAGTGCCGAGTGGGAAAGGCCCTGGGGGTGCTGTGACAGTGGCTGGCCATGAGCCCAGGGGTGCCCAGGTGGGCAGGGAGGCCAATGGCACCTGGGCTGGGTCAGCAATAGTGTGGCCAGCAGGGCCAGGGCAGTGACTGTCCCCCTGTGCTGGGCACTGGGGAGGCCACACCTCAAATCCTGTGTCCAGTTCTGGCCCCTCACTGCCAGAAGGACATTGAGGGGCTGGAGCGTGTCCAGGGAAGGGAACGGAGCTGGGAAAGAGCAAGTCCCATGAGGAGTGGCTGAGGATGTTGGGATGTTTAGCCTGGAGAAGAGGAGGCTTGGAGTGTACCTTATCATTCTGTAAAATTCCCTGAAAGACCAGGCAGGGATCGGGCTCTTCTCCCAGGCAACAAGTGACAGGACAGGAGGAAGTGGCCTCAAGCTCCACCAGGAGAGGTTCAGGTTAGACATCAGGAAGAATTTCTTCACTGGAAAGGTTGCCAAGCACTGGAATGGACTGCTCAGGGAGGTGGTGTAGTTCCCATCCCTGGAGGTGTTCAAGGAAAGAGTGGATGTGACACTCAGTGCTCTGGTCTAGTTGGCAAGGTGGTGTTTGGTCACAGGTTGGACTTGTGCTTGGAGGTCTTTTCCAACCTAAATGATTCTGTGATTCTATAATGGCATTGACAGGACCTTTTCTCAGCTAGCAGCTGGCTTTGTTTCAGTTGTATGACTAGTAAGAAATTTCTTCCAACCTTACACCATCACAAAATGCCACAAATGTTGATCTGTGGCTGCTGTAAAAAGTCCTTACACCAGAGCCACACTAATGGGAGAGGAGGGCATGTGCAGCACGGGCAAAGAGCTTGCCCTGGAGCCAGGGGTCCCAAAGAGGGGCATGTTCTTACCCTCTGAGCAGCCCAAAGCCTCCTCCTGCTCATGCATGTATGTGACAGCTGCTGCCTGTTCTGGTATCAAAACTGGGTGCTTTTGGCAACACTCACTCTGCGTCACATTGGAGCTTTTCCCTCCAGACCCAAAGATAATTCAGGACTCTATTTTTTTCTAAAGAATATTACTTTAGCTTGAGTAACTCTTCTCTGCAGCCTTGATCTCACAAGAGCAGGCATTGGCGGTAACCAGTGCTTAATAAAACACCCAAACACTGCCCAAGTTCCCACAAAGTGAAAGCACAAGAGAAATGGAGGTGTAGGAGAGGCTTTTCTTGTCATGGCTAGGGGCATCCTGCACCAAAGCTGTTTTACTCTGTGCAGATTCCTCAGAAGAACCTGAGATGGTAGAATCAGGGGGACACAGTCTCAGTAGATGCATCACCTCTGATCTGGACCCTCAGGTCCCATGGTGGGCAGACCGGTTGGTTCCATCTGGCACAAGATGGTCCCAGAGCCAGAGGGAAGTTGTGATGTGATGGTAAGTGAAGCACCAGCCCTGCAAGGAGGGGCTGTGACAAAGGAGTCAGCCCAGTGGGTCTGCAGACAGGGATTGTGAGACTTGGCAGGTCTGGGACTGGCACTGGCACTGCAAAGCTGTTGCAAAAGTAGCCTGAGGTGACAGAGGGGTGTATAAACAGTCTTGTACTCCTCCTACTTAGAAAGCTAACAGGAAAACCACCAGCCTCAGGCTTTCTTCAGCTCTACGGTCACTCCAGCAAAACTGTGTTTTGAGGTAATGGAAAAACACAATGAAGTGAATGAAGAATGTTTGATTGTTTTCCTGCAGTTTTTGGTCTGTACCTCTCCCACTAGGTGGCTGAATTCTTATTAAAGAAATAGCGTGGCAAACCATTGCATACACATGCATCACAGGTGAGGATTAAAACAAATACTCTTCAGTCCCATGCTTATTTCTCCAAAGGGCATGGAGTGGAACAGCATGAAAAAGCCTTGAATGGTGAGAAGTATTTGGAGCTGGATCCCCTGCAGGCACTACAAAAGGTTCTTTCCCGCTATAGCCACCTTCTCCCACAGTTGGTCTTTATCTGTTTTTCCCCTTCAACCTTAGAAGTTTTCTTTTCCCACAAGTTGTTGTGTAGTACGCTTACAATGGTACTATTTAAGAGTAGGAGAGGAGAATTCCTATTTTTAGTTTCAGCATATAAAATGTTATCTAGGGACAGGTCATTTTGTCCTAAGTGATCAAGCAGAAGAAGGATATGGCAACAAATAAAACCTTAGAAAGGATATTCATGTGGTTAAGGCATTAGCCTGTTAATTCTGGAGATTTGTGCTCCTTTTCTGGCTCTCCTACTACCTCCTTAAGTCCCTCATGGGTTAATTTCTGTTCCTTGCTTCTCTTCCTGCAATATTGGGATAATGCTAACCTATCTCACAGCTTGGTGCAATGAGGATAAATTAATTACTCTGTGACAGATTTTCAAACACGTTAGTGCTTGCTGCCATAACAAAGCCCCGTGTATGTAAACAAATACCCCTGGGAAAACAAGAGGCTGGATTTAAAGGTTGCTTTTGAGATAAATTCCTATACCAGCACTCCCACCATGGGCACACGCCCACACCAAACGAAAAAAAAAAAAAGTAGGACAAATGCACAATGTCATGCTTTAAAGGTCTTGAAAATCAGCCAAATCCATGAAATGTTAAGGAGACTTAATGCCATACTTATACATCCTGGGGCTAATTCTCAGGAATGCTGAGTACCCTCTGCTCCCCACTGACTGAGCTGTGGGCACTCAGCAAATTCAGATGTAAATAATCATTTAGTGAACAAAAGGGCATTTGAACAAAGACTTGCTCCTTAACCTTCACATTGCCGCAAATGCAAATACCATAAGTGGTTCCACCAATCTCAACTGCTGTAGGTGCAAAACTTCGAGATCTGTAGCTTAAAACACCAAAATAGGTAGGGATTATATCTTTCCTCTCTCTCCGATTGTTTCCCCAACCCATGGAAATGTCCTTGTGTGGCTCCCAAGAAGGCAGTGGGGAAAGAAAATACGGTGAGGAATTTGCTATTACTTTCTCCAAACTCTGGGATGCTCTTGGGCCTCCCTTTATTTCTCCTATGCGTTCTGTAGTCAACAACATGTGAGCACACCCCAAAACATACTGGCAGATGGGAATCCTTCTCCCTTGTACCCATGTTCCCTCCCAAGATGCAGGTTGAAGGGCATTATTTTCCAACCAGTCAAAACCAATACGACAGCTTTGAGTGGTGGAGTCACGTGGTCCTTTCTCAGAAGAGCAGATGGTTTGTTTCCACTTGAAAATGGAGCTTAATTCCTTTCTGGTCCGAGACAGCTTTTAAAACTGAATCAGCGGTAACACCTGGCTTTGGGGATGTGATGGAACCAGCGCTTCCCTGTCTGGAAACACGTCGCCTTTGAGGAAGCTGACACCCAGCACTATGCTCACATAGGTACAGAAGAGGCACGGAGGTGCCATGGTGTGAACTTCTGCCAGGGGGAGCAGTGTGAGCCTGCCCTTGGCCACACCGAGCTCTGGAGGGGCCAGGAGCCCTGCGTGCCACCGCGGCGGGGTGTCACCCCTCCCCTCGCTGGCAAAGTGTCCAGCCGAGCCCGGGTGGATCAAAACCCATAAAACAAACCAAAGCAAACTCCAGCCCAAAAGGCACACACACACACACACAGGGCTCGTGCCCAGGGCGCGGGCTGCCATCCTTCATCCGCGCATCACGGAACATTTGCTCGTAGCGGCGCGTGCCGGGCGGGGAAAACGCCGTCGGGGCCTTCTACACTGCAGGCCCTGTTTACCAACCAGGGCACGCTCCCTCGGCTTGGCCTCGGCGCTGCTCCTCGCTGGTGACCAGCTTTGCCTCAGACCCACCTCAGAGCTCTGTTTTCTTTGGCGGGGCCCGCGACCCCGGGCAACCCAACGCGGCGTTTGAGCCTTGCCCGGCGCGTTGCAGGACGGAGAACACACGGGTTTTTGTTTCAAAGATATTGCTTAAAATAACTCCCATCTCTAGAAAGTTGAAGCTGGACACCACCCCCTCCCAAGCTCTTTCCCCTCGCTCTCTCCTCTTTGCGCAGCTGTGGCTCCCATGAGGACCCAAAGACAGATGTGCCATGAGGATCTGGTTATCATTCCTCCTTCGCACCCCCACTAAAAGAAGACATATATATATACATATACATATTTCTTCCTCTGAGTTCCTGGACAACAGCAAGTGTCTGTGAGAAAAAGGGAAGAAGTAAAGCATTGGCTGCAAAACATCCCCTGCTCCCCTTCCCCCCCTCCCTGTCATCCTGTGCTCTCTTCAAACACGTTTTTAAACATACTAGTTTTGGTCTGGTTTCCTGGATGGCACATCTTCATGTCTCGCTGGGCTCCATCCCTTACCTCATGAGACTGGGTAGAACCAAGGGGACAAGATTGATGAAACATTCTGTGCAAGGGGAATGGGTGAGGAAACTCTCCCAGGAAATCAGTGGAGATGGGGGAAAGGGAGTGCTTTTAATTAAAGACATTGAGCAAATCTGTTTCAGGAGAGAAAAGGTGATTTATATTCTAGAGAGACAATTTGGCATTTCCACTTGTTTGTCCTACCAAAATGATGAACTGACTAGACTCATTTTATTTTATTTATGTTTTATTTTAAATTCAGTACCTGAATTTGCCCATGTTTCATTTTCTTTTGTGGTTTGGAGGGGGGTGAGTTAAAATGCCTGCCTCACCTAGAGTTCAGAAGTAACCGAGTTACTTCCACTTCTGGAGGGTCCTATATTTTATTCCAAATTGGCTCAAGATCTGTTCAGTTATTCTTAGCCTTCCTGACACCTTTTTGCTTTTGTTACATTAATGCATGGATGTGAAGAGGGAAGGGACTCTGAGTTCTGGATCCTGTTCCACTGAGCTGCTAATTCACATTAAGAAAGGTCAAGCCTAATAGAGCACTGCTTTATGCTGAGGCCAAGAGGAAAAGGAGTTCATTTGAAAACTCGCTTTCCAGGTGTATTAACCCCTTCAAGTGCCATTAGGCTGCATATCTGTCACAGCAGCAGCTCTTTCATGGAGGAGCCCAGATCAACTGGCTTATTTCTCAGCTTTCAGCCCCAATTCTCTATAGCTCAGATCACAGCTCTGCCATGTTCCTACTGCTGCTTAATCTCACCTTGTATCAGGCTGTTGCCTGCCAGGAGTAAAGACACTCCTCTCTACTCGGGGGTGTAGTTTGCACACGTCTATTTATTTGTGGGGGCACTCTCTGCAGAGTGAAGAAAGGCAGCAAAACCAATTATACAGGATCATTTCATCCAACCCTTTGGGTTGTTTTTTTTTAGGCAAACGCCAAGGTATCCTTGTGGGTACAGTGGAAGGGTTTCCCTTCTTGGAAAAACTAAAAAAAAGGGTGAGGAGATAATATGTACAGGGTACAGGGAGTTGATCTTTGCTATTTGTATTCCAGCGTGATGTTAAATGCCTGAGTAGCCTAGAGGTGCTGGCTTATGCCTAGAACCCTACATGCGTGGTTGTCAAATACGAAGATGAAAGAGAGGAAGGCTAGATGGCTGCTCAGAAGGTGCTTAGGGAAATGGAAACAAACTTCTCCAGGTGATGGACAGAAATACATGTGTTTATCTTGAGCAGAGGTAAGAGGTATGAGGAGTGAAAGAAAATTTGCTTTTGTCAAAAAAAAAGGTCATGGTACTTGGCCACATCACAAAACCTGAAGCTGATTGGAACACTTTAAGAAAACAGAACTCTGGGCTCAGCCTCAAGGGAAAGAGCAAACAATTTACTTTTCACTCTTTTTCGGTTCAGGCCAAGTTAAAAAAACCCCTTTCCTATGAAAGGGACAGAGCACGAGGAACAAAACAAAGCAGAACTACCACTACCAGAGCGTGGGTGGTTCTACACATGCTTGGTATTGATCTGACTTCTGCAAGGGGAGAGCCCCAGGCAGTCTAGTGAACGTAGACCCACAGCCAACACTGGTTTGCAGTGGCCAAATTAACTTGTTAAAATGCAAAAAGACTGCAAAAGGAAATGAAAACAAAACAAGCGAGATATTCCATCTGTGTATATTCTACTCTTTCAGGATGTCTACTTCTACAGGGAATCTTTTCCTTAACCTCAAAACAGTTAATTTTCAAATGGTCCTATTTGAAGAGGAGCTACTTCAGTGGTGGATTTTTCTTCTAAACATTCAATGTTCAGTTTATGTCTCCCAGTGAGACTAAACGTGTGACATTCTGAATATATATTTCTATGCACATGGAAACATAACAGTTGCTGAAACATTTAATGAAAGCTGTGTATGATCTTTTCTGAAGCTTCTCTGGACAGCGGCGACCTCAAGTAAAGCCTAGACTTGGCACTAGCATTGTCAGAGTACACCAGGTGGACCTCTCCTCACGAACAAGGACGGGTGAGAAGCCACACTGACCAGGTGGGGGGGCGGGAGACAGAAGTGGTGTTGTGGAGGTGTTGTAGCTGGAGAGCAAAGGGATGAATCCTGAGCTGACGGCACACACTGCTCTTGGTCAGTGCTGCCCTTTTTCAGGCACTCGGACGCCCCACGAGGCTGGCAAACACCCTCCCTCCAGGAGGGGAACTCCCTCAGTGTTGGCTGGGAGAAGAAATTCAAGTCTTTTCCCTGTGTCCTTCGAGAAAACAAGAATCTCTCAGTTTGTGTTTATGAGGAGATTTCACATTTGATTCCAGCTGGAGGGAGGAAGAGAGAGAGAGAAAAAAACACGCCCTTTCCTTAGCCAGGCTAGAGGTTGTCTGCACACCCAGGCTGGGACTGGAGGTTCTTCTACAACGCTTGGAGTGTGCCCCACTTCCCACCCCTGCTGAGGAAGCCTCAGCCCCAGGGGAAAGCAACACATCCCAGGGTGGGAAGGCCTCCGAGGTGGGCAGAGCGTGAGGTCTGGCTGAGACAGACTTAGTGCCGCTCTGTTTGGCACAGCTGAGGGTAAGGATCCCCTCTGGCTTGCCAGGAGGGGGCTGTTGCCTTCAGCGTGTAGCTGGGCTGTCATAATACACATATTTGCAAAGTCTCCTCGGGTCTTTCGTCACCAGTTCATAGTTTCGTGAAGGTCAAGGCGTTTTTGCGCAGCATCAGAGAACATACAGAGAGTCCCAAAGCACAAAGTTGTTCAAAATCTGAACTGTTTCTGGGGGAAGAGGCTGAGTTCAGGCTGTTACAGACAGTGATGCCAGGTCTGGATGCAGACACAACTTCCTTGGGAAAAGCTCAGGTGTGAGACTGAAGGAAATAAGGGTGAGATACACAGTTCAAACTTTGCCACACCTTTATGTGTTCATAAATGTGAAGCTCCAGGTGAGACTGCTTAAATCAACCAGAAACTACCCTGGTGTAAACACAGGCCATGAGCCAGTGGTCCAGCTGGCCTTGCAGCCCTCTCCAGCTTTGAAGGACAGGACCTGCTTTGGAGATGAACAGGAACCCAGATGGGAGAAGATGGGAAGCAAAGTGAGAACAAACTGTGCAGGAGCTGGAGAAAGCAGGAGGACCCAACAAATGTCATCCTGAAGTCTCAATTCCCTTCAGTTGTCTTTAAAATGCTGCTATGAGTAAGATATCTGGAAAATGGCATTTTATGTCACCTCTCTCCCTTCTCCTCCTGCCCCCACCCCCATCCCTACATCCCTCTTGGGTCAGAAGAGAGCATCTGTTACAGCAGCCTGGTCTGCACTAAGGGTGGGTAAATGGTTTCATACAATACAGGCTCCAGTAGGATTATGGTTAAACTCCTGTAGGTTATTTTCCCTACCTTCTGTGTTATCCTGCATCCTGCTGGGGCTGGTGACAAGGGCGAGGAGGAGGGCAGGACAATTAGAGTCAGAGCAATAACGATCATGATAAGAGGAAGAACCGATGTTGAATGTAATTCCCATTTCTCATTACTATGCTACTGTAGCTATGGTTTGGCTCTCCTCCTGGCCTTGGCAAACACGATCCACTTCTCCTGCTTCTCCTGTTGGCTGAGCTCCCATCCTCCTCTTGGCTCCTGCAGCCAAACTCCTGGCTGGCTGCAGTAATCCCACATAATATTTCACGCAAATTTATATGAAGCCCGTTACAAAGCTCAGCAAGGAGACACTGTTTCTTTTTCTTGATACAATTAATCATTTGTAGCTCCGCTCCAAAGACCAGCCTGTCTCCCCTGTGACTGCTCCTTTCTGTCAAGAGGGCTGAGCAAGAGCGGTGCCCTTGGGGGACAGGAGGAGCTCGGCTTTCCCTCCCTCTCCCACACACCCCCAGGTGAAATCACCCTCCTGCAGAGCACCCCGGCCTCCTTCCTACCTGTCTCGCCCAGCCAGGGCTGGCAGGACCCCCCTGTCCCACAGCCCACCCTCCCTCCATCCGTGATGCCTTGGAGAACACGCTCCAGCTGCTCCCAGTTCCCAGCCTGCCACTGGGAATATTGCACGGGATTGCTCTTGCCTGCCTCGGTTCCCATTGCTTTGTGCCGTGTAGTTAATCTTTTGGTACGACTCCTCCTTCCTCCCTTCTCTCCCCCTGCTCTTGTGAACTATTTATAGAGTTGTGGCTGTTGTTTTTTTTGTTTTGTTTTGGTGGTTTTTTTCCCCCTAAAAAATAGAAAGTTAACCCACAGTCTAATGTTTCTGTGGCTGCACAGAAGACCCAAGTCTCTGGGCTTGTCAGCCCAGGACCTCACACTAGTACTGAAATTCAGAGAAACGGAAAAAAAATGGATCTCTTTTTGGCTTCTAACTGTGGGTGTCCACCTCTTCACTCGGTATTTCCTTGCTTGAGTCCATCTGGCACATCTCCCAATTTCTCCTCTTCCTCGTTGTCTCAAGTATAGCATCAGGAACATAATTAAGAAACATGCCCAACAAAACCTATATCCCTCTTTTTAGCATAAGACACAGAAAGGATTTGAAAGATGCAATCTGTTTTGGTAAATTTTTTCTGCTCTTCCTACAAAATTTGGGCTAGTCTGGTTCAATAAAATATAGTAAAGGAAAAAGTAGTTTAATTATGTGTTTAATAATTCTAAAGACAAATGCTGGAGGAACTGGCTTTATTTATTTTTTAAGCTAAGTACCCAGAAGGTTCCATTTTCCCTCCCAGAGCAAACTCAGGCCATGTGTGGTAAAAGAAGGAAACTAAATAAGAAGTTGGCCTTTGTCTCTTCTTTCCCACTGCACAGATTCATTATGGGAATATTCTGTATTCTCTGAAGCACAACCACTGATTGCTGTTAAGTGAAATACTCTTGCCCAATAGCTACAGTTCCTGTGTTCAAAGCATATTTACAAGTTCCCAAGGAATTTGGGGAACAAATCTATTATACTGCAGAAATATTTTCCAGTTGTCACAGGCTTACCTGCCAGAGAAATATTTCCTCCCAGCAGACAGTAATCTTTCCCTGGCTATCCAAGTTGATGCGTTTCAGGATCTTATTTGCAACCTGAGATAAGAGCTATAACCAAACCAATAGGAAGTGAGGTTGCAGTCACACCTGGAAGGTAACATTGTTTCTGGAGGTTAAGTTTGCAGGACAGCTTTTTCACATTCTTTTGTTTGTTGTTTTT
>VWZG01005812.1:71445-120418 GCA_013396735.1 Grallaria varia | reverse complement strand
TTTTTTTTTTTTTTTTTTTGTTGGTTGGTTTTTTGGGGGGTTTGTTTTGTTTTGTTTTGTTTTTTGAAGTGAGGTGTGAATTTACTGAAGAGGAACAAGGAAGGTTTTCTTTGAAAAATGTAGACAAGAAGAACTGAAATGTCCCACATTGTGCCCTTTGTGACTGTAAAGGAGATCTAAGCAAGGTCCCGGTGCAGGTAAGGTAATTTTCTGGGAATCAGAGAACTAATGGAAGAATCTACAGAATGGATACATTACCTGATAGAGAAGAACAGAAACCTTAATTTATGTACAGGCACACACAGCCTAGGAATGCAGCCCTCTGTATGGTGATACATATTTGGAGAAGAGCCTGGTGGCAAATATCTTTCTGTGTTCTGTGCCTTTGCCTGCGAGTGTTCTTTGGAGGGCAGAGCATCCTCCTTGTGTGCACAGGAAGTTCCACTTCTGGACAGCACTGCCGAGGCACAAAAGCAGAATTGTCAGGGAATATTCCCAGAGCTGAACAGCACAAATAGAATTAGTAGATTGAATAATCATTTCTGTAGGACGAAAGTGATGCTGATGCTTTAGGGGGACCTGAAGGCACACACAACAATGCAAAATCCTGCAGGAGCCTTAGTAAACAGCGCTCCTTGGCTGCTGACTTGACTGGAAAATTATATAATGTTCAATCTGATTGTTAATTACTGCTTTTGTGACATTTGCCCTGTAAAGGAGCATGTGAGGACACTTCCCCATCACAAAGCGTCAGTGTGAAATTTTTGGAAGCAGATATGGGAGGCTGCAGCACAGCAGAACAGCTCCCTGTTCTCACTCCACTGGGAGTGAGACTCCCAATCTGTGTTCACTCTGCAGGTATCTGCATATCCTTGTGGTGGGTTTCTTTGCTGTAGTTGTTGTGGGCTCAGTTAGAAAGGTAAAACTCAAAAAACTCCCCATGAACGGAACAAGTCAAAGACCTGTCAGTGTTAGTGAGATTTAAAAATCAGATTGTCTGGAAAGAGTAGTCTCAATTACTACACAGTTATGTGAGAAAAGAAAGTCAACAAATCTTCAAAGCTTCATCCCTTAGTGAGCATCCTCAGAAAGTGCATCAAGGATAAAGGACAGAAATGTCTTACTGTATGCATGCAGGTAGTTAACTCCCTTAATTTGGTAATAACTGACCCATTATCTCAAACTTGGCATTCTTTACAAAATTTGACTTTGAGAAGTAACATGCCTTGAAGATTTTTGCTGCAGCCATTCTGAAACTTCTTCACAGAGAAAGAATAATCAGAATAATCTCTCTTTAATCCTTTATTTTGTGTGTGTGTGTGTGTAAGAATTCGAGAATGAAGAGATCAAACCTCATTTCTTTATGGCATGAGTGTATGTTTTGAAAATTTCAGTATCAGAAAATAAATGTACCTTCATCTGAAAAATAACAATAGAATGGGCTTTGGAAGTGGACTGGAGCAGGTGTTCCCTTCATCTGTTATATTTTAACAAAACAAGATTCACTTTAAAGCACTGTGTTTACCTGTTGCTTCACTTTAGAGATTATTCTGTGTCGTTGCAGGTGTGGGATGTAGGAGAAAAAAGGAAGTACAGCAGAGCAGCATTGTGGGTGCCGGTCAAAAAGAACCACGTAGTTCGTAAAAATGTGGTGCTGTTGGGTAAAAAGCTGGAGTTCTACCTTTGAGACATCAGTGGCAGAATTCCCTTCAACTTTGATGCTGTTCTGTCTTCACTCTTTCTAGTCAATGGCTACACTCAGATCTCAAATTTTCAGCATCACTTTTGCCTCAGTTTGATTTGATAGTTTTGAAAGATTGTGCAAGGCAATTTCATGCCTGTAAGTCACAGTTTTCTAGTTCCAGAGGAACAAACATTGATCTTTCTTCCTTCTTATTTTTTTTAAACAAAAATCTACTTGCTACAAGGTGTAAATAAAAGTTGTATTTTCATCTGTTGTTTTTTAGGTCTTGCTACAGTATCTGAAAAATATACAGAGGGAGAAAAAATGGTGAATTCTGATCTTACTTTTTTTTTTTTTTTTAATACTGGTGATGGAGAGAGCTGATGATCAGCCAGTATTTTCCAAGGACTTTACCTTCAGTGAGTGGAACAGATCACATATTTTCCAGTTTAGTTTAGACTTTTCAGGACAACTTTATGTCAAGTAAAAGAAAGTGTTCATCATGAAGTCACAATAATATTTTTTAATAGTTTTTTTTTCCAAAATACAACTCCATGAAATGAAAGCTTCTGGAATATTTGCTGAAAATATCTTAAAATTTTTGGAGAAAGGAAAAAGAATTCTCTTTTATCCTCACTTTTCTCAAGAAGAGAGTCATCTCCAGCGAGAGGCTCCTTGGGCATACGTGCAGCTACAGTGATCCCCAACACGTGTATTTGGGCAGGCACAGACAGATTTAGCCCTGGGCAAGACACACACTCACATCAGAGGGCCCTGGGCATGCACAGAGCATTTGGGTAATGCCACAGAGCAAGGACTGCAGTTCCTACAGTCCTTGTGGGTAAATTCACACAAAGTGGTGTGATAAGGCTGATAAACCTCATCAGTGCCATGTTTTCCTTAGAAACTTTCTCCGGGATACCCACAAGCCCGTGGTTACAGTGGATGGAGTCGTTTTGCTCACACAGAGTTTTGCTGGTCCTTGGAGTGCACTGACTGGCTTTTTCTTTCTCCTTTTTGGTGTCCTGCTTGCATTGCTGAAAAGAGAGTGCCCAGGTGCTGTGGAATGGGTGGGCAGGGAAGGGAAAACCCAACAGGCAGCACACAACAGAAAAGGCATCTCTGTGTTTGCAGGTGAGTGAAATCTATATTAAAGCTTCTTGGTCTTAACAGGCAGCTCTTCTGTAAAGGCTTTTCTAGTATTCCAGGGGAGGACTAATTCAACAAAAGTTTTTATTCTGGTTGTTTCCATGCTTTATCTCTGATATGGGAGCGTGCTTGAAATCTAGAACCTGCTTTAAGCATTGTAGCTAAATACTATTCTATTTAAAGGTCTTGCTGCTGTAAAAGCTCAATGTTCCCTGTTGCTATCAGTAGTATTCCTGAGGACAGTGGTCAGCAAGACAAGCCAAACAGGGCCCTTGAGCAACCTATGAATTTTAAAATGCTTTAATTCATGCACGGCCCATTTGTAACAGGGAATGAAGGGTCTGAAATGAATCTGGGTTTGTATTTAAACAGGGACAGCTGATTTCCCAACTCTAGGCAGATGGGGAAAAGAGGAAGGGGGATGGTATCAGGAAGAGACTAAAGATTAAGCAGAGAATGGTTCAATAGAGACATAGGAGAAGGGGGAATGGCTTCAAACTGACAGGGTAGGTTTGGATTAGCTATTGGGGAGAAATTCTTCCCTGGGAGGGTGGGCAGGCCCTGGCACAGGTTGGGCAGAGAAGCTGTGGCTGCCCCATCCCTGGAAGTGTCCAAGGCCAGGTTGGATGGGGCTCTGAGCAGCCTGGACTGGTGGAAGGTGTCCCTGCCCATGGCAGGGGAGTGGAACAAGATGATCTCGAAGGTCCCTTCCAAATCAGGGCATTCTATGATTCTGTGTTCTCCAGTTCAAACAGGAAGGACAGCCTTGGGGGAAATGCTCTCTCATTCCCCAAACACATCCCCAGAACCAATTCCCTGTGCACTTCTTACTCTTAGCAAAGCATCAGGCCATGTACACCACTGTTAACTTTCACTGGTGGCCTTCGCTGTCACATGAATTATTCCTGCACCTGAAGAAGTGAGAGCTGTTTTAGTTAAAAAGATAAACATGTTTGTATAGTTGTAGGGAGATTAACTAAAAAAAAAAAAAAAAAAAAGAGGCTATTAAAGGCATTTTATGATGTCCCAGTATGACAGAGAACACTTTTGATACAAGAACTCTCCATTCCAGTCAATTATTAGAAGCTGCTCTTTTTTTATTCAAGGCTCAGTGAGCTTTCTCATTTAATTTCTGCATCATCCTCCACACACTCTGAAGAAAGAATTTATGGTTTCTGTTTTCCAGCTGGAAGAAAGGAGAATGCCCTCAAAGGAGATCTGGACCAGATTTTGGATAGGATCTTTAAGTGCTCAGTTTTGAAAGTTAGATAGATGGGCACCTCTGAAAATATTTCTGGGCAATCTGTAAGTCTTCATGTGACTGAATGTCACAAAAAAAGACTTGGCTTAAAATGAATTGACTCTCATTGTGCAGCAAATCTTTAGCAGGATGAGGCAAAGAAAACTGGGAGTCTCCCAAGTCCACAACCAGTTGTCTTCTGTCCTGGCATTGCGTCTGTCAAAGCAGTGGAACATTTTGAAAAATCGGTCTATTTGTATCTATCTGCCTGTATTTGTCTATGTCAAAAACTTGGACTTATAAAACCCAGTTTGGAAAGTACTGAATCAAATACATCTCTGCTGTACTTTATAGGTCTTGCAGAGGTTGCACAAAGAAAGAATCAGACCCAATGAAGTTTAAAAATATGCATTTTAAAATAGTTTTAAGGAGTATTTTTTAAAAGTTTTTTTTGTCTGTTCCCTCCAGATTTTAAAACAGCCTGGAGATGTGTCAGCTTCTTGCATTTGTGCAATTTAAAGACTCCAAAAATTTCTAGGATTAGCGGGACACTCCCAGCTAGGAGTGTCGAAGTCTGCAGCCGTGAGGAGCAGTAATTGCTGAGCTTTGACTGCATCCTGTCTGTGCTCTGGGCGGTTGAGGGTGTGTGTGTGTGTGTTTGTTTTGTGTCTGTCATAACTTGCTTTGGGGGTTCAACCAACCATTTGTCTGCAACCTGGCTTAGTAATAACTAAGTCAGAGGAAGGAGAGGGACCAGGGGGGAAAAGGTAAGACCCTACAGGAGCTTGAAAAATAGAAACACTGGAAGGAAAAGAAATTACTTAGAGGGTTTGCACTGTGCAGTAATAGGATTAAATTCAGCTGGGAAAACTGATGAGAAATAAGGAAAGTATTCCTGTCACTAAAGTGACATTTACAAACTGCTCTGGACAAAAGTATTACTAAATGTACAGTATGAAGCCAGTTTAAATAGATTGCCTGATTTTCTTATACAGCCTTTATATAATTATGCAGACCTACGTTGAAACGGAGAGATTCAAGGCCTCTTTCTTTCTCACAGTCAAACTACTGTCTTGCAGTTGTGCAATTGCTACATCATCCAGCTTTGCTTCATCATCCAGCCTTCACACATGGCATATTTGCCTGTCAATCCATCTATGGAAAAACACTGGCTGGTGCCCATCTCTTACCTCACACAAAAAAGGCTCTGTGGTCTGAATGTTTTCAAACATGCATGAGACATGCAGTAAGTGCCCTGCAGGACTGCTCTTCTGCTCGCCCCAGGGTTTTGTAACCCATCTATCTGTGCCACAGGCCCTTTGCAGCTGGGCAGCTGCATTTCTACGGCTGCTGCTGTCTCTTGCTTAGTCCTTCTACAGTGATGGCCTCAGGGGACAAGCTGAAAGCTTGTCTGTCCTATTTCACCAACATATACTACTGGATATCTTGATGGCCGGGGTGGTCTATCCCTCTGTTCATTACTCTATGCAATATCAAATAAACCAAGGGTTTCTAGTGAAGTCTGATGAACAAAAGAGCAGGCACAGCAGCTCGGCCAACTGGCTCAGTATCTTGTCTCACCCACCAGTCAAACTGGATGCTGAAGGAGGAGTATAATAGCACAGTGACACTTTTAAAAGCGGTGACACGTCCTCAGAACACCCTCCCACATCTCCAGCAATTTGTGGCGCAGAGATTTCCCAAGCCAGAGGCAGTGGGGAGTGCAGGAGCTCACAGCTTGTCCTGCAGACACGGCCAGCAGAAGTGACAGTGATGCACCACAGCTCCCCAGGCACTCCAATGAAAGTGAGCACCAAGTGAAGTAAGGAGGAAAAAAACAGATATCTGTCCCTACAGCATGCAAAATAAATACGATTTGGGGAGGCAAATGAGAGGGGAGAAAAAATGTGAGAAATGGCTGAGCCTATTTGCATTCCTTAGTTCGACCTTGAGATGTTTAACATTTGCAGCGTATTCACACATACAGTAATTGATTCTTTCTTTACCCATTCTGGATTTCATGCTATCTTTTCTGCACCTTCACACACAAGAACAAGTGTACTCGCACGAATATTTAAAACATATAAAGATTACACTTCATTCCTCACGGCTAAATAGTGTTTTATCTGCATCATGTTTCTTCCTCCGTTTCACAATGTCACAGAACAGTAAGAAATTTTTATTGTCTTTTGAAAATAGCACAACATTTGTGAATGAAAACTAGACCAAAGGCAAGCGAAGGGCCACTCAGTGGAATTTCAAAGTGGAGCCTTGCATAGGTTTGTCTCCTTCAATTGTAGACAAATTTCAAATCCAGGTGATACCCAGGCTGCCTGAATGAGCCAGGACTAAACTCGAGCTCTAAGTCACCAGATATGTGGAGAAAGATGTTTTGTGTCCTAAGCTACACTTGTTATCAGTCTATATTGAAACAGAAAAAGTCAACATCTGGAGTAAAACTCTGTAAATTAACGGAAATACCTGTAAGTACCTTAGAACTGATGCTAGTATCCTTCTAACACAGATCCAACTAGTTGTCGTGTTAGCAAACTGTGCCCTGAACTCCTAAATTCAGCCAGCCTTGGCTAGAAAAAACAGAGGAGACACTATCAAATGCTGTAGAGAACCTCTTAATAGTTGGAATAAAGTGTGAAGGTACGTGTTGTTGAGGAGGAGAACTAGATACACTCCTGCAGATATGCTTGATGGGTTAAAAATGCCCCAGCTTGAAACTGAAAATCCTTGAGATCAAGCCAAGACTGAGCCTGAGATAGGTCTGTCCTGATCTGGGTGTGAGTAGTTTTCAGGGCCTGGCTGAGGTGGCTGTCAAATGTTTTATTGAGGTGATCAGCAGGAAAGGTGACACTTCAGTCTAGGATGCAGAGTCAGATTTAACACAGATTTTAACTCTACTCACAGCTTTGCTCAAAGCATTTTAATATGTCACTTGCAGAAATAAGAAAAAGAAACAGTCAAACCTTATGATTTGTTTCTGTCTCCACTGGCTTATTTTGGGAGGACACATTCAAGCTCCAGTTATAGGAACTTTGCACCAAGTATGAATAGATCCAGATGGCATGTTTCAGGAGAGCAAGGGGAATGTCTTCTTACTCATACAGAGGCAAGAACACTTTGGCTCCTGCTGCCCAACCAGTAAAATTACACCTAACAGGATCTCAGATTTCCCCAACAAGCTGTTGTGGGAACCTGGATATACACAAACCTTTGCTGCTTTGATGTTAACACCTTAGGATGACAGCCCCTGAATGGCAAACCTTCCTATGAGCATCTGGTTGACTGGGTGGACCCTATTTCTTAGTCAAGCCAAGCTCAGAACCAGTCAGTCATCACGGTAAGTACCTTTTCATGGTCTTTAAATTAACAAACATACATGTCATGATACAACAACATCTAAATCAGCCCCAGTAAGAATTGCCCCCTAAAACATGTTGTTTTCTTTAATTCTTTCTCTGAAAGAATAGTTAAGCCATTAGGAAGCATCACAAAAAATCAGTGGGATTTCCTTTTCTGTCATCTAGACAAGAAGTTAAGACCTAAAGCTGCATTTATTATCTATACTCTTGTTTTAGGAGATGGACGTAGCACTGCTACGTAAGGTGTTTTCTTTCCATAAAATTTTTTAGACAGAAAGACAATTAAAAGGCTTCCATATAACAGGAAAAGTATTATCACCTATTGTTTCTAATCTTCTATATATGATGGTGAACCTGACAAAATGCTGATAAGGTTATTGGTGCCTCCTCCATATCCAGATGAATAAGGAAGCAATTCTGCTATTAAAGAGTAAAGTGAAATTCCCCAAACCTCCTGCATTGTGTACATCCTAGATTATTCAGAGCTCTTTAGATCACAATTCAGATATACAAGAGTGGGTGCTTCATCATAAGCATTAAATGATTCTCTCTGCACCCCATGATTTCTTACATTGCACCAATTAAACTCTCAAAGACCTGCCCAAGCACGCTTTGAACTTAATCAGTAGAAAACTTAAGAGGAATTATCTTGAGGGGAAACCATTTTTTTTTTGCCTCTTTCAAAGTCACACTGAGGGGATATATTGTGAACATTGTGCTTAGAATAGGAAATAACCGTGTGGCACCAATTGGCATGTTGGCATTTCTGAGGCACAGGCACCTTGTGGGTTAAAAAATAATACGGGTTTCATTCTGTCTTTCCAGTTATGGTACCATTTAACATTGATGGCTATCTTGTGCTTCAGTGCTCTGAACCAGTTTGCAAAGGGTTCTGTTGAGCTGGAGGTTTATTTCCTTTTTTATTTCTCTGGTAGAGAAAAGAGGATGGAGAAGATGTGGGGAGGACAAAACAGCCCCAAAATGCAGTGAGAGCAAAATGGATTGCTGCTTTTGGAAAATGCCTGGCTCACAAGTTCTGTCTTTACGGTGGTACCACTTTTTCAGTTCAAGGGACACGAAACATTGACACAGCACAACGAGGTCTTTTAAAACTGGTTCCACACTTCAGCAAGGAACGAAGGCCAAGTGCCATGCGTCCAACTGGCAACTTTTTTGCTCCTGTGCATGTTAAAATACCCGATATGCCCCTGGCACAGGCAGGGCAGGTTTGATAGCATCCGCAGGAAGGAGGCCACTTATTTTTTCATGCGTAATTTATCACCGCAGGTATTTTTGCCTACCTATGTGTCCTCTGCTTAAACTCATGGTAGCACGTACATTTGCAGCTGGACGTGCTGTTGCTGTAGCAATCGTGCTCCACCCTTCAGCTCACTGGCAGATCCTGAAACAGGATGTCAGCATGAGTTGCCTCTCTGCAGAGCTACTGTCTATCAGAAAGAGACAGTCTTGAGACACCCTGTGGGGCACTTTTTTAGAGGAACATGGGTAATTACTTAGGATATTTAAGTATAACATTAAATATTTACTTCTCCTGAGAAAACATTTAAAGTGGCAGTACTTTATACGATTCCTGCAAATGCAAACTCACAAGCTTGACTGGGACATTTTTCTCTCATTCTTCATAAAAGTAAAGTTCCACATCTTATTTCACATATATCTGCATTTTTAAAGTTTATTGCTTCTCACTAGCCACCTTACCAAATTACAGTTTTTGTATAGCAAAGAGAACAGTTCTGAAGCCCTCCTTTCATCCCAGTCCTGAACCTGTTTGACAAACCTCCGTGAGCTTTGGGGTGTTTTGCTTCTGATCCTCACGACAAGCTTTTCGTTCTCTTTACTTTAGATGTGGGCACGCGCACCCTGTAATTACTGCTGTGCAGCTGGTGTTGCCTTGCCTCACTGCCTTTGCCTTGCCTTATCATGAAGGGGCATGGGATGAAGTCGTAGTGATCGCTGCAAAGGAGTGGTGGTGCATCTGAAACACAACTGGAGGCGCCCAGTACGTGTGTATGTGCACACACCCCTTTGCTCCAGAGGCAACTCGCTGTTCTTTACAAGCCCAACCAAATGTCACTGCGTTCTCTTCCCACACATGCCAAGCACTTCCAGTTTGACTTGTTATCTATTCACAGCTCCAGCTGCAAACGGCAATTCCACCCCTTCTGTTACAGACTTTAATAACTGGTGTCTGCTGTGACAGGACATCTGACGAGGAAGACTGTCATAACACGTCTATTATGTACCTTCCTCCACCTAGGAAGATTTTCCTCCATCTATTTTTTTTGGTGACTTGGACTGTGTGGGAAGATTTAGGGAGTGTTGAGACATGGAAAGTTAAATCTCCAATTATCCAGAGGTCATGACAGTCAGCCAAATGGTGTGCTTCCCTTTCCACCTCTACACCCACTGCACTGTCCTGCTGCTGACCCTGGAATGGAAAGACCACCCTCCTTCGAAACTGAAATCAAATCCTCAGAGCTTGCTCATCCTTGGGCCTCTCCCAAAAGCTCATGCTGCCAACCATGCCTAATTCTTCAGTAGTTTCATAACCTGGTGGGCTTCTACTCTCTTGCGACCTGAGCTGAGGTCACTGCATTCATTTCCATTTACGAAGTTGTCTTGCACTTAAATCTATGTTGTCCCAGAGGCAAATGTGTGTCTGAGTTTTTCCCACTGCGTGTGCACTGCCCTCCTCGCACAGATGAGGTTTTTCTGGCAGCCTTCTGTCATGTTGTTATGCTTTGAATAATTATTTTTTTAAAAAACTTCTCCAGTCCAAAGTTCACTTTTTTCCCTTCTCTCATGCTCTCCCCCCTCTCTCCTTTTTGACTCCATTGCCACCCTCAACCCCTCCAATTTTTTGTCATGTTATTCTTGGCCTGTCTAGGTGCTGGTTGGGAGCTGAGTTAATTTAGATACTTGTCTGCTTTACTGTCAGGTTCTATCAAGAGTAAAAAGAATGGCAAGCTAATAAATTCCAAATGATAACAGGCATGAAGCAGACTCTTATCCCATGCTGTTTATCTGGCAGCAGGTGAAAAAAAAAAAAGACCAATAAAAGAGAAGAAATACGGGCTTTCACACGCACACACAGACACACACATGCATGAAAAGAAGGCGAAAGACTGCCTGTTCCTGTCAGGTGGCCAGCACAGAATTAGCTGGTCGTCCCAGGGCAGACTTTATGGGGCAGGTGTCCACGCTGCAGAAACCACAAGCACCACTGACAGGCTCCTTGGCAGCTGCGGCGCTTGGACTGACGCGCGGCTGCTCGGTGAGAGTTCTGCAATGGAAGCAGGGAGGAGAAGAGGGCAAGTTTGTTGTGCTGCTGCTCAATCACCATGAATAAAAGACGTGGCCTTCACACCCAACAGCCTGGATTCTGCCAGGAAAATGGGAGCCACAGAGCTGGGCTGGTCCTTCGGGCAACGCGTTGTGGGTCTGTGAAATTCGGAGTGAGCGCTGTTGTACTAGGAAGTGTCAAACAGCACTATGCAAATTGAGCTCCTGGCATCCTGGGGATCTTGTTCAGCTTCCTCATGAAAGATGAGTTAAGAGTTGTCAGTATTATTTTAGATACTTGAGAGCAGTATATATCGGGATCAACTGGAAAAATTATGTTCTAGGATGGCAGAGTTTAGGAACAAGACGAGTTTGGAGATGCCTAGGAATTCCCCTGGGTTCTAATGCACAGAATCACCTGAAGAGGAGGGAAGGAAATCCTCCCTTAGCTTCCTCTTGGTTTGCTTCACTGAGCTTCACACATGTAATTTCCCCTTCTCTTCACTGTGAGAAGCCTCATGTCCTGCCTCCCAGGCTTCAAGGCATGGGGTTTCTCAGGCTTAAGGAAGAATCTCCTTCCCTCAGCAGATGTGCTAATAGTTTCTCTTCAATCGTGTTCTGTTTCCCTACTTTTTCTCCTGGAAAAGAATAGAAAACTGTGTCTTCCTTACAGCTTTGGACACTCCTAACCAAGGAAAAAGCTATGACTTCAGACAACTGAAAGTGCAGTGCATTTTTTGTTTCTGAGTTCTTGTCCCCTTCCAATGTCTTCCTGTTTGTCTGGAGTTATCCTAGGCAACTGACTGACAAAATCACAGCCTTGCAAGTAAGTGAGAATATCTTCATGATATCACTGCCCATGCATCCGGCTTTTCAGGACTAAACTTCTGAACTGCACCAACAATCCAAATTTCCAGTGGATTTAATTGAATGCAAGATCAGCATTTAACAGCTGGGTAGTTACAGAAAAATTAAAGCCTTAGTGTGTGAGAAAAAGACTTCAAAGGTTTGACATCAGTAGTGGGTGGCAAAACATACATAATTAATTCATAGATCACAGCATGCCTTTCAGCAGCATTGAATATTATGTTTGATTATGTATTTTATCTGTGTTTATATGTGTATGTGTAACTATGTAAATTAGACTCATGTAATTATGTGTAATTACATACTTTTGTTCACAGATGTGATGGGGAGTTTCCCATAACGACTGCTACACTTTTGAAGTCATACACTAGTTGATAAGGGGATACAAAAGTCCTAATACCATCTGGAAGTTTATACAGAATATCTTTCATTTAGACACCTGAGGGACCTGCTGAAAACATTATCAGTGCATTTAGTGTCCAGTTGACAACATTTTAATTGATGCTTAAAACCTGAGGAGTAGCCAATGGTGGGCCCCAAGGACAAACCACAATCAAAACATTTTTTTTTAAAGATTTTCTGTTTAGGTTTGTTTTAGCTTCTTTTTATTTGATTTCCTTAACCTTACTGAATTTTCTTTCCAGTTCCCCAGCAATATCCTACCTGGTCATGCTGATCCTTCCCGTTACCCATAGCGTGGCTTAAAAGTGAAGAAATGGTGTTCGTAAAATCCTCCTGATTCCAAGCGTGGCTGTTCAGAGTGGCCAAACATTTCAAACACTTTATTAATAACACCTGCCTTGCAAAATAGGCAACTGATAAGATGACAACATTTTCTCTGAAGATAAAAGTGATGGAACAATTATGGTGAAGGCTGTCTTACCTCAAGAATACCAACTAGCCTGTTTTTCTAAGGAAATGGACTTTTTTTTCCCCATTATACCTGTTTTACCGTCTGCATCTTTCTGACCATCTTTGAACGCCTGGGCTGAATCCATCAAGAGGGACGATGGTCTCATTATGGACATAATGGACAGTAAGCTACTATTACTTGGGAGAGTTGATATTTTGGGGGTGGAAAGAAGGAAGACGCTCTGACAGAGCCCTGAAGGAAGAACTCAACCTTCACTCACTGCCTTTGCTGCACACAGTCGATGAGAAGCAGCTGTCAGTCCAGTGACCAGGAAAGCCTTTGTGTGACACTCTCACAGCCCATCTCCAGCTGAGACAGTGAGGCTCCCAAAAGTATGAAGGAGGCAAAAAGGGCTGAAGATGTCATGGGAGTGGTGGTTTGGGCAAGGTGGAACAAGCTGCTGTCACTTTTGGGAAAGTTCTTCAAGTGAGTGGAGAAAGCTGGGGTAACTGTAGCGTGAGGATACAGGACATGCAGAGGATGTATCAGTGAGGATCTAGGCTTCATCAGTCCTAGTGCTCAAGGACCAGCTTCTGTTTCCAGGCTGCTGGAATTACCACACCATGGTGGGTGATTGGCTTTATGCAACTTAATGACAATAGTGGCAGCAGTGGGACTGTTCTCTGCTTACAGGCGTTCTGCAGAGCCGCGTTGGATCGGGGCCCCAGATGACCGCAACAAAGGGCCGGGATGTGTCCTACAGATAAAAGACATCAGTTCGACATGTGTAAACAAGCACAGTGTCTCTTGCATTGAATTCCACTCTTATTCAACATATCCTTTACAGCACCAGACCTCATCCCTGTGGAGCAATTTCTTTCCCACTCGGTCTGCTTCTGATTAGTGCAAAAGAATGACGTATAGAAATGACACTGTAATAAAGATGATGGATAGTCAGTGAAGCAGCTGCAGATTAGGAGAAAAGGAAGCTGACTACTGAAGATTTGCTTAACGAAAACAAAAAGTACCAAAAACCACAAACAACAATGTAAGGTTCTAACTGTGCATGCAAAAGCCACTTGAAATTCTCCTACTGGTATTCTTACTGGCATGCCACTCAGAGCATGTAGAATAGTAATTTCCCAGTGGAAGCAGGCTATTCAAAAGCATGTTATGGGACTAAATGCCTTTTAGATCTGGCCTTTAGATCAAGCACTTACCCTGAAATGCCTTCATCTCCTCTGAAATTCATACTTCACAGGGAATAGGAAAAAAAGATGAAACTGCTTTGAAATAACCAAACAACATTCTCTTTAGATAAAGCTGTTAGACTGGGGTGTTAGTAAGTCTGTGGCTTCCTTAAGCTCATACACGGATTTTACAGACCAGTCTGAGTCAGTCTAGCGTGGGATGACTGGATGACTTTATATCCTTAATCAGATTTTGAGTGAATACTTATTTTCCTTCTGTTTGCACCTGAGGAAAAGCTTACAAGTGTTTGCACCGCCTTCTAAGCAAACAAAATGAATCGGGCATCCACAGCCTGGAATACTTTACTGTACTTCTGGTTCTGCAGGGATCTTTCCCACTTTTGCTGTGTTTCAAAGAAGAGGTAGTTTTCATTTCATAAGGTGGTTCAGCATTCCATCTTGAAAATGGGGGAGTGGAGTGGAAGAGAGGAGGAGACCGGGGTGGGAGGTGGGGGCGCTACAAAAATTTTTAGTTAATGAGTCAAATAGCTCAGCTGCCCAAAAATTTCCCTAAAGACATTCACTTCTTATGCCTGTGTGAGCTCCTACAGAAAGGAATGGAATGCACCATAGTTTTCCATAAAACGCTCCAAAGAGAGGATTGATCCACTGCTCTGTGCTGTGTTTGTCCTCTGGCTACAGGAGACTGCCCTGCTTTAAGACCATTGCCTATTGTTGAGTTTCTTGAATCTGACGTATACTCCCATAAACGGATTTGACATTCTCTGCAGCAGAACTGAAGATGATGGCAGCTCAGGCCAGTTTTGTTGCTCTTTTTAAACCTTTCCAGTGTACTGAAGTAACACAAGACCGATCTCAACCTGCAGTTCCTGGGAGAATTAAAGAACCAAGTGTGCCTGACCATGCAAAGCCAAGAACCACACACCATATTCAAAGGAGGACTCATGAAAGGGATAGGAAGCAATAAATTATTTTAAATAAATCTATTTGAAGAAAGCAGATAGTGCCTGATACAGAAGATGGATTCACAGCCCAGGGATGGACACCTGACCACCAGGACAAGGTATCAGGGGTTAATTTTTCAACTGGCCAATTTGTCTCCTCTGTGAGCAGTGAGTCTTCCTCCAGTGGAAAGACTGTAGCTTAGATGTCATCTCTTTATTGCCCTTTCTCTTCAGATTTCATACAACAATGCAATCTGTTGTGCTAATGATATTAACTCTAAGAAAAAAATCCCATCTTTAAGGTGGTTTTGCCAACTTATTTCCGATATATTACTGGACAATCATCGTAGATTGCTGCTTTTGAGTCATTAGTTTATCTGAACTTAATTAGAACATGTTAATTTAAGTCCCTTCAGTTCAACTAGTGGCTCCTAGTCCCACAGCTGTAATAAATTTTAACATTTTAGTGGGGTTTTATGTAGTTTACAAATTTTCTGTAATTTCTCATTATGCACTCTAAATAGTTGAGGCATTGCTTAAAGGTTGTTAGTGGTTTCTCTGTTATGATTTTAAAATCAAAACCAGTGCCAACCAATGTGTCATGTATCTCAGCACATGCAACCAGTCCCTAAAGCAAACTGATCTTCACACTCTAGCACACATGAACAGTGTTACAGCAGCCCTGGAACAGCACGTCAGCTGGGAACAACTCACTGCTTCTGGAGCAGACTGACGTGTATGCCCCATTGAAATGAAAAGATATTTATAACGACACAGATTGTTCAGCTCCAAGATTCCCAAGAGCAGCTGAGGGTGAAAAAAAATCATTAACCGTTTCATCAAGAATAAATCAAAAAACCTTTGAATGATTCTATCCATCATTAATGAGAAATTTAATAAGTTGTTGGTTTTTTTTTTGTTTGTTTGGGTTTTTTGGGGTTTTTTTGGGTTTTTTTTTTTTTTTTTTTTGTAGCCAAAACATCACTGGCATTCATGAAAATTCATCTCGTGAGGCTCACGGCTAATCACATTTTGCCATCTTCATTACTGGTTTTGTTCAGATGCAGAAATGGTCAAAAGTGAAAAGACCATCCTACTCTAAATTCTAATTTAAAAATAGGGGGTTTTTGTTTGTTTGTTTTTGTGGGGGTTTTTTTGTTTGTTCTGGGAAAGTCTGGAGTAAAGGGGAAGTGTATCAAGGTGTCAGAAGTGTGAAACTGCGTTGAAGATAAAGGTCAAGAGACTGTTGACCTTACTGGACTCCGAGTTTTGCCCTGTGACCTAAATCATACTCCTCTGAAGAGCTTCAAAGACTTTTTATCTCAGTCATCACACATCGAGTTTCAAATACAACTCCTTAGATCTACTTTTTGAGGAAACAAAATTAGATTTACAAAAGCTCTCATAACTAACCGGAGAAAAACAAGTGATAGAATAAAGATAATTGAAAAAAAAAACCAAAAAAACAAGAACAAATGTGCCTTCCCTTTCAGGAAGGTTTGTGTTATGTCCTTCCACCACTGCCTTGCTACTTAATCCAGCCTAGTTTTGAAAATGGAGGGAAGAAGACAGTTTGAAGATTTTCCTGGAGTAGCTACTGCAGAATTTGATCCTAACCTCACAAGGAAGTTTATTCCCATAAACCATTCCACTCAATTCTGCACAACCAGAAAGGCTGAAAGCCTTGAATAAACTGTAAAGTTGCTGAAACAAATGTTTCAGTGGTTCTTTAAGCTCTACCTCTAAATCTTTGTCAGGTCATTCATTATCAGTGCTTTCCCACTTATGAGAACAGAATTGAACAAATCCAAAAGGCTCAGACAAAATTATGTGAGCCTTAGTGACACATTCTGTCTCATTTTCCTTTGGGGAATATTGAACGTATCACTGGATAAGCCACGAGTACACCATGATTTTGGAAAGTAAAGGGGAGTGCTTCACATTTTCTCTGCGCCGTAAGAACATTAAAATTTGACACAGCACCTCCTGTACAGATTAAATGCTGTTGAAAACAGGGCTTGCTTATTTAAAAGAGCTCCTGTTTCTCTGTAAGGAAAGTCAAAGATGTCAGGGCTAAGGCCAACAGCCTGAAGTTTTCTGAGAGAATGAGCCTGACACTGAGGTGCTCAACCTGTACTAAGTGACATCTTGTCTTTAGGGTGACAAGCACTTGACAGCTTTGATGTCAGCAGCAGCTGCTTAAGAACCTCTTTGTTTGATAGCATGGAAGCTGCTTTAGTATCTCAGGCATGATCCTGTGCTCCACATTTTTTACAACCTTGGCTGATGACTGTTGGCAAAAATTCTGTGCTTTCAGTAAGGGAGGTGGAAAGGGTCATAATTTGGTCATCAACACTTGATGCATCCCAGAAGAGGACATAAAAAGGTATCATGCTAGGAGTGATGTGTTGTTGTTGGCTGTCCTTGTCCCCCAGCTGTGATTGAAATGGATTCAGCATTTTAGGAGCAAGAATAAAAAAGTAAATTAAGTCCTCTAGAGCTGTTTTTTTTACCTGGTTTTAAAAATTATGAACTACTGTGATTTTCAGTCTAAGAAGAGTCTATTTTGTCTGTTTGATCGCTTTGAATAGCTGCCAGAAGGATTTCTTTCGGTGGGAAAAAGACCATGGCAAATGTCTTGCCTTATGTACTTTAATTTAAATAAAAGCAGACCTTTCTGCCATTCTGAACTCCAAGGTATTCGCCATCTAGATGTAACTCTTGGGCAGCAAGGCAGCCAATGATTTAAAGTGGGAAAACATAATCCAGTCTTCCCACATCTTCTAAGGCCTGACCTTCCCCGAGGTTCTCCACTTTGCTTGTCTCTACAGTGCTATGTAAATGAAGAAAGTCTTGGTTTTCATCAGTGTCCAGTTTCCTTCTCTGATGTCTTTTTAATTTTAATGTACTGTTAATATATTATTGGTGAAAGATGTTGAGTCAGGAGTGACGCCCTGGCAGGCCAGTTCTCTCTAGCAAGCCCAAGTCTAGTTTTTGCATTTCAAGATTGTCTGAAATGATAGCCTGAGGTCACTAATTAGCTTCACATAGACCAGACAGGCAAGTCTTCAGACAGACCAGTCATCAGATTGTCAACAACATTTGAACCATCTAAGCAGGACCTCAAGTAAGGTGTAAAGGTGAAAAGCTCTACACCAGTCTCTGCTGACTTGTCCACCTGTAGATGTGTTACAGGGTGACTGGGACTGTGTGGACTGCTAAAGTGACAGGACTACGAGGTCAGCTGGGGCAAGAAACTGATTTATCTCAATTATTTGAAGCTAATGAAGAGTAGAAACGTGGTTCATAAATCCTCAGAAACTAGAAGAGTGTAAGAAGGGACAAGAGTCACAAGAGTCTGTTGGGGGTGGCTACAGGTCTAAAAGATAATAATTACTTTTTTTTTCAGAAGGGTAAAAGTTCACTTTTTGAAATATTTAATTGAGTGTGGTCTCCGCAGGTTCACTTATCTTTGGCTGGGAACAGGAAGGACTGTGCAAAGTTGTTAAAAAAACCCTGTCCTGGCCTGCTTTGCCTTTCCCGTGTTCCCTTTTCTTCTGAGGGATCCTGGAGCACACCACGACATGTACCTTCAGGTCCAGTCTCTGAGATGGATTGAGACAGCAAGCTGTTTCTGTATAGGTCAAATTTTACTTTTTTATTACTTTTTATGGCATAAATGCAGATAAATGTGTGCAATTCTTAAAAAATTCTGTCTAAATTTTTTTTCAGTGGAAAAATGAGGTCATTCACTACAGCAAACCATATCTGAAAATTCAAATCAAACCAAGTTCAATTAAAATTTTGAGCTAGCTTTAGGTAGAAAAGTTACAATTACAGTGGTGACATCCTGGACTCTTTGGTTGAGAGATATTATAAATTATGGTCAGCACTTGAAATATTACATTTTAATTAAAAAAAAAAAAAGAACACACAGGAAGCCTTATTGTCTTAATAACATCCCTGGGCATTAATGTGAGGGGTTAGTGCCACCCACTGAAAACCCTCTCTACAGTATACTGTGATTTGCTTAAAAGGCCCAAGGATGGCATGCACTTGGTTGGTTTGTTGGATCTGAAGAGATTCTGCAGTGAAGTGGCTGCATAATAAACTTCTTCAAAATCTTGGACTTGAATCACAGAAAAAAAAAACAGCTTCAGTTTGAGGATTGCACACGGAGCAAAGACGCTGAAATAACTTTCATTTCCCACCTCATCTGCCCACCCATAATCCCCTCCTTCTGGTGGAGAGAAGGGAAACGGATTTAATTTTTTTTTTTTTATGCCAGTAGTTCATCTTGTCTTTATTGCACGACAGCAGGTGTTCTGGGAAGACTTGAGGAGCAGAAACTCAGGCTGGGTGTGAGAATGGATGTGTCCAAGGTGCAAAGACCTTCTCAAGGCTTTTCAGGTTGGGGTTGCTTTTTAAGCTGGTGATGTGCACTGGGTTATTTGGGGGGGTGGGAGGAGGAGGAGGAGTCAGGAGACTTCACATGGGGACGGGCGACACCGCTGGGTTGCAGTTGGAGGTTGATAGCAATGCAGCCAAGTATATCATAGAGTGAGAGGTGGGTGGGATTCTTGGGGCTGTCCTGTGCAGGGCAAGGAGTTGGACTGTGATAATCCTTGTGGGTCCCTTCCAACCCAGAATATTCTATGATTCTAGGTGCTATGAAGGTCCTTGGGCAAGTACAGGCCTATTTGCATGAGAGGCACAATATAAAAGCTTTTTTAATCAGTCTCCATCACTGAAACTTGTCCAGTGGGAATTGCACCAACAAAGGAGCCCTGCTCTTCTCCCCTCCCCTCCTCTAGTGTGTAAATTCCCCTTGCTAACTTTCACCACCCCTCACTGCCTTTTCTATTTCATCACTGGAAGCAAGACGTGCTCAAAACAGAAATAAACCAGCAGGAATCAATGGCAACACTAGATATCTCACTGCCCATCTGTCTGCCTCTGCAACCATTCGCTTTGCATCCTAGACAAAGTTGGGCAGAAATGGTCCAACAGCCTGAAGAATGTCCTGGGAAAGGAGAGTCACAGTAAAAGACAGCAGGACACGGACTGAAAATGTGTTTGGGCATTGTCACAGTGACACTTCTGAGAAGTAGGCAGTGGGGCAGTCCAAACATGTCCACAAAGCAAGAGAGCATTGTCTAGCGAAGGCACGGCATGGCAAGAATGAATGTACACAACTTCAGCTCTCGTCAGGACAGCTACTAATTTCTGCATGATTAGGATAACCCTTCTTTAAAATGAAACCAAAACATTGCAGTTGATGTCATAGAATATTAAGGGTTGAAAGGGACCTCAAAGATCAGCTGGTTCCAACCCCTCTGTTGTGGGCAGGGACACCTTCCACTAGACCAGATTGCTCCAAGCCCCATCCAACCTGGTCTTGGACACTTCCAGGGATGGGGCAGCCACAGCTTCTCTGGGCAACCTGTGCCAGTGCCCCACCAGCATCAGACTGCCTCTCCAGCCTGTCCAGGTCCCTCTGGATCCATCCCTCCTCTCTAGAGTGTCAACTGCACCACGCATTTTGGCATCATCATCAAACTTGCTGAGGGTGCCCTCAATCCCACTGTCTGTGCTGCTGACAAAGATGTTGAACAGGATCAGCCCGAGTCCCAAACCCCGAGAGACACCCTGAGGGATTCATCACTGGTCTCCACATGATGAGTCAACATCTAGTTACTGTCACTTTCAGTTTTTTCTGACTTTCCTATCCCTTTTCAGTAGCTTGCCTCTTTGAGGGATGCAAAGATATTAAAAAATCAGCTGCAAGTAATTTGTCTGTAATAAAACCAAACAGAAATCCTGAAATTAATCCCAAGGCGGCAGCAGGCTATGAACTAAGATCTAGTTCAAAGCTGGATCTCTATCTGCTAATACAGCCAGTTCAGCCAAAATAAATCTTTATTTTCACCAGATGCTACATGTGGCTTAAGTATTCCCACACATCTGCATTAGAATAATGTTCAGAGAGAAGATAAGTCCTTTCTTGGACAATATAAATGTAACTTTTATGAGCTGGTCTTAAGATGATCCTTGATTTTCCACTCTTTTACACAATCCTCTGGCCTTTTAGGGATTAGCACATTCAACAAAGGTGGGGCCATCTACTAGACAGACTTGACTGTTGTGCCCAAATGGTTTGGAATCACAAGCCAGGCAGATTACACTGTGCCAGCTGACATACACAAGTGTAATTGAGTGAAGCAACGTGACAGAACTAAGACTCATCATTTTGGTGTGTTAGTCACATTTGTTGAAGTGCTTCATGCATTGAGACATCCAAGTTGTTCTTATTTTTGGTACAGAAAGAAAAAGTTTCTGATGTACTTAAAGGCCCAGTCTTTAGTGTTCTGTTTTCCCATTATAATATTAAATTGAATTGAGAACAATTCTCTTCAGGCCACTACAGCTTAATAAATAAAAAATAGAAAGCCTGAAGACATCCTTAATTGGCTCACAACCTTAAAAAAATTAGTTCTCAAAACGTATTTTCTTTAAATCACCAGTTTCTTAAGAAAGCAATGCTGCTTGCAGGACAGCAGGAACGAGGGGAGAACCTGGGAAAAAGTGCATTACTTTTTATGTTAGGACAGGGAGAGCTGGAATAGCATTCAGATGCATTCAGTAAGAGTATCCAAGACTTCTTGTTCATTTCCATCTGCCCTACTAGTCCAGGACCTTCCTTTCCAAGGTGGGAACACGCTGTTGGTGTTCTCTCTTTCATCCCAGATTTAAGTATGTTAGCACTTATCTGCCACAAGGGCATGAAAAAGAAGGCAATGATCTCTAATTAGATGTGGAAGGCAAGAAATGATGAAAAAAGCTGAAGTTGAGGTAAAAGAGACCTGATTGTGTGGTAGTGTTAGTACCAGAGGCATTGCATAGAAGAAAGACACAGTGTTTGAATAACATGAGCTTTGTCAACAACTTTAATTCTATGTATGGAGCTGGAAGACGGAATTTAGAGACAATCTAAAAAGAAAACCCAGAAAACCAGCAACTTTGAGTGACAGCTTTAGCAGTGAATGAAAATCCTCAACCCTTCTGTGAGATGTGGTGACTGGAAAAAGTAAATACTAAGGGAAAAGTTAGAATGAAGGACTTCAGGGAAAAGAAACAGTTGTCATCTATCCAAAGTGTCGGTTGAGCACTCTGAAAATGCAAGTTTCAGAGTCCCCAAGCAAGACTTCCAAGCCTCTGTAACAGCCCAAGCCACATGAATGTTAGGGAAGTGTACAAAACCACTGCTTTCCTTTGGCCCATTCACCTAGAGTTGTTAGAGTTTCCTGCCTAGAGAAAAAGAATCTGCTACAGGGAATTCAGGAAAAATAGCTGCCTGGAACCACTATAGTTTGTTTTCCTAAAACTATAATGATGCCCAATTCACCAAAAACAGAATGAAAATGTTTTAATCAACAACGGTGGGTTTCACTGAAACCAACACCAGGCAACACAAAAATAGTGCACTTATATGGAACCCTTCATAAATAAAAACAAGATACATCCCCACAGTAATAATTAAATGGAAATGAACATTTAATTCTATCTTTTGCACTCATAAAATGCTGTCTTTCTATGAATTGTTCTTCCTGCCTCTGTTTTGTACTTTAGTGTGCTTAGATATGAGGCCACATCCTCACAAATGTGGCTCAAGAAAAAGCTGGAAGAAAGAAGGGGTGAGGGAGAGGAGAGGGGAGACAGACTGCAAGAAAATAAAGTACCAAACCCTAAATTTTTATTTTCAAACATTTTTTCACATCAGCATAGTATTTAAGGAGACAGGTCAGGAATGCTGGCCATGAAACCTGTTTGTAAATCACCACAGGCAAAGCAGTGAATAGTGACTCTGGTTTGCTAAACCCATGTTGCCCTCTACAGCTCTTACAGCATCCATTCTTCCCTTTATCCAATACAGAAAACAGGGAATGGAAGGGACCATCTATCACAGGCTCAGAGGATATGCTGAGTTGGGAGGGACCTGTGCTTGGAGATTGCTTTCTTTTTAAATTTCATTTAGTGATTGTTATTCTTTCCTGGTCATCGGATGGACAGCTTGCCTGGATATTCTATCCTTCATTCCCTGAACTATCCAATCGCCCTGCCTGTTAATTTCTGTTAACAACTTCCCTTTCCATGTCCTCTGCCACGCTCCCCTTCCTGCCGTCCTGATGGCATGTGTCTCCTGCAGTTTGTGCTTCAAGGAGGCCAGAAGTTACTTTGGAACTATCCTGCCAGCCCCTCTCCAACATGGAGTTAAACACAGTGCCAAAGGGAACACTTCGATTTTAAATTTAAAATTCTGTGGCATTCTCTCTGCTTTGGCCAAAGCTTCTGAACGAACAAGTTCGTCCAGAGGATGAGAAGGTAGCATGGGGCAGCTTTTGGTTTCTTGCTGGGGGATGCACAAACTCAGGCTGAAATGGGAAGCTGCAAAAACGTGGCAGCAAAAAATACGTCTCTGCAAAAATCATGTGTTCACTGAAGGGGAAATGAGGGGATTGCCAGGAGATCCCAACAGCCTATTGAAACACCATCAAACTTTTCACCCTCGCCGTTCCACCACACCCTATTTTAAATCCCCACTCAGATTAATTTTATTTTATTTTATTTTTTAAATAGCTCGTGATTTCGTTGGGCCTACAGCTCACAGGGACTGAGTTGCCACTAAAAACACATGGTTAAACACAGGCGGGTAGGATTCAAAGGAACGAAGCAGATATATTTATTTATCATTTATTAAAAGGCTCTGAATACAGATTAATGTTCCTTACTCGATACTTTTTTTATTGTTTCACCTGCTATACAGTGGGAATTGAAAAGGCTGACTGGTCATCTAATCTGGCTGGAGCTGCTTGAAGTGTCTGGGGATTCTCTGAGGAAACATGAACCAAGAAACCACCCACAGTAATACTTCCCAGCTGCCCTCTGAAGGTCAAGGCTCACTGTGAGACTGCTCCAGGCTCTCCCAGGTCCCAGGTAAGCATCTTCCCATGCACCTGATGACAATCACCCCGTCTGCTCTGGTTTGCCTCCTTGGACCAGAGACACAGATATGTCCTGCCATTTGTGCCACGAATCTTATCCTGCAACCTCCAAACTGCCCTTCAAAGTGCCCACTACTTTTTTTATGCACATCTATATTTTCTGATGAATCTCCTTGCTGACCATCTGGAGGCCAGAAGCAGCAAGCTCAAATATGGCTTTCTCACTCATCCCAGCAGGCACGATGCAGCACATGGGGCAATATTTACAAAATCCCAAGTCGTGCACTTTGTCTGGAGTACTTTGTTAATTATCCTGTGTTGTGTTCTTGCATCTTTCCTCCAGGCTCTCACTCTTTTTATGTTTTCAGGTCTGTCCTGTGTAGCTGGACAATAATGGCTCCTCTGTGGAGTCTTTCTAAGACTGTAGTGAACCTTAGTTTTGTGTTTTCTGAGCCTTCTCTCCACTATCAAAACCTGTGTTACACTATTCCTTGAGCCAAAGTCCCCAGAGTGAGATATACTGTATTTGGTAGGGGAAACTGATTTTTAGTGTAACATTAAAAGACTGCATGCAGCCATTGTTTTGCTTGTGAGAACTCAGTCTGTGCAGAAAAAAAAAAATCAGATTAATATTTCACTCCACAGTGAAATACTTCCCCCCATCAAAACCAGTCTGCAAACATGTTGCCCATTGGGCACACATGAAGTCCGTACCCTAATTTTATCTCCTGGTTTCAAGTGCCAGCTCTCACCTAGTAGCTGTCCTTGAGGTTGGCTGAACATTCTTGGCTTTTTCTGGAGAGGAATCATTCATGTCATGATCAGGCCTCCAATGGTGAAGGGTATTTTTAAATTAGAATAAGGAAATGTCAGCAATTAAGATTATTAGACCCCATTTCACTAAGGAAACAGTTCGGCTGGTAGAATTGCATGTTGCATATCTCCTGCTAGCAAAGCCAGGATTTTTGTTAGAAGCAAGCAGTCCCCTTTTCCTTTAGCTCCAGGACTATAGAATCTTACATTAGGCAAACAAGTTTTACAGAAAAAATTATATAGCAAAAAACTAATGAAATGTCACTTTTGGGTTCAACATATTCTGTAACAACAAATTAATCTATGAACAGTCCCACCCGACTGGGAAATTACAATTATTTTTTTTTAATACAACAGGAAAAAAAATCTCTTGTGAACTTTTGAACCTTTAAACTCTTTTTTCAATAAAATATCTAAGTTAACTGGGGAAAAATAAAGTTTCTAAATAAAGTCTTCCCCTAGGACGGCATTTTTTTCTTGCCAAATTAAACCAACCAAAACTTTTGTTTCTCTAGCAATTTAGCTGCCCAAGAAAAATACACCTGCAGCTATCAGGAGCTTTGCTTGAGCCCGCAGACCTTCTATTTCATGAACAACATTAGAGGGCACTTCTGCATTGTGGTAGGTTTCAGTCAGAGAGAGGGACAAGCCTGACCTTACTGGCCGAAAGGCGTTTGAATTCAGAGGCAACCTGAGATCTGTTCCAGCCTTATCCAGATTAATCTCTTATTCTGCAGGCAGCCTCTTTGATCTCATCAAAGCTGATCCCGGAGTAAGGCATGACCTGCTGCGAGCAAAGGTGGGACCCAGCGCTTTACAAGTAGGTCGGTGGTCAGGGAGGTGATGCTGAGACTCGGGCTCAGGTCCTGCCTCACATTCCTGCACTCCTGCCCTGAAATGGCTCTGCCCCTGTGAGCTCCCACCCAGGGCTTCACTGATTTTAAGTCTGTCAACATTTGGTGCTTTTGCAGCTTCGTTTAACAAAGGCAGATGATTAAGTTATAATCTCTGCTTTCATGGATAAAAAACCCCCACCAAAACCCCATTTCCAGCCTGAGTGATTATGGAGGAAAGCTTGAAAAGGAGATCTAAAAACTTCAAGATCAGAAGCTCATTGGGAGGGAAAGTGAAAACCCAAGCTATGTTTTTTTAATTATTTTAGAAATTATTTTAGACTGATTTCCTCATTCTGAGGGTGCTGACTCGTGTGTTACAAAAGTTTCAGGTTGGCAATGCTGATGCAAGGAAGCAAAATTTATCAATATAATTAAATGGCTCTAGTTTATCCAGAACCCCTTAAGTAGTCTTTTCAATATGTGCTTTTCTTCAATGACGTGATCTCTTCCACAGGGTCGCACAAAATTATCAGCACATGCAGAGAGGGCTCACTATGTTTATTTTGCTGTTTCCTGTTCTTTAAGACCTGACCTATGGAACCGAGTTCTTGAACTGCTGGGAAAGTGTCACTGCAGTTTGCTCTAAGCCTCAGCCCCCATTAGGAGGCAGGATTTCACAATATGCCTCCAGAGCAATCTTCAGTGTTTGTTGTTGTACAGACTAACTAAGCAAAGCCTGCTTGGTTTAGGCATCAAATTCCCCTTTTTCCTTTGAACCTCCCATTTCTCACTCACAACGCCAGGGAAAGATTGTAGGAACTGTCTGAGTGTTTTCTCCCAATCTCACCTCACAGGTGAACAAAGTGAAGAAGTGAATGAAGACAGAGCATCGACGAGCCATTGTGAAAATGTCAGTCATTCCTTTCTGGAGTCAGTGACCATGACCTCTTCATGGTCAACTCAAAATCTAGGCCTAAAATTCAGCTTGCACACTTCTATCCAAGAAAAAGCAGTTTCTTAGCAGAAATTCTTTGCGACAGTTCTTGGTATGGAGCCATTCTTGACACTCAGCCTTCTCTCTAACACTGCAGCTAAACCTGGAAATCAGAGAATCACAGGGAAGGGACCTTACAGACCATCCAGTTCCAATCCCCCTGCCATGAACAGGGACACCTTCCACTAGCCCAGTTTGCTCAGAGCTCCATCCAGCCTGGCCTTGGACACTTCCAGGGATGGGGCAGCCACAGCTTCTCTGGCCAACCTGTGCCAGGACCTGCCCATCCTCACAGGGAAGAATTTGTTCCTAACATCTAATCTAAATCTCTCCTTTTTTAGCTTAAAACCATTTTCCCTTGTCCTATCACTATGTGCCCATGTACAAAGTTGCTCAAATCAGGAGCCTGCACGGATTCCCAGTGTGATGTGTTTTCTTGTGTGCTGCCTCATTTGTTTTTGGGGCTGCATCCCACCTCGCATCACTTGTACCACGTCCATCGCAGAAACAGGAGAGCACGACTTGTGGGGCACCTCTCTAAATGTGTGACGAAATTTCCTGGGCAGAGGTACAAGCTTCACTATGGCAATGATGACTCAGGTTTAGGATTTTTCCTGTCCTGGTCTTGAAGCCGTCATTGCATATTTAGAGAAATTTGGAAAGCACAGTGAGGGAGAGAGTATGAAACCTCTCTTTGAAACAGGTCAGCTCTGAAGGCCTTGCTGTGCAACTGCTGCCTTCAATTCACCCCGAAGACAGAAGTCCTACAGAAGTAAGACACGAGCAGCAGTCCTGCAGAAGAACCTGGGCGGCCTGTTTTGGCCCTGCACAAGGGTGAACAACCCTGTAGCTGTGTCACTAAAGTTGCTGGGTACAATGCACACACCTCTGAGGAAGCACCAACAGTTGTGCATCTGTTCATGTCCTTCCCTCCTCCCCATTCTGCCCCTCGTCTTGTCAGCCACTCTCCTCGGGTTTCAACCATCTGATTCATGCAGCAAAAAGCCTCCCCACAGAAAACAAACTGGCTGAACCGCTTTGTTTTTCCTAGAGAAGTGCAAACAGTTACTGCGAGGAGAATTTTAGGAAGATTGTGCCTGGCAAGGAAAGCTCACTAAATAAATACATGATGTTAATTATCCTCTGCCTGTTTCAAGTGAGCATTTCAAAGTGCTTTGCAAACCATTAATTAAGCTGCAATTTAGTGCCGTGAGGTAGTTAAATGTTATTAACACTGTTTTCTGCAGGTGGGAAACTATGACATGGGGTGAAATGACCTGGATGAAGTCTGCCAGCAGCAGACCTGAGCCCCAAACCTGCCAGTTTCAGCTCACCAGCTCCCTGTCCCATCAGTCCTTTGTATTGTGAAAAGACTTTGTTACCTTGCCGATAATGTCGAAAATACATGAAAATTTGAAGCAGAAAAATTTGACCAGCAGATCCAGAAACCCTCCCTGTAGTGTGTCACCCACATGACACGTCTGGCAGAAGATTTCTGGGACCGTGCTGCTTACAGGGCCTCGTGTCATGTGTGTCTGAAACCCTGGAGCAGTTCTTGACTGTGTGAAGCCTCTGTAGTTCATTCCAGACCTAATTCTGGTCTGCCCAGATACACCTCTGATGGCAGGTTTCACAAACAGGCATTTAAACTGGCTCTGTCCTTCTGCCCAGTTTTGGGGTCTCTTTCTCTGAGATGGCTCTGCCTCTTTTGGGTTCCTCACTCAGCCTTTCTCCTCCTGCTCCCAGTTAACCCATTCTTCTGAAGCAGTGGCCGTGGTGAAGTGTCTCAGCTGAAATAGTTGCTGAGTGCCAGAAACCAGAGCACTGAGGGCTGATGCTGGGAGATGCTCCCGGGACCCTCTGTGTGTGGCCACTGAGTCCCAGATGAAGGAGGTGAGGCCCGGAGTTGAAGACTCTTCAAAAAGACTTGCTAAGCCTTGCTTCTCAAAAGCAGCACTTGGGCAATGGGGCTGTTTTGCCACCTTCCAAAAGGTCAGTGTTTCATTATCTGCTTTGAATCCTTCCTTGGATGCTGCGTCTCCCATCAGGTGCTCCATTGAGTCCTATACTCTACCTCCACCTTAACCAATCTTCTTCCCACGTTTAATCAACTGAAATCTATTCTCAATGGAAACGCTAAATTAATGAAATAAAAACAGAACAGGAGAAGTTAAGAATGAAGCATTCAGCTTTGAGTTCATCTGTTGAATGGACTTTTACAGCAAAGGCAGGTCAAAGTGCATAAGCTGGGGAGCTACTTCTGTGTTCAGCCATCTTTCTTTACCCCTCTTGGCTTATACCATTTTGGATGATATGGATATATGAATATTTGGATTAATTTGGTATATGTATTGTATCATTTTGGTACAAATTAATTGTCACTCCTTGTAAGAGACTCCTTTAAAAGGCATATAACCCCTGTGGCACCTTGAAGCCACTCATGATTGTTCGGTCTGGAGAAGAGGAGGCTCAGGGGTGACCTCATCGCTCTCTACAACTACCTAAAAGGAGGTTGTAGCCAGGTGGGGGTTGGTCTCTTCTCCCAGGCAGCCAGCAATAGGACAAAGGGGCACGGGCTTAACCTCTGCCAGGGAAGGTTTAGGTTAGATATTAGGAAGAAATGCTTTATAGAGAGAGAGGAATCAGGCATTGGAATTACCTGCCCAGAGAGGTGATGGATTCACCGTCCGTGGAAGTTTTTAAGCTGAGACTGGATGTGGCACTTAGTGCCGTGATCTGGTAATCACAGTAGGTGTTGGATCAAGGGTTGGACTTGATGATCTCAGAGGTCTCTTCCAACCCAGCTGATTCTATAATCTATTGGGCATGAACTTTCTGAAAAGTCTGCTCCTTTTTGAGGCAAGTCCATGCAGCAGCAGTGCAGTCAGCCCCAGCTGTCAACAGCCCGGAGCTGTGCCCAAAGGATGGCATTTTCCATGGACCTTGTAGACTGTGTTATCTCATCTGTAACCCCCCATTCCACCACATGGCAAATTTGTTGTCTGTGCACAGCAGCTGCAGGGCATCTCAATAATGCCCAAGTGATGCTTTTGATATTTGTGGGTAAACAAATTTGCTCCAGTGTATTTCTACACCTACATATGCCATTATTTCCACATTTCTGTTCAAGGGCAGGAGTTGGATTTCCATGATTGTTGTGGGTCCCTTCCTACTCAGGATATTCTATTCTATTCTATTCTATTCTATTCTATTCTATTCTATTCTATTCTATTCTATTCTATTCTATTCTATTCTATTCTATTCTATTCTATTCTATTCTATTCTATTCTATTCTATTCTATTCTATTCTATTCTATTCTATTCTATTCTATTCTATTCTATTCTATTCTATTCTATTCTATTCTATTCTATTCTATTCTATTCTATTCTATTCTATTCTATTCTATTCTATTCTATTCTATTCTATTCTATTCTATTCTATTCTATTCTATTCTATTCTATTCTATTCTATTCTATTCTATTCTATTCTATTCTATTCTATTCTATTCTATTCTATTCTATTCTATTCTATTCTATTCTATTCTATTCTATTCTATTCTATTCTATTCTATTCTATTCTATTCTATTCTATTCTATTCTATTCTATTCTATTCTATTCTATTCTATTCTATTCTATTCTATTCTATTCTATTCTATTCTATTCTATTCTATTCTATTCTATTCTATTCTATTCTATTCTATTCTATTCTATTCTATTCTATTCTATTCTATTCTATTCTATTCTATTCTATTCTATTCTATTCTATTCTATTCTATTCTATTCTATTCTATTCTATTCTATTCTATTCTATTCTATTCTATTCTATTCTTCTTCAATTTCTCCTCCTCATGGGTACACAGACAGGCGATATGGCAGACATACGGATGTGGGAGACACTAGATGGGGCTACAGGAGGAAGGAGACAGATGTGGGATCACAGGCAATCCATCAGGATCAAGCCAAGTTGCGTGTTTAGTCTCCTGGCCTGTGTGGGATCTTTATTGGAAAGGATCAACCATAATAGCAGCGTGCAGCACCTGTGCTCTCGCCACGGGAAGGAAGCGAACTTTCCAAGCCAAAATGCACAGTATTCCACCAGGAAAAAAAAACATTGTATCCCTTCAATTGTAAACTCTGGGTGAATGTGCTTATACATTCAGAGCGTGAGGCAGATGGTAACAAACCACATGCTTGTGGATTATCCCACTTTTTCCACATTTGCATTCTCAAAACCACTTTTGGTGCCCGTGGTTTAACCTCTGTTTCCCTAACTCCTGTTTATGAGTTGAGTGGTCACATGTCATCATGTTGAGTGGGAAAGTGTGTACAGGGGATAAGGAGGTAGAAGTGGTTCCATATGGTGAAAGAACTGCCAAAGTATTAAAAAAAAAATATAGGAAGAGAGGAGGGCAAGAGTAAAATCTGTTGAGATGATCAGGAATCTAAAATGCTTGTGACTTCATACGAAGAAAACAGTTGTCTGCATCTGAAAGGGAAACTTATGATTTGAAATACTGATAATATAGGTTGCAGTGTTTGGAGCAGGGGTGAAGGTTAAACAGATTTATCTTCCTTGCTCTATGCACAATTCAGGCCAAAGGCTGAAAGATTCCAGTCAGAGGATGGGAGGCCACTAAGAGACCGTGAAACTGGCAGTTTCAGTTCTTCTTCCAATTTTAAACTGTTGATCAGAATGAAAAAAAAAAAAAAAATCAAAAATTTTAGCTCTGTTCACAATAGTATTATGAAGCTGCTGGCATGGTATTAAGTATGTGCTTGTGGTTTCTTGAGACAATTCTTCTAGCAGAGTCCTTATGCTTCAGGGAAAGTAGAACAAAGCACAACAGATGCACTCTATTGAGTGGGTAGCAAGGGCCAAATTCATTATAATAGTGAATAATAGATGAAATACCACAAAACTATGGAAAAAAAAAGAAAACACAAACCAATGAGACAATTTTTTTAATTTTTTTTTTTTTTAATCCCAGGTCTAAATAAAAAGCAGACAACATTTAAAAAGTCCCTTATTGCTGGGTGGGAGTATAGTGTTCTCTGTCCTGGCAAGACCAGCTTCAGAACACCTTTTGCCACCATAATAGCTTTCCAGTCCTGGTAGTTTTATTATGAAGGGCCAACCAAAGAAAGATGAATGGCAATTCAAATCCAAAGCATAATTCTACCATATATGCATTCGTTGGTGTTGTGTGCTGTAAAAATTTGATAAATGAAAAGATGTTTCAGTCACCAAAAGTGACTGAGATATCCAAATTTATTATCTACCATGAAGCAATTTGAGAAGTCAAGATTTTTAGAAGTAGGGACCCTTCTGGAAATCAAGTGCCTCTGATGGATTTCCAGCTGCACACCCAAAAAGAAAAGCATTTTTGAATATTTAGGTCAAAGGACTTTGGTTCTGAGGATCAATTATGTAATCATAAACCAGTCCCAAAACAGGGTTCAAAAACCAGATCAACTGGAATTTATACAGTTCATTATTGGTGGTCCTGAGGGTTGCAGTCTTGAGTTGGGAGTGGTTTCAGAAGCAAGACTAAGAAAAGCTGCATGTGATTCGAAAGCACTTAACTGCCTTCAAGGCAAAGCAGACTCTGCAATAGCCTTTGCCAATACAGCAGATGATGCATAGACATCGAGGTGGAATTCCAATTTCTCTTTGCCATCAGCTTCAGTGTGGCCAGGATTCAAGCCCAGTTATTTTAGGGACATATCCAAACCTCATTTTATCTACTCAAAGACTTCCATTGACATGGAAGATGAACGTCAGAAGTCAGCGAACTCACAATCACCACTCAGGAAAAAGTGCTCTGCTCCACTATTTCAGAAGTGGAAGTAGAGCGGGTTAGACTGGAGGAGGGAGAAAGCAGAATGACAGTTGCAGGTCAAGACTACTCCAGTCAGCACCAGGGTGGAAAACTGAGCCTGCTTCATCACCGCAGAAGAGAACTGGATTTCTCGTAGCAGGTCTGAAACTTTCCCTGGGGCAGGTCTATACCTGCAAATTGTGCAGAAACACTTTCCATCCAACAAGACATCCTATTACAAACCTGTTCTATATTCTGTAAAGCTGGCGGTGGGTGGCTTTTGGTTGACTTCCTCCCCACACACACTCACTGGCCTTTGCTGCCAAGTCAGAAAGACGAAAAATCATATATATACTTGCATTCACCAAGTGATCTCCAAAGCAACTTAATACTGGTTCAAGTCTTCCTTGTCTTATAAATCGGATTCTTTCTGTAGATTGTTTACCTACCACTTCTAGTGTGTCTCCAATAAATTAAATTCTGCTGAAGTGGTAAAATGTACGAAAGATATATTGAATGGTCTGCAGGCTGTACAGTGGAGCCATTATTTTAAGAGGAAGTAGGAAAAGCAATCATAAAATTTTGAAAAATTATGCAATAACTTTGTAGTTATTGCCCATCTGTATTCATTACAATGATCTACTTCACAGGCATATAAATAGAACTGGCAAGTAAAAGATGTGCTGTTTGCCTCCAGACGAGGCACTAGACTTCAGCAAATGAAATTCAATTGAAGACTTTAGAAAAAGTGCTGTAAGTCTTCATCAACAGATGGAACCTAATCACCTCTCTCTCCTACACCCCCGCACCCCAGTTTTACATTTCCCCATGTTTGTTCTTACCCCCACTCTGGACACTTTGTAAGAAAGATGACAAAATTTAATTGCTTCATTTGCAGGGCAACCCTGATACACAACATGACTTCATTCTCACAAGGCGACAAGTCCCATAAATCACACCTACTGAGTGCACCCATTAGAGCTCCAGTATGACAACTTTATGCCTAATACTCTCCAAGCAAGGACCACACAAAACTAAGACTGTAAAATTGCTGTTGACTCACAGCGGCTTTTATAACATGCACACAGCTCAAAAAGTCTTAACTTATATGGGTTTTAATCATGTTTGGGCAGAGGGGACTTCTCACTGATTCAAGACAACGTATGTTTAAAAAAGAAGAAAAAGCAGAATATATTTGACAGAGCTCTTTCCCTTGCAGTTCCCACAGAGAAATATGTCAGAATAACAGAAAATTCACTATTTTTCTTTGTAAAGAAAGAGGATTCTGAAGAGTGTTTCCTCCTAAAATTAAAGAAAAAAGGTTGTTTTTTGTGTCACCATAGCGAGGGAAAAGTGTAAAAAAGGTGGTATTTTTTGGCTTAGATACTCAACTGCTGTATACCTGCACAAAGCCATGGAAGCAGCCAGAGCTGCACGCTCTCAGCTGGGAGTCCCAGTGCTCCAAGGGCATGTGGCTAAATCCCAGCTGGCAGCTCAGCCCCACACAGCACTCAATGCCTCCTGCTCCAGTGGGATGGGGGACAGAGTCAGGAGAGCAGAAGTGAGAAAACTCATGGGCTGAGATAAATGCGTTTTAATAAATGAAGCAAAGAAAAACAAGGGATTCATTCTCTACTTCCCATGGCAGGCAGGTGTTCAACCATCCCCGGGAGCGCAGGGCTCCATCACAGATTTCAGTGACTTGGGAAGACAAATGCCATCACTCCACATGTGGCCCCCCTTCCTTCTTCTTCCCCCACTTTATATACCGAGCATGATGTCATACAGCCTGGAATATCCCTCTGAGCCGTTGGGGTCAGCTATCCTGGGTGTGTCCCCTCCAAGCTCCTCCTGCAGCCTCGGCCTCACTGGTGGGGTGGGGTGAGGAGCAGGAATGGTCTTGACACTGCTCAGCAATAACTAAAATATCCCTGAGTTACCAACTCTGTCTCCAGCACACATCCAAAACACAGCCCCGTAACAGCTACTATGAAGAAAATCAACTCTATCCTGGCCAAAACCAGCACACAAGGGGACATCCTGTCCCCGGAACACTTGCCCCATCAGGCCAGTGGGCAACCTACACTGTCATGGCCCCACTTGTGCCAAATGCAAGCAGATGCATAATCCTGGTGGGAGGCTGCAGTTCCCCCACCTGGGCAACTGGCTGATGCTGCTCACAGACTCAGGTAACCAGCTGGAGTGATGCCCTGGGTGTTCAAAAATATCCTGGCCAGTCCACCCCGCGAAGCCGGGAGCCCCCGGTGCAGAGGCTGGCACTGCCGGACCCCGCATGAACAAAGGGTGTGGAAGGGGCTTGCCAGTAGATCTGAAGATTTTCACATGCTTCAGAGCAGGGCTCCCATTGCTCCCCTCCAAAAAATTGACATGCATCACTGCATTTCACTGAGACTCTCTTATTTCTTCGCACAATGGCTTTTTTCCCCCCCCCCTCCCTACGGCTACAAATGAGACTTGGGGGGTGAATCTTACATGCTGGCTGATAGACTTCCTTGCATTTGGAAGGCAAAACCAAGGGGGTTTATATAATCGGGCTAACATGCAAACTAATTGAAATTACAATGCTATGTTAGATTATATTCCTTAAGTATTCAAACTACAGCAAAAAAACACACCAAAAACCACCAACAAATCCCCTCCACTAAACTACAAGGGACTGACCAAAACCCACAAAAGCTGGGAAACATGGATAAGTCTCACTGAAATCTTGTCCTTACTTCACCCCTGAGGAAAAGAGAAGAGTATAGATAATATTGTCTGCTTTTCAGTGTGCCCTAAAAACATAGGAAAGCAATTAATTCCTTCAAACTAAATAGGAGGCATGCTGCTACCATATCCTCACTCCCACTCAACCAGACCTCTAACTCACATCCTTGCAGGGCAGCTGCTTCCTTCCTTTCCAGGACCTTCATTGCCCCAGGCACCAGTCTTGCTTCCCTATTTTATAAGTTTCCTGGTAGCACCTGCTATGCTTTTATCTCTCCAGGTCCTCACTGAAAGAGGTTTTGATAACACCAACGCAACAGAGAGAAAAACACCAAAGAATAAAGTGAAGAGAACAGCTCTGGACACCTGGTTTTCCTCAGTAAAAGCACTATTCTGGGTCTTCTTTGGCTTCCCAGATACCCCATTCCATGAGAATTCACATGCACTTGTCTTCAGTTCCACCCCACTGCTGAACTGAGCTGAAATGGAGCAGTGAGTTCAAAAGCTACCAGGAAAGATGGATGAACACACTGCACGCTCACAGAAATACTGTTTCTGTAGTAAATCAACCTAAAACCACCCCTGTCACAGAAGCCTTTAAGACCAGTGTTAAATGAACCAAAACTATGGAGTTACCCACAGATGCACTAAGTCAGCTCTGCAGACACCATGTGTTTTGTTTCCATCTAAGATTCACATAACTAAAGTTACCTCATCAAAGTTTCTCTGAGCCTTCTGAGGTGACTTCCAGGGTAACCAGTGAAGAAGGAGTTAGATTCCTTTGGGTTCCCCATCTGAAAATACATCAATGTGTACACACATATGACTCCTGTAGGTGCACCTGAGTCCTTATTTCTGCAGAAACGTGTGTTCCAAACTCTTCACCATCTTTTACATGTTTTCTACAAACCATATTTTTTACTCAGTAAAGTAAGAAAGAAGTTTTATTTCTGTTTGTCAGTTGAAGAGCTGAAGATCAGGATCCTAATAATGTAACCAGTTTCTTTGGCTTTCAGGTACACTAAATTACTTACTTGAGAAATCAGCATCCCAGGCCTTGACCAAGGACTAAGGAGAAATTCACAGAAAAGAAAGCAGCTGGATGTAGTTCCAGACTGATGCCCTAGTTCTGGTCTCTTCCATCCATCCTTTAGTGATCTATTAAGTAATTAACTGAAAGTGAAAAGAAAAACCCCAAACCAAATATATAGGAAAAAGAGATAAAATATAGAAATATTTCAATTTTACTTGTAAGTTTTCCAGTCCTGTGTTACATATGGTCTAGACTCAGCAGTATGCTGAGGACACTAAATCACCCTAATTAGAGAGGTCTTGAATAAAGCAAAGTAGAGAGGCCTTGGAGAAGGAGAAGACAAAATCTCTTTTTTGTCTCCTCAACCCCTCCCGCTATTTAAAAGTCACTTTGGTCTAATGAAAATCAGATTTTAAGTCCCCAGAAAACCCCCCAGATTAGCATTATTAGAATATGTTTTTTTTCTGTGATGCTATCTTCTGCAGGAGGAGCAGCATGCTGCACGGACGGAAGCAGCTTCAGACTCTGCTTGAAGCTGGGGAACAAAAGTCTCCCTGCAAACAAAGAAACATAAATTAAATTTTTCAAAAAACAATATTTCACTTGCTCTATGGGCTGGCATGAGCCTGCAGGCCCACGGTTTGAGACAGTAAAACCATGGGTGCACCCCATGAAAGGCAACCCAAAATTTCTGACACTGAAGCATAATGGTTAGGGCTGTTCAAATGTTCCATCTGCTTTGCTCTGTTTTTAAATGAGTACATGAGAAATACTTGGGGTTTTCTGTGGCTTTTTTTTTTCCCCTCAGATCAAGAGAGGGTATTGTTTAGCTGTTGGGCAACAGAGCAGGGCAACCTAAGGACATGTGGAATAAATAATGCAGAAATTGGTATAAAGTCATTTACATCACACGTGGTCTTATCTATAATCAGCTCTGCCTCAAAAAAAGCCATCAGGCAGCTTCCAGGTTTGGAAAATCAGTGAAAAAAAAAGGACTTCTTCATATAGAAGTAGTAAAGAACAAGGGACAAGAGAAGAGTATACAATATCACAGATGCTCTGTAAAGGGTACGTTCAGGGAAGTTAAAAGGTGAGTCACTTAAATATGGTGAAAATAAACACCTTTTAGCAGAAAATGTAGCAATGTATTTGAAACAAAGAATTTAGCAAGATATAAACAGGCTATTTATATATATATATGCGTATTAATAACAGCCCTATCACTGTTATTTATTGATACAAGGGTTAATGGTATAATTTTTGGGACTGGAGAGGAGGAGTAACCTGATTAGTTTTTCACATATTCAGGAAATTTAAAAGCCACAAGGGACAACTGAATCTTCTCCTGTGCAGTTTTGCTTATTGTCACTCAAATCCCCTGGTGCTGAGCCCAGACACTTGAGCTGTAAAGTTTCTGTTCCCGAGGGCTCAGCCTGAATGTGGTGAGGAGACCAGGAGAGCCTGAACTGCCATCAGCTCCTGAGGCCCTTGCAAAGACAAGGAGGTGAGGAGAGAAACTCTACAGAGGTGTGGCTGAAGTGCTAAACCACGAAATTGGAGCAATTTGGTGCGATCTCTTTGGGTCTTTGCCCTTCACAAAGGTTCATGTAAAAGGGCCTGGGGAAAGATACGTACCCGAAATATGTTATTTACTAAGAGCTCAGTGCTTGTTGGGATCTCAGGAGAGCTCTCAGGATAAACACGTTCTGCAGGGGTTTGATCCTGTCTATTGTTTCTGTACCGTACCCAGAGCTCCTGGAAGATGAGAAACAAGACTCCACATGAAACTTGCTTAAGACACTCTTTTTACCCGCACCCTGCCCCACTTTTTGAGTATGTTCTGCAGCCTCAGTTCGTATTTTCAACTCTGCCATGAAGAGCTGCACTCTTTAGCAACCCATATATGTAAAGTGGGAAAGGAAAAGGAGAGAAACCACCACTAATCCAGCACACTTATCCAGAGAGGAGAAAGCACTCCAGAGTGCTTGCTGTGATGAAATTGAATGTATAAATATGTTGGGAGGTGCAATGCCACGCCACTGTTGCTGATAACAAAGTTTAACAGCATTGAACCAGATTCCCAAATCCCAAGCCTGACTGAAAAACAGTTAGCTCCTAAAATTCTTTTAATGTTGCATTTGGGTCTCAAAATTACTATTTTTTCAAGCCATTCTTTTTTTGGATGAAGGAGATTGAATATGTGCATATATATATAGTTACATGTAACAACAAAAAGTCAACAAAAGAGCAGATGCATTCAAAAGAAGCCACATTCTTGCTTAATTCCTCTAAAATGGGAACTACTTTCTAAGTGTCTGACAATCCTTCAGAGAGCAAAGCCCTTTCCATCCCTCAAGGAGTCCAGCAAAAATGCAATGGAGATACACTATTTGCTAGAGTACACACTTTTGAAATTAATTTTGTACTACATAAAACATTTTCAATTGAAAATAATTGATATTTAAAATATAAACAAGCTTTCAATTAATCATGACAGCACCACTAAGCTTGGTGTCATCTGCAAATTTGCTGAAGGCGCACTAGATCCCTTTGTCTGTGCCATTACATGATCGCAGATTGCAGCCTGGGGTTGGAAGGAGACAGAGATTACAAGAACACTCACTGAAAAGTGCTATATAATAAGAATAATATTTGCTCTCCTTTAGAAAAATCACATCTAAAGTGGAAGAAAATACTTGTGGATATTTGTTAAAGCACTTGTACAAAAGTCATAGAAACGGGAATGAGAAAATGACGAAACCACGTGATTTGCAGGCTGGCTCAGTGGACTGTGCAGAACAGGTGTCTTCTGGAGAGAATGGAACACCTTTAACTGCACTGCCCACACCAGTTGTGACCCAGCACATCTTCACAGCCAGCAGTGCAATGAATTAGGTGAGAGCCAAAATTTATTAGCAGATGAGAGTGAAAAACTGCCCGTTTCATCCATAAAGAAGTGGTTTTCTCATTGGAACCATTGTATTGGCTTTGTGTGGTAGTGGGGGGACTTACAGGGGTGGCTTCTCTGATGTCCAACAGAGCCAATGCTGGGTGACTCCAGGATGGCCAGGGCAGAGCCCATCAGGGATGGTTGTAATGCCTCTGGGATGATGCATTTAAGAAGGAGGGGTAAAAATGCTGCACATTTTGCAGCTGAAGAGAGGACAGAGAATATGTGAGAGGAGCAGCCCTGCAGACACCCAGATCAGTGAGGAAGGAGGGGCAGGAGGTGCTCCGGGTGTCAGAACTGAGATTCCCTTGCTGTCCAGGGTGCAGCCCATGGTGAAGCAGCAGAGATCCACCTGCAGCCCAGGGAGGAGCACAGGGGTGCAGAGATCCACCTGCAGCCAGGGAGGACCATGGGGGTGCAGAGATCCACCTGCAGCCAGGGAGGACCATGGGGGTGCAGAGATCCACCTGCAGCCCAGGGAGGAGCACGGGGGTGCAGAGATCCACCTGCAGTCCATGGAGAACCCCACACTGGAGCAGGTGAATGCCAAAAGGAGGCTGTGACCCTGTGGGAAGCCCAGTCTGGAGCAGGGTCCTGGCAGGATGTGTGGAAGGAGGAGCCCGCACCTGAGCAGGTTTGCTGGAAGGACTTGTGACCCTGCAGGGGACCCACATTTGGAGTAGCCTGTTCCTGAGGGACTGCACCTCGTGGGATGGACTGCACCTCATGGTAGGGACCCATGCTGGACCAGGTTGTGTGGAAATGCAACCCATGGGTAAGACTCACATTGGAGAAGTTTGTGAAGGACCATCTCCTTTGAGAGGAAGACTGTGCTGGAGCAGGGGAAGAGCATGAGGAGCCCTTCCCCTGAGAAGGAAGGAGTGGCAAAGACAACATGTGATGAACTGACCACCAACTACTTTCCCCACCCCTCTCCACCACTGTGGGAGAGGAGGTAGAGAAAGATGGTAATAAATTAAACTAATTTTTTTCTACAAGTCAAGCCTGTGATGTTAATTTGTGAGTGAACTCTCCCTGCCCATGAGCCCTTCATTGTGTTTTCTCTCCTCTGCCCAGCTGAGGAGGAACTTTGGTGGACACCTGGCATCCAGACAGGGTCAGTCCACTACGACCATTTTCTCTGTGCTTGCAACATTCCTAGTGGGATGCTAGGAGCCATGTCACAGTGTGGGAAGGGATATTGGTACCCCATTGTATTCAACGGAAGATTTACAGCAAGACGACTTCCCCGTTTCTCCCTCAACGTGCATTATGACTTCCCGATGCTCTGGAGTGATCCTTCTCTGAGGCTCTCCCTAACCACTCTTGCAGTGGACAAGGGCTGTGTTATTCCCTTTGAAGTGCTATTGGGCAGCCCAGTAATGAGCTGTGGATAGGGCCCCTTAGCAAGTCTGTCTTCTAGACCGTTGAAAAAAGTCCCTTATTTCTGACACACTCCATCCATGCCTCCTGCCCTGGCTTTGTCAGCTCTTCCATCTGACCCAGAAAAGTCCTCTCCCTGGCTTTCCTTTGGTGGTCACTAAAGAATTAGAGACGCAAGATCAGCACTGAGCCACATCCGAGAACTCCTAACTAAAAAGTTCCGAACTCCATCTGCTTCGGGAAAGTTTTGCCGTGTTGACAAGTGCAGAGAGATATAAGTGCCCCTTGGAGCACCATAACCTCTCACTCTTCTTGCAAGTGGTTGCAGAACAATGACAGAAGTAACTAGGGACTTCTCTCTAGTATTGTGAGAACCATCCTTCAAAGCCTAAAAGGATGTGCCAGAAGAAGGTAAAAGTTCTGACAGACAAGCTTTAGGTATAGGTGAGTTTGTAAAAACCTCATGAATAGCCCCGAGATATTTTTGGCCCTTTGGTTATGAAAAAGAACCTTCTGCATGTTAGATGGTAGATGTCTGTGTGTCTAAAATGTTCTGTATGCTATGTGGTAGAGGATCTTCACAGACATCTGTGACCTCCTGTTTAACACCATACAGAGATACCACACTTCCTTTCTGTGTATTAACTGAAGAAACAGCTGAAGAACCACTACCTGTTTAAATCCTCCAGATTGTTAAAGGGATATTTTCTGATACCTCTGACTGTGTTCCACCTCTCATAATAAGGGTGGGATTCTTCTCATCAGGATTTAAAAACAAGGTGTCCAGCTGAAACACCTTGCCTTAGTGTCAGCAAACATATCCCACAGCCCGGACAGGTATTATAAGCAACTGTTGAGAGTGACCATTTCTCTTCAATGAGCATAGAAAGACTTCAGATAATTACTCTAGAAAAGATCATCATCATTAAAATTTCAAGTTAGGACATATAAACCATGTCTTTAATGTGTGGTGTTGTTTGTGTATTACATATTGCAATATAGCTCATCTCCTGGTGGAAGAGGCTGTGGCATTTTTTACACAACCAGCACTTCTTCCAAGGTGGATTTTATCAAGGTCTGCTCAGCCTTCTGCCAGAGATCTCTGACCAGAGGACAGAAGGACCAGCAGTGCCAGGCACAGCACAACAGTCACCAAAGTTAATTATTCAGTCAATAGCACCTGAGAAGGACTCCCTCACCACTGATGTGAGAAAGGTCCCTCCCACAGCAGAAGGAAACTAATAGGTGGAAACAGCAACCTTGCGACTTCCTCTCTGGAAGGCATTTGCCAGTGCTCCTGATTTCAGGTGACGTGACTTTCTAAGCAAGTCGATTGGTCGCCCTGAGCATGCCCTGCACAGCCGTGCTGATTTGAGGACTGGAGCAGAGGACAGAGAATGCCCCATGGAGAACTCTGGGGGCTTTTTGTCTAATAAGCCAATTTCATAAGGTAAAAGTCAGTTCAACCTGTCTGCTGTCTATGTAACCAGCTCAGCTGCCACACTGGTAAGGGATTAAAAAGAGCTGGGAAAAAACATTCTCAGTAAACAGTTATTAAAGTTTGAAAAGATCCAAATACTTACAGGGCTGGTAGTCTTCTTTTATTTGCAGTCGTATCAGTGGTAGTAAGGGCAGGATCTGGCCCTGGGTAACTAATAGCATTTTTAATTCCCAGGAGTTTTTTGGGGGAGATTAAAGAGGTTGATCTCTCTCTTCCTATGTAAAACTGTGATTCATCCATCATGTCAATAGCATCACATTAATAAACACACCGCCACCTCTGGTGTTTTCCACTGAAGTTGGCAAGTGTACTTAGAAAGAGGTGAAATTAAAATTTCAGGAATTTCCAGTTGGGCTTAGCAAGTTGTGAAAGAAGAGTGATGACTGCTATCAATGTAAAGAGTTATGAGCTGCCTGGTTCTTCTGTTTTATGGAACAGCTTGGCCACAGAGCATACCTACTTCGCTGCCACTGTGGCCTGGTCCTGGCCATGGCCTTAATTTTTCTGAGGATGTTATTCATAAATGTTCTCTTAATCAAGCTCAGACCTAGAATTTTACTGTAGAGGCCAAACTAATTGCCAGGATACACGAGAAGCCAAACCCTAGAAGGTAAAGCTAAAATTTGTGTGTCCTGGCTCAGAGAATCACTATGTTTCAAACCTGAAATAAAAAGTGGGTTTTTTACATTTCTTAAATAGTTGATTTTTCCACTTCAACAATTAGAACTCTGTGCTTCTCAAAGATTTCATACTGTGAATAAGTACATATCCTTCTTTTTTTAAAATTTGGCCACTATGAGAATCTCTCTTTTTAAAGGTTTTTTTTTTTTTTTAAAGAAAGAAGTAAGGATTTATTCCAAAATTATCCCTGGCTAGTGTGCATGGTTACCACACTGAAACAGACAGCAGTTTTCTGGGTGAAATGGCAATGCCCCGAGTGCCAAGACCCACATGGAAGGTATGCCAAGGACTGTGAAGATTTTTATGTCTCTCCTGGCACCATAAACACGAATATCATGTCTTTCAACTAGGCAACTTGTATGTTCCCCATTGATTACACTCAACTGAGAAAGGGAGAGATGAATGATTTTCTGTATTCTTTTCACATGGAAAAGCTTCTACAGGATTAGCAATCTCTTGTTTCTTGATCAAAACACAGACTTCAACACAAAATGCTGTAAGGTTTCATAATAACTTAGTATTATGTTAGCAATACCATAAAATTCTTATACTGGAATAATCTCCCCCATCACTAAGGAACTGAAATGCTGTTCAATAAACAACATGGCAATACTGTTTTTGTTTTTTTTTTTTTTATAAGTTCAAGCTCTGCTAGCTCTCACTTCTCTGATGGTGGGAAACATTTCACTTTGCTATCCTCAATCACACACGTAAGGAGAGGTAAGATGAGGAGACATGAAGTGCAGCGTCTGGACAGGGAATCTAATGAACCTGAAAGCCTACACACTTTTTCTCTTTGTATCATCACTTGGTTTTGTAAAAGAAGGCTCCCAGCAGACCATGCACCAGATCCCCGAGTGCATCTCCCCATCCTGAAAAGTTTTGCTGCCTGGGTCCACAGTCAGTCCTGATATGCAGCACAGCCAAATTATCCACTGGTTCAGGTTGCTGTGAAAGAGCAGCTTTGGAGAAAAAGCTGTCAGACCATGTGGGGCTCTGACCTTCCTTTGCTCAGAGGCCACTTCTACGCTCCCTTTGCTGCTCACCTGAGTTATGTTGCTGGTACATCTGTGCCCAGTTTAACACCTTTCTAATTTTGGCCCTTATCCCAGCCCACTGATTTGACTTTCTAGCTTGTTCTCACACTGACCTCATCTTTATGGACTTTTTGACTGGCTGTGGTTACTGCCACTGAGTTTGGGGAGGGTGGGGCAGATCCCTTGTTGGTGAGGTCTGTGCCCCTGCCTGCCTTACATCACTTCATCCTTTGATCACCATGGTTATAAAATACTGCTATGAGACTGCATGGGATGCTGTGACCTTTAATAAATGAATATTACTGATGCAATAGGAATCCTAACCTGTCATCAAGAAAGATGCACAACCCAGCAAACTCCTAGGCAGATGCATTAGATAGGTATTTTCATCCTAAAAGAATTATTCCTACCCACCCCATTGCTCCACAAGGTAAACATGAAATACTACACTTGTCCTCCGGAGCCCTGAAGAACACTCTTTTGTGCTGGGCAGATAGTCCAGGACTAAAGGCTGGGTTGGATAGGGAAAGCTGAAAGAACTTAGTCAGAAGGAAAAAGCTTTGAAAAAAAACCCCACCAAAACCCAGCAGAGAACAAAAAACCCTAATTCTATTCTCTTTAATATCAAAGCCAAAAGGAATCTTGCCATAGACTTGACTAAGAACTGTTGAATGTAGAAGCATGTTCTCATCAGCAGTTCTTAATTTATCCTCGCCTGCATTCCAGATCAGTCATTCAACATTTTGACACCAGCTGCAGGGTTGGAGTGTCGGGAGCCATCGAGGAAGGCACGAGTTAGACTGCCTGTGTGACAGGAGCTGGCTGTGTCTGAGTTACATCCAAAGCATCCTACTGAACGTTACACTCTCCTACAAGAGTCCACTCAGTGCAGCACTGCTTTTCCTTGCCCTCTTATCTTAAGAAGTGGTGTCCAAACCTAAAATAATAGTTTTGGAGTGATTTGAGATAGAGGAATATTAAATTGCAGATACCCCTCCCACAGAGGGCCTAGAGAAAACCAAATGCTCATTTTGGCGTCTTAGACCATTGTCACATCAGACCTGCTCTCGGCAGCAAAGCCAGGCTTTTCCCTTTCTGCCCTTTCGCTGCTACCTCAAACCCACCCTCCAGGGTCATCATGGAACAGAGGAACTAAATCAGGGAAAAGCTGGTGATTGAAAATAATCCATTGGGGTAAAAAGACTTGGCTAAAGAGGATAAATTGAGAAAGCCCGCAAGTAACAGGGCAGTCAGGAAATGGAAATGCGCGGTTGGAAGGAAGGGCAAGGAACGGCTTAAATTCATTTTGTCAATGAGAGAAATGCCCATGGAAGTGTAACATGACAGTTGGCACTGACTTCTTCAGGGTTTGCAACTTCAGGCACAGTTTCCAAGATAAAGCTACAGGGGTTTTTTCCTTAAGGCAGTCAGAAATGTTACTTATTTGTCACAGAAATAAAAGTCTATATTTGAGCTCACTGTGCAAATTGCAATAAACCGTTTAAAGAATCATTTTCCCTCTTTCCATTTTTCAAGATAGAATATCATAGAAAATCCTGAGTTGGAAGAGCCCCACAAAGACCATCAAAAGATGCCTGAGAACAGTTTACAAAATTCTCATCTCTGCTTTAATTCAAAACATTTGTGAATATCATCACCAGATTGGTACTGCTGTGGAGTATTGTATGCAACATACATAATTTCCATGTACACTTTCAACATTAGACACTACAAACTGCATGGTTGAATGGAAAATTGAAAAGTCACATTGCTTTTGGCTACGCAGTTAAAGATTCTGGCGGACAGCTCAAAACTCAAACTACAGTAAAATGAATGTGTTTTCCATGAGAATTCTGCTAGGAAAGCCCAAACATTCAGGAAAAGTGTACAATGAGGGGACTGAAATACACTTTTGAAGTTAAATGAATAGCTTCATGTTTGTTTTATTCATTCAAGTCTGTAAACATACATAGTATTATAATACTGGATGAATATGAAAAACACTGTCTTGTGATTCTGGACCAGCGCTCAGAACTCTTCTCCAGTTATCTGGATCACTTGGGCCTGGAAAAGCTGGGTGGGGAGTTGCATGAGATCAGGGAAGAAGAAAGGAAGAAGAAAGGCAATCTCCTGAGAGCAGAGCTACGAGGATCGCCGCTCGCGGTCTTTTGGCAGTTCCTCAGCCCAGAAGCACACAGCAAATGAAAAACAGCGCTAACAAGCTCCAGATTCTGTTGGGAATTAGCGGGACTGCCGAGAACAGGGCAGTTTCTGGGACCCTACGCACAGATAGAGAGGGCTTGTGGCGTGCCACCCTCCACTCAGCTGCTCGTGTAATTGCTCAGGGATGGTGTTTACTGCTGACTCACGCTGGCAGGCAGACCTTATTTATTCCAAGCATTATACAAGAGGGTTTGGAGTGTGCTGTGGAACAGAGGAAACTTGCAGCTGCAGCAGAGGAATCCCCCAGAGAAAGCTCCAAGAACAGTTAAGCTTGAGAAGAATAGCTGGACTCGGTCCTTACTGTGGCTATTGAAAAGACAGAAGCCAGTGAGGGGGTTTGCCTCAACCTGCAGCACGCAGAGAAAAGAGTGGGAGCTTTAGCTGCTCACAAACACCTTCCTGAGCCATATCAGGGTCCCGAATCAAATCTCTCCTGACTCAAGTCTAACAAAGAGACTAGCCATTTGCAAAAGCAGAGCCTGCTTGTTCCTTGCCTACTCTAACCTTTTGCATCATGCCAGTGCTGGTTTATTTAACTTCTGTTGCTCTCCCTCTGACACAATCTTCTCTCATGCTGGAAAGGGCGCTTTGAACACCAACATGTGTTTATTGTTTTACAGTGGTCCTGCCTTGAGTAGAAATTGTTACAAGGACTATGGGACGAGGAGACTCGGAGTCCAAGGTTGTCTCCTGGCCATCTAGTACCCTTCTAGTTTGGTCTTCAGGATCTGCTGTGGGTCTCTTGGTAAATATCCTTCACAGAAGGAGCTGGCAGAAAACCAGATCTTGTTCTAGAGTGGTACAGGTTGGCACAGCCCCAAGATGCCTGATGGAGCTACCAGGTGTGCAGATGCCTGGTGGGTTTTCAAGGAATACATTAAAAAATCCCTCCCACTAACAAAGTGATGTCATATCTTGGCATAGTCTGAGAAGGTAAAGGCTCTGAAAGACCAAGCTGACGTGTTACAATGCATGTTACAGTGAATAATAGAACTCTCTGTGTAGAGCAGAGCTAGTAAACATATAGCTCCCCAAAAATGGACAGACCTCCTCCAGCTAGCTGTGTGCTCTTCTGCCTCTACCATCAAACCTCGTTGGCAGAGTCAGAGCTCTTGGTCTCAGGGCTCAGCAAGGCTAGGGCTGCCCTGTGAGACAGAACAAGCCCAGAATGAGGGACAGCCCCAGCTCAGGCAGTGATGGTACCCTCACCCACCATGACACCATTCCAGAGGTCTGAACCACCTCATCAGAGCAAGGTGCTGCTAACAGAGTCCATCAACAGCCCAAGGCAAGGCAAGGCAAGGCAGTGTGATGGGTCCTGTACCTGGGACCACTCTGGGGAGACCCTCCTCCAGCCCTGGGGGCCCAGCACAGGAAGGACATGGAGCTGCTGGAGCCAGTCCAGAGCAGGGACACCAAGATGGTCAGAGGGATGGAGCAGCTCTGCTGGGAGGAAAGGCTGGGAGAGTTGGGATTGTTCAGCCTGGAGAAGGGAAGGCTTTGGGGTGACCTCACTGTGGCCTTGCAGTGCCTGAAGGGAGCCCACAAGGAAGATGGAGAGAGACTATTGCCAAGGGCCTGGAGTGNAGAGGACAAGGGGAATGGCTTCAGACTGTCAGAGAGCAGGGTTAGATTGGATATTGGGAAGAAATTCTTCCTTGTGAGGGTGGGCAGCCCTGGCACAGGCTGGGCAGAGAAGCTGTGACTGCCCCTGGATCCCTGGAAGTGTCCAAGGCCAGGTTGGATGGGGCTCTGAGCAACCTGGGACAGTGGAAGGTGTCCCTGCCCATGGCAGGGGGAATTGGAGTGAGATAATCCATAAAGTCCCTTCCAGCTGAAACTATTCATTGATTCTATGACACAAACCCAGTCAAAATAAGCAAGACAAGGCCAGAAGCAGGAGTGGAGAGGAAGCTTCCTACAGCATTCATCTAGAGATCTTCAACCAAGCACCATGAGTAAAGAAGTGCATGGTGGGACCAGGAGTTTAAGTGGAGCTGCCGTGACAATGGGCAGCAGGAAGGTAGGTGGACCCTTTTGGCCCCTCAGGGCATGGATGCTTGGGTTACAACAGTACACAAATCTTTCTGTGAAACTGTGATAGAAAACTGAAGCAAGCCAGCAGAAATATACTTCTAAAAATTTGTCCCTCTCTCCAAAAAGGACAAGATGTTCTGCTCCTAAGTTTGATGACAGATTGATAGTTTAGAATAACTTTTAAAAAATGGATAATTTGAAAATTGTACACACAGCTAAAACCACATCAGTTTTGGGCTATGAACCACATTCCCCAGTCAATCCACACATAAATGGCATGGAGCAGCAGACAGGGGCTGTGTGCATTCAGTCCGACTTTCTAGTGATGGGTACATTTTGTTTTATAAAACTAAAATCAAGTACAGCTTAATGGAATAGTCATTTGATGACACTTTACAACCATTTCTACTATTTGGATCTAAAAGGAAGTTTTCTTCATGCCTGTGAATAGGCATTACAATTTCTTCAGATGACAGAACAATGGGCTGTGCCCATTATTACTATTCTTAGATGCGCAGTAAGTTAATTAGTTATGAAATAAAACTTCAGTGCTCTCTCATGATATAGCTATCAGCTCTAAGAGTCACTTGGATTTGAATGAGAAAGGTTCTCCTTCACATTGACCTTCAAAGACAAAAATATCACAACATATTTCAAGCAAATGGGGATTGTCAGATATGCTACTGCTGGCAGGTGATTGCAGTATTTTCAAACAAAGACATCAAAATCAAAGGAGCAAGGAGAGAGAGAGGAATAATCTCAGACATTATTGCTATATAATATTGATATAGAATTATTGAAGGCATAGCTCGAAAGAGCTAAATTAAAGGATGGATTCTGACATCAAAAGTGCCCCGTGTAAGAAAGGAATGTGGAGGCACTTAATTAAGAACAGCAGGTTTTGCTTCCATTGGTAGCTCCTGGAAACAATCCCATGAACCAAGACAGACCTAAGGACATTAATAGAGATCTATGCAGCTGAAGCCTGGCCACCATGTAAAATAGCCCTGAAGTATTTATTTTATATTGGCTGGAAGGAACTGTGTTTCACCTTGCTGAAATGGCTCATAGTGTGTAAGCAGGTGTTTGCATTGTCTGGAGCATCGTATTACAACCAGGCTGAGCAGCAACACAAGAAATGTGAATAATTTCACTGTCACTCTTGATGTCGCTGCCCAGCAAAAGACAAAGACCTGCGCTTGGAAAGGATCAAGACCCCACAACCACCTCTCAGAGACATCTGAACAGAAGTAGCAGAGAATTTGTCAAAGTAGTACCTTTTTTTTTCTTTTTTTCTTTCTTTTTTTTTTT
>VWZG01005812.1:0-71403 GCA_013396735.1 Grallaria varia | reverse complement strand
TTTTAATTTTTTGACAAATCTAAACATTGGAATCATATCAGATTTGGTGAAAAATTTCACAGATTATAGAATAGAAATTCTGGACAAAACAAGTAAAACCAGCCCCTAGTTAGGAAATGCAAGCCCAGCTTCATATTCTGTTTTCATGTAAGGACATAACGCTACATTGCAATGTCAAAGTAGATCCCTCAAATTACAGGGTAGCAGGGAATCAACTGGGTCTGCCATAGCTTGTGTGAAATAATTTTCTCCAACTGACTACAAAGTCCTTCTCACAATTGTAGTAATTTCTATGTTTGCTTAGCTATCAGATACTCAGGGGACTCTCTTCTGAAAAAAAAATAAAAATTAAAGAAAAAGAAATTAAAAATAATTTCCATTTCTCCTGACATGAAACTAAATGAAAAGCCTGAGCTCAGAATTAACCTTCTTTTCCAAGTTAGTTTTCAGACACTCAATGTGTGAAAAACAATCATCCCCTTTCCTGGAATGGACAAAATAATTGGACAGATTTTAATTTTCAAAGAGATTCTACCTTGCAGGAATCATATAACTCCGAGGTGATTTGGCATATCTCTTCTGCTCTCAGAATACTGATGTGGTGTGTGGGGAAAATGTCATTGCTGGGTTTTTTTGTTAATTTATTGAATTAATAAATCAGCTGTTTAGTAAATTTTCTACTGAGCAGGTGTAATTTTAAACAAAGCCTGTTCGAATATACATGTTTATTATTTTGGAGACAGAGTAAATCAGGTTGTAAAAAGTGTTCTGTGCAGGACATTAAGGAGATATCTCCTGCCCTGTAGTCACACAGTGCCAGTGTGTCTCTAGGAGTACTCACAAGATCAGCTGTGGTTGTTTCCAAAAGAAATACCAAGCTTTTGTGCTATTTCTAAGCCATTTCTAAGTAAGCAATGACTTTAACAATTCCGTTTCTCCTGAGGTGAGAACAGGTATGTTTCTTTCAAACAAACATCTGGAAATTCCAGCCCCCCGCCCCCCCCCAACCTTGGAATAGGTCTGCCCAAACAAATTTCACCTCGATTCAATAAAAAAGCCACATATACCAACAGTTTATGAGAAAAGAATAAAACCCATAACACTACTGGTTTATATGTTTTTCTTGCAGCAAATCACAGCAAAAAACCCATGGCAGTGTTAGTGATTCATAGGTTACAGCAGGTTAGCACTTTGGCCAGTTATGTGCGTACATGGATGTGCTCATCCCTTTGACAGGACCAGAACACAATTATTCGAAATATTATAAACCCAGTGTCCCTCTCTACTTACGATATGTGAGACTATGGCAGTCAAGATGCCTTCCATGCAGAAGATATTAGAGTGGAACTGGCTTTTGATCTGAATTCTCCTACCTCCTGGTGATTTTCTTTATTTCCCTGGATTACTCTGCCTTTATGTTGCCACATCGAATGAAAACACGTTTCTTAGGAATGCTTTGGAAATTTCAAGCCTTTTGCCAGTATAGGAAAACCACTTCCTACCCAACTTTACATTTACCCCTTTTATTTTCCCGTCTTGTTTTGAAACTGGCATGTTTTGCTTAAAGCATTGGCATGGCCTTGCCAGACATGATGACCAGGACTGCTTTGCCCTCTTTCATTGCCCGTTGCTACAGATGGCTGAATTTTCTACTTCTACTGAATGCCTGGCCTAGAGTCCAAAGACCCACTGTTATCCCTCCCCTGAGTGGAATAGAGTTAATTACTAGTCCTGTAGAATAACAGGAAACCCACAGAATTTCTTACAATAAGAAATCATCATAATTTTACCATCTGCGGAAGTTTTTTGAGCCACAGCCATCCAAAGGCAGGATTTCTGATGTCAGTCCACCAGGTGTCCACAGTTTTTATTTAATTAAAAACTGTAAAATCTTTTACTCCACTGGCTCTGGGCATGAGAAAATCTAAATTACCCATGCTTTGAAAACACTGGAAGATCAAATGAATTTCAGGTTGTCATGGAAGCAAATTGTTGTGCCAATAGCAGACCTCTGTAGATGCAGATAATTATCCGTAATTACTCTGACGTACTGTTACTGAAAATATTTGGTTACCTACGACACTTGCAGTGCATAAGATTGACAATTGGGCTCACTTTGGGCTGTGTGGTTTGATAGTTAAACGTATTTCACGGGTGGATTTGACACAGAAATTTGATAGCATCATAACAATCCACCTTCTGACATCCCTGCATCTGAACCCACTGAGCTCTACAAGTTGAGGCAAATTATTCAGGAAAAAAAAACAACACAACTTGGTAGTTTCATTTATTACTCTTGAGGTATTTTGCCAACAAATATACACTACGCATCACCTAATTCTTCTTCTTTACTAGCCTGGCAGAATGAGGAGGAAAACAAGTTTTCCAAGTTCCAAATACCAACATGAAAAGCCTGGCAATGAACCCCCTTTTTTTTAGCTTCAATATGAAAAAAATAAATTTTACATTGAAAGAATGGTGGGATAGTGACACAGGGACAACAAAAGTCACACAGCTCCCAGCTAAGACCAACAGCATTCCTACTGCCATTCTGAAGATCCAATTCTTTTAATTTTCCCTTTTCCTCCTTTGCATAATACTCCATTTCAAAGGCTGGCATGTCAGTCTAAACCCCAAATTTTTATGGCTTGCACAGAATTGGAGCACTACTTTTAGGTGAAATGAAGAGGTTTGGGACAATAAAGTTAAAACTACAGTTTTAGGAACTTTTTTTTCTTTTTTTTTTTTTTTTGGTGATGAGTGGGATGCAGTAATAAAAAAAAGAAAGTTTGGGATTCAGGTCACATCCCTGATACTGAGTTTAGACAAAAGAGGGAGCCCCTACCGATGCTAGTGGGGTATTTTAGGCATTTGGTCTCTGTTTATGTTTTCCTCTGCTTTCTAAAGAGTTCTGAGAGGCGGCTGAGATTGTGCTTTGTGCTGCATTCCATAATTTGACCTGAGGTCATTACCCCTCAGGTCACACTCACCTCCCCACCTGAGGAGCCTGATTAAAACTTTTTGTGTTTTCCTGTGAAATAAGCAGTTTCTGAGCCCCTCCTGGTGGGTGCCAAGATAACTCATTTCTTCTCATGGCCACAATACAATTGTCATTCGTAACATTCAGTCCCAAAACTAATCTCCAACCTTAATCGTAATGAGAGGAGGATCAGCCTTGTCTTACAGTTCCTATCAATCTTTTCATGCATTTCAGCACATTCCTCAGATAGTTCTTATGAATTTGTAAAGAATATGGTAAGACACAGAAATGGATTAGCTCAAGACTTTCTTCTAAATGCTGAATTATTAATTATTGTTATGCTATTGATGTTAAGACATTATGGTAACCCCTGGTTAAAAGTTTCCAATCCTGAAATCAAATTAGAATATGGAAAGAGTATTAAAAAGATTCTAGCAAAAGCCCTGTCTAGAGCAGAAAAGTTATTTGCCCCTCCCTATTGGCATCAAAATGAACAGAGCTGACAGCTGATTCCTGCTTAGACAAACATGTTGAAAATAAAACGTATTTGCAACTGTATTCTGGGATAAATATTGGCGATTACTTGCCTTTCCCACTGCTTGCAGTGAAATTATCTTCAGTGTTGGCTGTGATGTTGTTTTCCAACCTAGGCAAAATTCAGAAGGATGAATGTTAAATAATAGTGAAAAAAAACCCTCAAAACCCAAGAACCGGACATGGAGTAGTGGCCATGATCTAAAACACAAGAAGTTCCACCTCACCATGAGGAATAACTTCTTTACACTGAGGGTGGCAGAGCGCTGGGACAGCTGCCCAGGGAGGGTGTGGAGTCTCCTCTCTGGAGGCATTCAAACACACCTGGATGTGTTCCTGTGTCACCTGCTCCAGGTGACCCTGCCTTGACAGGGGTTTGGACTGGATGATCTCCAGAGGTCCCTTCCAACCCCAACCATTCTGTGATTCCAAGAAATGCATTCAAGAAACGACACTGCTACTGAACTCTTATTTTCATTTTGACCTCTGATGCCTTAATGGGAAGGTAACACCCAGTGCTGTAGCCAGCCACTTCTGTGGTTCCACCGAGTGTTTTATAGGAGGAAAGATCATTATCACTTTGGGTCACCAGGACCCATTTTTTTTTTACTCTGTTGTTCATGTATTTCTTCCACAGAAACAAATGGACTTAGAGTATGAAGAACTGGCTGTTGAATTTGACCCTTATTTAGGTTTTCTCCTTCCTCCTTCCCCTAATTCCCAATTCTCTCATCCACAGGACAGCTTATCAAGGTATATTTTCAGTGATCAGCTACAATTCCATACTATTTACAGAAAAGCAGAAAAACTGAATATTTTAAACTCTAAGGCTAAGTTCTGACATAAACAGGGATGTCTCAGCTTATGGCATAAATTATTCCATAATACCAGAATATCTGAAAGTAAATGTCACTTTGAAATGAAAGACACCTACATCCCAGAATAACTGATGTGCCTTTAAGATGGAATCATTACTTGAAAGAAAAGCTCCCTAAGCCAGAATGGCTCAGAAATTGTTTTTGATACTTCACAGAGAGTGTAACACCTTTGGGACAAGAACCTTGTTGTTGCCTAATGTTGTAGAGAGCAGGGAATAGCAGCTTTTGGAATGCCATGAAATAGTGTGGTAATTAAATCCTGAAGCAAGTAGTAGTTATGCAGATAAAATGACTTGTGCTGGGCATGGCACTGCCCATTTTTGTTTCTTTCATGAGTATCCATATGAACACAATTTGTTGTCACGGACATTCTCAATAAATTTTGAGGAATGCTGAGGGAGTATTCATAAGAAGCAACCTCCTAATTCCAACAGATTGAATGAATTCAGAATGCTCATTCAGCACAGACCTACTTGAGATCAAACAATGCCATGTGACACATGCATCCTACTAAAACTGGACAACAAAGATTAAATTTTAATTTTTAACAGGGAATGGCTATTGAAGCCATTTATAGATGTGTCTTTACAGCCCAACCAAGCAACAAATGAATTGAAGAACATTCAAAATTTCCCATGGATGTGCCACAAATATTAAGAAAGAGGAAATAAGGTTAACAGTGATTATTCACAAAGGAATAATATAACACTTTACAGCAAGGCACTGATTCAGACAAATAGGAGAATTTAAGGCTGAGAAAAAGCTGGAATTATGCAGAGCGATGCAAAAAAAAAAAAAAAAGTCTGGTTTCCAGCAGTCTTGTGTCTCATGGTAGAATTCCTTGGTGTTGAAAGAGGGAAGGACTCATAACACACCCCTTCCCTCCGAAAGGCTTTTTCTAACCATTGGTAGGAAACTTGGTGCAAAATTCCTACGGCTAAGGCTGCTGTTCCGTGACTGTGCTCAGCTCATGATTTCTTATCTGAATTAAAACGGCACTGGTAAACAGAATCATAGAACCATGGAATGGACCAGGGTGGAAGGGACCTGAAAGTTTGTCTCATTCCAACCCCCTGCCATGGGCAGGGACACCTTCCACCAGCCCAGGTTGCTCAGAGCCCCATCCAAGCTGGCCTTGGACACTTCCAAGGATGGAGCAGCCACAGCTTCTCTGGGCAAACCACTGGATGAAAACACAGATTTTTGAAGGTGGACTCAGATGCACCACTGAACAGGAGAGACCTGGTTTAGCTGATATCCCTCCTGGGAATGTTGCGGGCCCAGGCAGACTTCAGCTGCTCTCAGGCACATGGTGGGATTCTTGGGGTCTCCTGTGCAGGGCCAGGAGTTGGACTCAGTGGTCCCGATGAGTCCCTTTCTCCTCAGGAGCTTCTATGACTCTGTAATTCCGTGATTTCCTTGACACACTTCTCATTTGTGCTGACATACAGTCACCCACAAACCCTCCATATGTTAGTCAAATTTCTTTTTGAGAAGGACAACTCATTCTAAGAAAGAGCTGAGGTAAGGCATAAAAAAAAAAGTGTATTTCAAACAGATAAATTTATGGATCTGACCTCTGGGCTGGCATCACCACAAGCCCGGGAATGAGATATTACTGCTCTTGGGAGAGACAGTGTTGATTTTCTGTTGGGTATTTCTAAGCATTAATGTTCCAGGCAGGAGAGTCTTTCATAGTTATTCATTAGGTTGGTTGCTTCTTGGGAGGGCAGCTAATCCCTCCCTCACCTCCATGTTCCCTCTCTTCCTCTCAGCCTCCCGTAGAGCTGTCTCCAGCCAGCCAGGATGCCCTGCCTGGGTGTTACCAGACAAAAACTCAGGGAATTCATCCACGTACTTTCCTGTAAGTGTGGAGAAGAGCAGGCACGATGGAATGGTCGCAAGGTTACAGCTCCAGGGAGGGAGAGGAGTGCTGGAGCTCATGGAGGTGGTTAGCAGCGTTTTTTCTACCACCTACCAGAGTCACGCCGAGTATCCTGTTGGATACGTTCCATCTTCTTTAATATGTCCTTCCATAACAAATTTATAGGGCCACCAGAGGCCTGCTAGCTGGAAACAAATATCAAATCATTATGATGCTACAGCTATTTGCTCTTTATTATGGAAATAAATCAAAAGCAGGCTTTCAGCAAAAACCCCATGGCTGGAAAAACCACTGCCGGGTTCCTGAAGATGCCAATGTCCCAATGTCTTTAGCATTTCAGTGTATGCTTTGGCCACTGGAGGCTCAGTTTGTCAATTAAGGATCAAAGAACCAGCTTCGGGTAAATTTCCCAACCTAGACAATGAGATTCTTGTTCTTCGCGAAAAAAAAAATTGTATTTTTTTAAGCTTTAAATTTGTGTTCCTATTTACTTTTAAACAGCACAGTTGTGTTGGGACTGGATAGTACCATGTTTAAGAAAAAAAAATTATGGGAACCTGATTGAAAACAGAGCAAGAAACTCACATGAAGATGCTGACAATCATGTATCCATAGGACAAGTGGCCTCAAGGAGAGGGGAAGTTCAACTCAGCTGGAAATGAGGGCTCTTTTGCTTTTCTGCTGTCTTTTGGCTGGCCCAGGGAGATACATTCTTTGATCTACCCCAATCCCTGGCTCCTTGCAGCCTATAGGGAATGCTTTGTATGGCTATCACTGGCAAATAGAGAAAAAAGGGGGAGCATTTGGGTTTTTATTTTTCAGTAGAAAATGGGGCATCAGGAAGAGCCATCCCAGCAGTCAGGAAGGTAAGTATATTCAAAAATCCTCATTGGAACAGCTCTTCGGCCTCATATGATGCATTCAGGAGTAGAAAGGTTTCACTGCAGTTTTTTGTAGTTCCTGGTGAAGCAAACCAGGTTTTAGTTGCCTCTAAATACAGGCCTCCTCCTTTCAAAGGAATGTTAATAGTGCACTGTGAACTGTAAACCATTTAACCTGACTTCTTTACATTTTCAGAGTGACTCTTCCAGTTTACACCTCTGGTCTCCCTCCAAACCTTCACCAGTCTGCAGCAGTAAAGTTGGACCAACCCTCTCCCCTTTTTCACTTTTTGTGTAAAGTTTTTCTTCCAGTCATTTTCCATGAAGCGCTGGAAAGCTGAAATGCCGAGGTAACACTGGGCAAAAGTGGGAGAGACAGAAGCTAATTTATTTATGGTTATTAAGAGAGTCCCTGTGCTATCAGTGTGTGTAATACAGCAGAATCAGGAAAGAATATTTTCTCTTCCGCTTTAAACCCAAGAAACCTGAGTATGCAGATGCTTACCAGAACCAAGTAAAACCACAAATAATTGTGTGTAAGATTATGAAAGCCCATTAACCCTTTCTTATCTTCAAATATTCTGCTTAAAATCCTCTGCTCAGCTTTGGTAGCAAGCATTGTGAGACACCACTTACACAGGATTTCAAGGCCTGCTTTGAAGCAATTACTGATATCTCAAATATCTGAACACATAAAGTCTAGTTCTCCTTTGTGGGCACTCGGGAATTCCAGGTTCTTTACATACTTTCCACTTCCCACGTGAAAACTTCCAGGATCCATGTGAGATAAATAAAGAGATTGTTGCTGTGGAGAAGTCAGCGATGGGTGACTGGAAATGGATGGCGGGTCCGTGTTTAATACCTGGCACCAGAAGGAAATATCTGATCATCTGCGTCACTGATTGCACGTGGCCTAACTGCGACAGTTAATGAGACAGGCAGGTTAATGTGTACCTTGCTGCACTCTGAGAAACAAGAGCCTTGGGAAGAGATGCTACGGAGACTGGAATATTGAAGGTGCTAAAACATAAGGAATATCGGAGTTTGGATTATACAAACAAGTTTCCTTTCAATACAGATTTTTTTCAAAGGGGTTTAGAAGTTTTTTATTATTTAGCATAGAATACTGAATAATACTTTTTTCAGAATACTGAAAAATTGTGCCTTTCAAAGCTGTCAGCTAGATAGCAGCAGAATACTCAGTGTCTCTGTACATTACACTACTTTAGTTACAGGGTAATTCCCTTCTCTACTTAGTGTCCTCTTGCTTAGCATGTCATCCTAATTTTACTCAACAGATCATTTGCTAAGGTAAAAAAAAAAAAAAGAGATAAAATTCTATACTACACTGAAGGATATTCTGTGGTTCTGTGATTCTGTGAGATTCAGCATCCACAGTGTGACTTTAAAGGTGAAAACTCAGCAAAGTCAAAGAAGTATTTTCACTGCATTACAGTGCAATTCCCTGCAAAAAAATGACACTCCTGGGCTCAGGGCAGCTTGAGTGGACCTTAACAAAAGTGATGACAAGCTGGAATTTGCAGTCAATGAGGACAGGAAATTGAGCATGACACTTAGTTTCTATAGTAATTTACATTTTCATAATATATTCTGGCTGAATTTTTTCAAAGTTTTCTACAGGACTGAGATTTGAATTATTCAACCATATATTTGGAATTTGCAAGTTTTATTCATATAGGATGTACTGCAGTGAATTATCAGATACTGACTATTTTATCCTCTCTTGCTCTACTTTCCTAAATATAAATCCAAGTAATTTATTTAGATATCATTCTAATTTTCACTATATTCTTTTGATTCTTGATGATTTAAATCCAACAGCTTTTTGAGAAGCTTAATATTCTTCATTGCTATGAAACACTACTCTGTCGGTTGAGTTGAGTAAATTGGACATGTTCTGTGTAATAATTGCTAAATTTATTTTTTTTTTATAATTAAAGTAACTCTAATTTAATAAGAAGAAACCCAAAGGAAAACAGATACACTTTCTTTTTAAGAATAAGTTCAATCTTGGGTGATTTTCTACTCATGGTCCTGATTTAAACACATAAGCCTTCTGATTGTGAATGATGTTATAGGATTTGCTGCAAAGCTGTTTTAAACCCTCCCTCTGAATCATGTGACTATCATTTAGGTATCTTGAAATGATATAATTTAAGCATCTTGGAAATAAGGAAGAAAACATGAGAAAAGTAAGGGAATATGTGATATACCCTTAAAAAAATGAACTAGTGGTAAATGTGACATTAGATGCAAGGTAGATGCCAACACTACAACTGTTTGAGTTGCTCTTTAGCAATGTTAACAGGAGGGTGACGGACAAAGAAGCAAATTACAAGGCAGAAAACATGTTCCATACACTTCTTTATAAAATCCACAGCTCTGTTCCTCAGATAGGGTAAGTCTCTCCTACCAGTGCCCAGGAGACTGGAGTACTGCTGTTATTTATTCAGAATCTCATAGATTTGATTTGTGGTTTCTATCACTTCTCCTATCCCTCTGTTTGACAGGATAGAGAATTGAAACAGAAAGGATTGAAAGACCAAGTTCACTGAAAATTGACAGTTTAGTGCTGGAGTCCAACCAATTACAAGCCAAAGTTTCAGTTTCTTGAAAGGAAAAAAAAAAAAAAATTGCAAAATAAAATAAACCTAAAGTACTATCATTAATGTTAAAAAGCTAGGAGAAGCAGTTCACAATGTAATACTTCATGTGTTTATTAATGGTAACAATGGTATAAGTAGTGGTAATATTTTGATTACGTGATCTAAAAAGGGCCTTCCCAGAATGGGAATACCTTCTGCAACACTCTGCACAAGCAGGGAAGGGCACAACAACACATGACTTCATGTACTTACACTACCCAACAAAAATTATTTCAATACTTTGCTTTCTGCTGAATACAAGTGGCTGATGTGTGCTGGCTCTTTAAACTGAAGCATGGATTTCCAAGGCAGCAGAATTCTGAGCCTAATAAATTATGACTCCAGATCCTACATGTTTTCTCAGTATAACGTGTTGACAGAGCATTAAAATAGATTTTAAGCATAGAAATGATTGTCTTGCTTGGTTTTGAATGTTAATTTTGCATCATAGGTGTGAATACATAGGTCCTCAGTGTTCATGTTTTTGACTTGTAGCTGAAGGCGATGACCACACATAGTGCCTGATCTTATAATGCACTTTAGATCCTGCAGTCATGGGAGATTTTTTTGTGATTGCTGCACCCCCAGACCTGCTCCCCTCCTCCGTTATTTAAAGGTATCAATATCAAAGGTCAGAGAGCAAAAAGAAAAGCCAAAAAATGCTAATTTTTTTTTTTTAATCTTGTGATTCATGACTCTATCCTGCGATTCTGGGAGGATGGACTTCTGATTTTTCTGGCCTTTAGATTTAGCCATACCAAGAATAAGAGTGTCTGTACGTTGCCATATGGAATAACATCTTGGGATGGGATACTGCATCTTCCTGCAGGCTGGAACTTATGCTGCTAAAATGCCACAAATGCCTGAAGGGAATCTGCACTTCTTGATCGATGCCTAGAGATTGCTAATAATGAGAAAGCAAGCAAGCATGTATGTGCATGTGATTATAGTGGTGCATGCTGAGGCAAGCGGGTGCACAGATCATGACAGTGAAATCCATTGGACACCCAATTTCTCTTAAGAATGCGCCTGGAGGAACAGCAGAAGTAACTGGGTAGTTTGACTAAATAAATGTGAAAAGAAAGCTGTAATCTGGAAAGAGAGGACATTTTTTTTGCTGTTTTCCAGTGGCTTGCAAATCTACAACTTCCTTGTGGGAGGAAGAGGAAGAGACGACATTGATCTCCTCTCTGTGATGACCAGTGACAGGACCTGAGGGAATGGCCTAAAGTTGTGTCAGGGGAGGTTTAGGTTGGATATTTGGAAAAGGTTCTTCCCCCAGAGGGTGGTCGGGCACTGAACAGGCTCCCCAGGGCAGTGGGCACAGCACCAAGGCTGGCAGAACTCAAGGAGTGTTTGGACAACACTCTCAGACACATGATGGGACTCTTGGGGGTTTTCTAGGCAGGGCCAGGAGTTGGACTTGTTAATCTTTGTGAGTCTCTTCCAACTCAGCATATTCTGTGCTTCTGTAGCTATGGCAGACTGGACTCAGTGTCCTCCTGGGTGGTTCCTCCAGATGTTCTGTGAAGAGTCTGATCCCATCTGACTGTGGACGTGGGTGCTGTCTCTGATTGAGTTATAGAGGACAGAAGGCTTGTCAAATACATCTGAGGAGCAGGTTGGCTCCTGCTTCTTCCAGCCATGCAGGTTTTTGTTTGGGGAGCCAGGAGGCTGGACATTCAAGAACTGGGGTAGTGTTCAAGTCTAGACATCTGATAGAGCTCTCTGGGTTAGTCTGATGGTTTGGTAACTCATGGTTACTGAAGCTGCTTCTTTCCAAAAAGAACAGTTCATCCTCTGTGTATTTCTGGTACAGCTCCATGTATCGCTAAGAATGTTTGGGATCCAACACCCTCTTACAGCCTTTTTGGGGGCAGAGGAGTGATAACACATCAAGGGCTATCAATCCAGCTCTTAAATAAATTATCAAATTTGTTTGAATCCATTCAATGCCCATTCCTTCAGGTTTCATTGTGGACTGACAAATGACGGCACAATGACCACCTGGAAAACCTGTCGGGCTCAAAACATGAGCAAAATTAGAAGGATTTTTAAAAAAGTTTTTTGTTCTCAAAAAGCTAACAGAGTATTTACATTATTTTACTTTTATGTCAACAGTTGCTTAAAAAAATAAAATGCTTCTCAATATCTGAAATACAGACCTTTGAGAAATCCAAGTGAAATAATTTCAATCTACTACCAAACTAATTAGGTTGATTTTTTCACAGTATGCAAACAAAAAAAAAAAAAAAAGAAAAAGAAAAATCTCAGTTAAAAAAAAAAGGTAAACAGCATTTTATATGATCATATTGGCTAATTTCAGTAGTTACTGTGGTAAACAGAGGCACCTTTTGCTTTTCCTGAATGGTTTTGAATGTGAAAGAAGTCAAAGGTTGAGCCACAGCAACACATGGACCTTGCTCCATCTGTTCTGTTCAAGATAAGCTCCATGCCTATGACACATATTTATAATAACTCTTACTCATTTGCATTTTAAACAAGATCAAAATCTAGTTTTTGTAACAAAAAAAAAAAAAATTGAAAGGAAATTAAGTCTGAGCATTTACATGGATTTGTGTTCAAAGTATTATGTTTCTATATAGCCTGACACCACTGTGACCAAATTGTTGATGCACCAATCCCTTTAATCCTTGTAAAGATTGCTGTTGGACCTTTGCTTTCTGTACTTCAGTAAAAAAAAAGCCGTCAGACTCCGTGGCCAGCCGAATGGATTACTTCTTTTCTCTCATTTTCACTCTATATAAGATTAAAGTTTGGGACAACCCTGGTGGGATTGACACCTATTTTTTCCAAGTAACTTTTTATTTTGAAGTGGATACTTAGAGTTTGAGATATCTTACACAACCTCCTAGGAAATCAATTCTCATTCTACAACCATCGGCATGTATCCTCCAAATTTTACTTACACATTTGAAAGCATACAGATTATTCCTGGAACCCTCCTTCTCAACCTCTCCTGCAGCCGCTTTTGGTATAATTGCTCTTGAGAAACCGAATAATTTTTCAAATGACCCAATCCTTTGCTCAACTACCAGCCAATGCAGTCTGGCAGCAAGATGCATTCTTCAAGTTGGAATTGTCCAAATGTGAATAATGAGCTCAGAAGTGTTTTGTTTCAGAGGTGATTTTTAAGTTGTGTATATTTAAAATAAAATAAAAATATTGGCCATGAACCCAATGAATAATTTCTTTGGAACTTTTTCTAACCTAATCATATTTTTATAGACAAAAGAGTCTTGCAGACACTCAGGGCTGTATAGCTAGATGTTCCTGCTCATGGAACAGGTCCCTTTCCTTGGCCACAGAGCCATGGAATGACACAAAGCAGACATTCTTTTTGCAACCTAGAGGGACATGTTAATTATTTATACCTTTCCTTAATGGACCACCACCATGGCCAAGCTATGAGCCAAGCTGGGAAAACACCACTGACTCTTATTAAACTCGTGTTTAGACAGTGGAAGATGTAATTTTTAATAAGCCTTACCCTGTCTGTGTTTTTTATTTATTAATGTCACTGTAGTAGCCATAAGTCTATACTTGGAGCTGTAGGAGCTGTGCTCTGTGTAAATTCAAGTGAAACACTGCCTCTACTAGCAACACTTTCTAAACTCCTTTTTAAAAAAAAATAAAATAAAGTATTTCTGAGAAAATACAAAATACAGTTGGTTATCATCCAAAAAAGGCTTCCACTCTGGATTTATGGCTTATTCTGAGCATGAAATGGTGCTGGCACAGGCAGCCTGTAAGAGCAGGACAGGATGTGAAAAATCTCCCTCTCAAATGGACTTGTCTGTCTTCTAGCTGTGGAATGCTAACAGTGAGAACAATTGGGGTTCCTCTGGCCAGTTTTCAGGCAGCGACGGATGAATGGAAGCAGCAAAGAATTTCCTGAGTGAGGAGGAATGAATTCATAGCTGTCAGAAATGGGGACTCTAAATTTGGAAATTGGAATATGACCTAAACACCTGTTTTCAAGCCCAAATCTCATTAAGAATGGAAGCTGGAGGGAAGAGAGGCAATAAATGGGGAGAAATTCTCATTCACTGCAACACTTTCAAAGACAAGTCCAGGATGGGAAAACTATCTAAGTGAAACTTTGGCTCAGATGAGGTCAAACCGTAAAAATCCCCTTACCTTCACTCCTGGAATATTGTCCCCCTTGGACAATTCTCGGACTCTAAGAGCTGGAACGGGGCACGCTGAGTAAAACTTAGGCAAAAGCCTCAAAAATGTCACTGTAATAAAAGGATATTAGCTTCATGACTTTAGCAGAGCTACCTCAAAGGAATTTTAACTTAATTTGCCTTCCCTACGGTGAAACCAATGCATTGCAGCAGAGAATTCCCTGCCCTTCCTGCAGCTGGTGTGACAAAGCACATTTAAAAATGGGATACGTGCCATAAGGTCCTGCATGGTGGAGGTTACAGGAAGACATGTCTGCCTGATGGGCCTTGGATTTGGTTAAAAATGGGAGTTAATTTCCTGCCTAGCAGCCTGTATGGTGATGTGGTTTAGCCTGGGGACTCAGGCAGGGTTGGATAATGTTTTAGCTGTTGCAGAACAGCCCTCACACAGCCTCCAGGGCCTCATTCCCCATCCCCAGGGAGGAGGTTGGTGGGGGACACGGACAGGACAAGTGACCCAAACTGGCAGAAAGGATAGTCCCTGCCATATGACACCATGCTCAGCAATAAAACTGTGGGGAGGGGGAGTTTTTCCAAAGTAGCCATTTTTCCAAGGCTGTCTGGCCGTGACTCTGCTGGTGGTGAGTGAGGCTTTTGCACCACTTGTTTCCCTTTCCAGTTTTCCCTCTCCTTCAGTTATTTAATAAACTGCTTTTCTCCTGACCCACAAGGTGTGTGTGGGGGGGTGGTTTTGACACTTCCCCCCTTCTGATTCTCTCCCCCATCCTGCTTTGGAGGAGCGAGAGAGATTGGATGGGGGGCTGATCTGCCAGCTGGGTTCAACCCACCCCAAAATGCAAAGTTCATAAAAGCTTCTTATAATGATGTTGAATGAATTGGATGGATAAAACTTTGTTTATCTGGGCTCTTACTGATTTAAGGTAAGGTTGGGTAATGAGCTAAGTGTCACAGACTATAAGACAAGAAGTGCTTTAAGAATACCTGGAGTAATTTCATCAAAAGTTCACCTGCCTTTGGATTTTTGAGGATGTTCAGGAATGATTCCCATAGATGTCATTAAGGCTTTTATTGCTGTGCATCTAGATGACCTCAGGGGCTGACTCAGGAATGACAATACTCAGCGCAGAATTCTTCCTTTCACTGTAAGTTTGGAACAGTGACATTTCCAAAGCTGAGTTCAGAAAAGTTCTTTCAGTTTGATTATACCCTTTGTTAAGCTGGACAGCCAAGTCCTCCTCTTACCTACAGAGCTGACAAAAAGGGGATAACACTCATGTCAGTACTCTCATTTCAGTACATTTTGCTGATGACCTGGATGGAGATGTTTCAAAGCTGGTCGGCCAACCCCATCCACCAGGTGGAATTGACTTTCTCACCTGAACCAGATTAGAGGTGACCAGTTCCTTACCTCAAGGCCAGTCTCATAACTTGTGTGATCCCACTCAGTTCTCACCCCTCTGATATTAGCAGTATCAACAACAATCTCTCCCCTTTAAATCAGAATTGGAACTTATATTTTTGTTTTTATTTTATTTTAAGAGAAACAAAGAACACGTGCCAGCAGTGGATAAGACACGGGCCAAAGTCTACAGGCTTCTGGCACTGTGGTCCTGCTTCTTCCAGCTGAGGAGTAATAATTTGACACCTCTGAAGCAGCAGGACCTCATACCCTGACAACTGCAGCCTTGTTCTACAGCTCTAAGCCATTCGAACACATGACAAAAATCACAGTCAGCAACATCCATAGTGGATTTTTTTCCCACCTTAGCAGTTCTTTCTCTCCTCTGATGTGGGCTTGGAGATATACTCTGCGGTATCACTGTTAAGCTTTCCATTTATTTTTCCACGCTTACCTACACAGAATGAAACATTCCCTTTTAGACGCCAGTCCAAATTATTCAAGAATACTTTTGACACTTGCCAAGTAATTTAGAACGATACCTTCTTAACACCTTCTCAAAACAGGTTTGACAACCCAGAAGAGTAAAGTTTCCCCCACTTTTAACCATTCTGTACACGCTGAATTTACCAAGGATATCAATTTCATGGGAGCACAGGTTGTTTATTTCTTGGTTGAGTGAATGGGCTTCATGTTTCTCTGGCCTAGAATGCACATTCCTGTTTACAAATGCCCATAATTTTCCTCCAATTTTCAACATGTAAATCCACGCTTTGGCTGATAAGACATGAACAGAATGTGAAGTGTTTTAAAGGATATAATTGCTTTCAGAGGATGACCCATGAAAAAACTTGATGGGTTCTGCAAGAAACATGAAAGTTACTGAACTGGTCAAATGACAGTCTTGCTTTCAAGGGTCTGATGGCACCACTTTTACATTTACAGTGTGACAAATTCAAAGTCACCTGATTTGTTTAATACACCTTCCTACTTGGGTTACTCCTCATTTTAGGAATCATTTTCCTTGCATCTGTCTAGAGTAATCAACTAGAAAATAAGGTGGGATGTTGGCTGACTCCTTTTGCAAACCCGAGAAGAGGTTCATGGGTAGAGCAGGAAAACCCTGGCATGTGTTCAGAATTAAGGCTGTTGCAGAGGGTGGCTCATTATCAATAAATATTAATAAAATATGTAACTTCAAATGAAGCCCTCACAATGGTCCAGTTAGAGGGCATATAGCCAGGAATGCTTTTAGGTATGTGGTCTTCTTTTAGTGCATGTGGCCATGAGTAGGAACCCTTGGGGACATGGGTATTTGATTCAGGAAATAACCCCAAATGGGGAAAAAAAACAAAAAAAGAAAAAAAAAAGCTGCATCACTTACCTAAAACAATATGCCCCTGTGAAATGCAAGGATATGTAATACCTAGGCAGCGTAAACCATGTGTTCATCATTATGGATAAACACATCTCTCAGCACTAGACATTTTAGAAAGCAGATTAAAAAAGAAAGCCCCGAGCGCTGTTAAAGAAAAAAGCGAAAGCAAAGCAAAACGAAAAACCCAGGAAGGACCTGTCATTGCTGCAGCAATTAACCCTTCTACCTTATCCCCCACTCCTAAGCCCCTGATGACTATAAGTCCAAGAAGTAAGAAAATTAAATAATACATGCATATAGGTATGTAATGAGGAGCAGGGCCAGGCAGGCTTGGGTTTAATTTTTGGCATAGACATTGCGTGTTGAGTTGGCATCTTCCCTGAAGGGACCTGAGACATGACATGGAGGTGTTAGAAGAGGGAGACAGTAGCTTGCCCTTCAGGCCATGTCTTGAGAGCCTCAGGTCCTATTCTCAAACAGGAACACAGGCTTTCATTATTGCAAAGGGTGTTACACCAGAAATTCCTTTCAAACTGACCAGAACTCCCAGGCTACCAGTAATGGCAGCTACAGAAACACCAGGGACAGAGAGGAAACTTTGATTGCTCCATTTGACCAGATTGCTGGTATCTGCTGGTGGCCTGTCCTCCTTCCCTGTCCCCTGAGGAGTGGAGCTGTCAGAAATCATGTTTCGTGCACTCATTGTGGCACAGGGATCTCTTAAAGAGCTCTGTGGCGTAGCAGGACTAGGCTGGATGAGTCAGGATGAGGCAAGGCTTAGGGCTAGCTGTTCAACAGCGAATGTTCCCCTACTTTTTCCATCCTCAGCCACCATTTCACCATGGCACTTGTAGGCACAGCATGGTCAGACGTTTTAAAGGCACACAGGGATCGTGAATGTTTGCAGGCTGGGATTTTTCTCCATTTCTAATCTCACTCACAAAGTTGCAACCCCCAATCGGATTGCTCCTCTCATTCGAGAACCCAAAGAGCCTGACTGAAGAGGCTCTTCACTGCCACAATCTCTAGGGAACATTGCCTGCTTTTCTGGTAGCTTCTGAAGAGACAAAAGCCAATCCAGGCCTTTTATTCTTTCATTATGCCAAATATTTTTTTTGTTTCTTTAATTTTCAACTGCAAATGTAAAATCTCAGGAGTACACTCTTTAGAAAAGCGAAATTTTTGTTGCTGTTGCCTTTGGCCAATGTAGCTCCTTCTTCCTGTCCAGAGACACCTGTCCTAGTCTGTGGCTACTCATCTTTTAAAGCTGTGCTGATGTGTTCTTATCCTGAGATCCAAGGATGCATCACAGCTTGCCTTTAACATGCCCTTTACTACATGCTTCCAGTTGTTGCATTCATGTTGACTGCAACTGGGTACACTCTTCATGAAAAAAACCTGATTTCAGTAATACAAGGAATAATTTTATTTTTTGTTACACACATTCCTCCTTCTCTAGGGGTGATCACTCACTACTGCCACACATACACGCCAAAACCTGACACAAGGTGGTAGTGGAGAGAAGGGAAAGAGGACAGCAAAAGTATTTAGAAGAATTGTAGAGATCAAATATTTCATGTCTTTTCCATGTGGAAAGCTCACAGCAGACTGGAAGTCAAGAGTCCAGCAGTATGAATGGTGAATATGATATATGACTTACGTTAATGTGAAAAGCTTGAAAAGCTTGAACCAGAAAAAGGCATTGATTAAGAAATAGAGTGGGAGTCCATGTACTGGATGTTCCCAAGAGGTGACTTTGGCATAGGATGAGAAGCATGACTACAGAGAGCTAGGAAATGAAATCTGAATCCTCATAACTGTAATTGGAATAAGAACTTAATGATCCTAAAGTTGGAATCCTTTTGGTAAAAGAACATAAAGGGAAACAAGGGAGAGGGAGAAGGACATGACACACCCAGCACAAGAAAGGGAGCATCTCAGCAAAGCTTTCAGCAGCTTTCTCAAATTGGTCAGCACCTTGGAACAGCTTTACACTGCCTGTAACTGTGACAAGACAAAGCATATCATCTTCACAGAAATTCAGGTAAATGTGTGTGAAATAGAAACCTTATTTATTCATGTAACCAAAGGAATAGTTGGGGGAATAGGGACATGTGAGACTCATGGTATGTTTCTTAGGCTTCTAAAAAAAATACATCAGATAAGGGTTCACATCATAGAAGAATAAAATCGTTAAAGCCTCCAAGATCATCATGTTCAACCTTTGACCAAGCACTATCATGCCAAATAAACCATGGCCCTAAGTGTCACCTAGTCATTTCTTGAGCACTTCCACAGATGGTGACTCCGCCACCTCCCTGGGCAGCCCATTCATTGATCAGTGCTTCTCCAGAAAGGAACAGACGAAGCTGAAATAACTCATGGACTTTCTACACTTTTGTTTTCAATACAGAAATGCTGTTAGAGAAGAAACATGAAAGTAGAGGACTTTGCACTGGGGGTAGGATACAATGAAGTTAATCTTCTTTGGTTCATCTGATGATTAATTCACTGGCTTGGGATAGGTCCCAGGAAAACTCTAACATTTGCTTAAACCAGCTGTTTCAGAGCAGAACAGCAGAGCAGGTGCTACTAGAATTACTTCTGATTTAGCTGTAAATTAGCTGTAACTAGTTAGCTTGAGAACAGCTCGTGATGATGTCCTGGTGTGCCAGAGCCCCTGATGAACTATAAAGAGATTATTTAAACAAAATGGGGGTTTTGTTTTATTTCCAATTTTTTTTTTTCCCAGCCTGTGCTACAATCCTGGCCATTGCAGGTACCCTGGTAGCAACACGGTCACTGCACGTAATTAAAGTACAACTACACCCAGTGGATTCTTTGAAGCCAGTGTTTAGCTGGTCCCTCACATATTTAGATACGATAATTTACACTGCAAATATATAAATGCTTAAATGTGTCTCCAGTGGCTGTGGAGAACCAGTACTGTGTTTTTTGTGCTAAGTTCTCCTCCTGGGACTGATAGACTGATAGACATGCGGGAGCCCTTAATTCAAAGAGCCCTAATTATCTTGGGGTTCATGGGCACAGAAGACGAAGAGTGGACAAACGTATTGAGGAGAACTCTGTAACTAACTGGACAAAGTGCATCAGACTCAGGGTTTGGCTTAAGGCTGGGAGAGCATTTGAAGGAAGCACAGTACAATCTGATCTTGGCTTGACTACTTAGGTATCTGTGTATAGCCACTAGTACCTTGCTAGACTGTCTCAGATGGCCTTTGGAACGGCCGTTCTTTAGCGGTCAGATGACATTAAGAGGCAACTTGGATTCTCTGGAGAGGAAGATGCAACATTATTGTCTAGACAATGCTCAGGGATGGTGGATTTGGCTTGAGACTGAATGCAGTTCGTGCAGGAACAGTCCTCAACTGCAGGACCTCACTGGCATCAAGGAACTTCTCAAGTTTACCACACCACTATGCAAAATAGATAAAAATATGCTGATTAAATACTTAATGTCCTGGACTATACTGAGCAGATGAATACATTCAATAAGTTAGTTGATTAATGGCTTTGGTGTCCGAAAGAAACATTTAAAATGGTTAATGGAAATTCTTTTTACTTCTGGATAAAAACTACTAAAAGGGCTGACTCTGAAATATTTGAGAAGTTTGGTTTGTATTAATGTTTAAAGGTTGGATTCTCATCCCAAACGTTTTGGATATTTTTGGGCAGTGGATTGTATGTGAACAAGTTTCCCCGTGTGGTTTGTAGGCCTTATGCTTGGCAGTGTTGAAATTACCACAGGAAGAGCTTTTTCTCATGGCATTTTGGCTTCCGGTTGCAAGCACAGCCTGGAAGTCAAGAGGCGTGGGAAATTAAAATAAGGGGGAAAACAGTTAACCAGAATTCTGTGAAAAGGTTTTGGATTCACTGGAAATTAAGGGAAGGTCAGTCCTTATTGTATCCAGATCCATTCTCCCATGCCTAATAAATTACAGGATTAGGTCAACGAAATTTGATGTATGAAGAGACACTAAAACATCTCAGGTCTTTTGGTTTGTCAGCTGAGGACTTCTTGTCCACTCTGTAGCCTCTAAATCAGCTGAAACAAATTATTAACTCCCCAGTTAATAGAATCCTTATTTCTTCTCTTGAGAAACTATGTCATAATTAAAAGTTTGTAGTGACTCGATGCTTTTTCCCCCTGGTATTAAGCAATATTAGTTAATTTCATTTTTTTTTTATCTGGTTACTCCTCTCAATGCCTTTTGATTTTATAGATTTCTCCGGTTACATCTCTCTAAAGAAGGGAGAACATGCCTAATGCATAAATGGCATAAAATGAATATATGCCATGCCATAGACCATACACAGGATCTGAGACAAATCAGTGAAGAGAACTCGGATGCCCAGTTTTTGGACAAGTGTTTTAACGCCAAGGTTTATCCATGTGCTATTGGGAGTAGAGCTATCCAGTTTGGTCCAAACAGTCTTTCAAACTCCCTGCTGATTTGGAAATCAGTGGCTCAGAAATGAGGTGTCCTGTGACACCCCCTGTGCATCCTCAGCCCAGGAGCAGTTCTTCCCCCTGTGCTGCCCCTTCATGGCCTGGCCTCTCTGAGAAGATACCCATTGATGGTGCTCCCTCAACCCTGCCCCACTCCCACCGTCCTCTAACCTGCTGATATTCCCTTGAGAGTGCAGCCCTAAATCCTACACGTTTTTCTGAGAGAAAATTCACTTTATCCTTAGTGCTGATTGCCGTGGTTTATCCAAAGATTGCCACAGAGCAGCTTCTCGAGGCTCAGGCCATTTTGATCTTCCCTTTTTGATCTGCACCTCTGCCTTTTACTTAGAAGGAGAACAACCTTATGCCAGAAAGAGAGACACTGAGGCAGCTCAACCTGCAAGTTTATTAGAAATTTGAAATAAGCGTGAAAGTTTCAGTCGCCTAATCCAGGTCACTTGGCAAGCTTGAGCTTTCCATCTGAGGTAGGGGACCTTATCAGAAGGGATTAAGTTGTCTGTTCACCAGTACCCCTGATCCCATGGGATGGTTCCACTCATTTCAATAATATCAATCACCTGAAGAAATGAGATAGTTGGTTTTGTATGGAGAGAGTTAATTTTAGCGAAGTGGATTTTTGGTTTGGGAAAGCATAGATCTGAGTCAGATTCATGTTTACTGCCACAAGTATCTCATCTGAGAGTCCAGCAAACAACAGTTGATTTCACCTTCAGACATTATCATCCATGTCATTCTGTAGAGGGTAATGCTTTATGAGTATTTGCAAAGGGAAAAAGCCAACCAAGTAAGTGATAAAGTCAGTATTTGCCTCTTCTGAAAAAAAGAATACTGCACATTATGTCAGGGAGAGCTAACTTATGTGAAATATTCAAGTGTCATAAAAATGGTTAAAATACAGTGAGCCCCCCTCATATATGACTTTAAAGAGTGTGACAATCAAAGGAGCATTTCAGTAGACCAGATTTTGGGCCATATCCAAGGGTTTCTGCTCAGCAAAATGAGCTAATGAGATCCTGTTCAGCCCTGTCTTTGCCCACAGGAGAGGCAGCATCTTTCTGTTGCATCCCCAAGCTGTTAAAATCAGCATAAGCTCCTGACTGCGAGCTTCATTGGCCCAGAAGAAAGGGAAGTGGTGGTACGGTTATGCAATGACAAATTTCCCTGGGAAATTTTTAGTCCTTTTGATTCAAACTCCTCAGTGTTTGTCTGTCTCCAGGATCTACTGCAACAACCGTCTTTTAGGAAAGATTTTTGGGGTGATGGGATATCGCTCACAGGATGCAGGTGAGATAAGTGGGCTTTGTCTCTTGGGGAGAGGGTATGGTAGAGGGAGGGTTTCTATGTACTTTGTTTTGGTCTTGAGTCCCATGACAGCTGGATCTGTTGGGGTATGGGAAGCAATGTCTAAGCAAGATTTTAATCTTTGACATGGCCCTGGCAGTTTGGGAGAGGCATCCTTTAAAACTGTTTTGGTATCAATCAAATATTTGTATATGGAAATAGGATTTGATTAGAAGCTGTTTACTTTCCTTCAGCAGACATACGGGCTCCGGTTTTAGAGCATCCATCTTAATATGTTTATCTTCAGAGACATCCAGAAAGTTTTACCACAGAAAAGTGATATGCAAAGATTAAATGACTTTCCCAAAGTCATATATAGGACGTCTGTGGCAGAGCAAGGAAACGAATCCACATCTCCTGAATCCTTGTCTGCTATCTTAGCCACCTTTTTTTTTTTGCCTCTGCAAAGCAAATCTTGTTATAATTTAAATTTCTGGGTGTGCCTCAAGTCTCACTGGGAGTTGAGCTCCATACATTTAGTAGGGTCGCTGTGAATTTTCTCCAAAGCAATTCTGACTCAGAAAGTGGAAAAATAAAGTAGGTCTTTTATGTAACTGTGTCAAGAGGCAACTTAGACAGCAGCCAAGCCTTTCAAGGAAAGTGGATTTCCCTTGTGTGTTCTGGCTTATAAATCCTGTCTTTTTTTATTTTAGGAATATAATTGTTGCACCTTCCAAAACAACACACAAGAAGCCAACTGCAACAGTCAGTGTCTTGTGTGCCTCTAATGATCTTAGCCAATGCAAGGAAAGAGGAGTTGGTATAAAATTAATGAAAAGGAAAGACAGAAAAACCAAAGCAAATGGGTTTAATCACTACAAATAACTCACTTTTGGCAAGACATCATCTGTTGGGTATACATAAATGAGTCATTTTGTCTCTGTGATCTCTCTAATCAAAGGGGAGAATTGAACCCTTCCAGATGCTGGTTTAGCCCTCCTGAGATAGGTTTCTAAAAGAAGTGTGATGAGTCATTTTCTAGCGACTCTTGTCTCCCCTCACTCCCTGTAGAGGACCTTACAGTAGGTATGTGACTTCGACACGAGAGAAATGCCAAACATTATTTTTCTTGTGGCAGTGCCAGTTGCAAAGCTCTTCCAAGTTGTAGATAGAGCAGTTAAGGCACCTTCCTATTTTCTCCAGTCACAAGTTCATTTATAGACATTGCCTAATATTTAAAAAAAAAAAAAAACCAACCAAAAAACCAGAAGACGGTGAAGAAGTGTTCAAAAACTTTGAAGTATGCAGGAGACATTTCCCCTATAAAGAAATATCTCTTCTTGACTCTATCATACAGCTAAAATTCCTCATGAAAGTAAAGACTGTTAAATCACTTAATTGTATTTCTTCTTCAGTCAGTTAATGAGGAAAACTGATAAACGTGAAGTAAAATCAGAACCATCCTTGAAAAGACTTGTAGAACCTTTTACTTCTCCAGAAAATCCAGTTTGCCATTTGTCAATACAGAGAAAGAACTCAAAACTCATAAATAGGTGAAGTTTTGCCTCTTTTTACCAGGACATCAGTGGCTGACTGCTTTTGCTGCCTAATGTAAATAAGTTCTTATGAGCAACTGAAAACAAGTAGTTGCCTCTAATTTCCTTTCACTTTCCAGACTGGTCAGAATCTTTCTTCAGCTGTGTGATGAGAGGAGAAATATTTTACCATTGTATGGCCTAATGTCCCCACCCAGATACTTCTGAGTGCTACCTATATATTAAAAATTAATTAANTTTTTTAAGGTCTCCATTTAGGACATTTTCCACTTCAGAATCTTTCTTCAGCTGTGTGATGAGAGGAGAAATATTTTACCATTGTATGGCCTAATGTCCCCACCCAGATACTTCTGAGTGCTACCTATATATTAAAAATTAATTAATATTAATAGGGATTAATATTACTTTTATTAATATTAACATGTTCATGATAAGAATGTTATTAAAATAAACCCCAGGAAACTAATAGCTCTACTTCTCCTTTGAGTTAGAGTTTCTCCTTAATTTAGAAAACTCGATCATCAAGTGACCAGCATTACACTGGTGCACAAGTGATGCAGGAGAACCAGGCAATGAACTTGAAATATGAGGTTCACACACAAGCAGATGCATGTATGGAGCACATATGTATGTAGCACATACAGCTAAAGAAGTAGCAAAGTCTGCAAACATAAAGCAAATCACAAACCGAAGTGACAACAGCACCAACAATGCAAAAGCCTAATTGTGGCAATACCAAAACTGTGACATTTGGAGTCTCATTCCTGGTTTAAAAATCTACATATTTTTGTAGGGATTTAACATCAAATTAAACTTTGAGGAAACTTCTGCAGAAAAACACTTGGAAAGAATGTGATTCTTTCACTTTAAATTCCAGGAAAAAAATCATACTTTTTCCGTAATGAGTATGTAACTGTAGAATAATCACATAGTTCTTTGCTACGAGTTGTTTAATAACCCTGTTTTCCCACAGAGCTCTTTCTGCCTATTTTTTTTACATTACTTTAATTTTTGTCTTTCCTTTCTTAACTGTTCTACTGGGCTGGTGTAGGTCCTTGCACCTGAGCAGCACTGGGAGCCACTGGGCTACCCACAGTGACTGATGAACTCACCAGTCAAGCTGTTGACTCCAAAACATCCTCCTGCCTCAGGATTCCCTCCTGGCAGCACAAGAGCTGAGCTCATGTCGTTGGGCAAAGACAAAACAGGAACCCAGCTTAAAATAGTAGATGATGACATATAGATTGTCTGGATTTTATTTTTAACTAGGCCAACCTTGTGCCAGTGAAAGTGATGGCTGAGATGTCCATTTAAAGTCATAAAGTGAATTGGCCTTGCTGGTGGGGACCATCTCCCTCCAGTCTGCGCCAGAGTTATCCAGTCCAGAGCTAATTCCAACCCTGACCTTCCATTCTAGGTCTTAATACTTCTCCATGGGTTACTTGGACCATATCTACTGCCTTTGCCTCCCAGCTCATCTCCTCTGCCTGCTGATCCTGCCTGGGGCTGTCCCTCAAATCCCATCTTCTACCTCCTCACACAAATATAGGAAGCCACTTCCTATTCAATTGCAGGGTCATTTGGAGTAATTAACTCGCAGTTATTTGGTCTGCAGCCCTGTGGGTCACCCGGAGATGAAGCTGAAACAGTCCAATGCTGAATGAGTCTGGTAAATTCTCCAGCCTGGTGAAGAAAATGATGTATACAATACTAACAATGCGCCTGGGTTTTAATTCATTAGGAAAGCAACAGGCTTATGCTCTCTTTCAATAAAAATACAATAGGCTTAATTTTTTATGCAACAGACATCAAAGTGTGGTGACTAAAGCAACCCATAGTTTTGACTTGCATGAACAGATAATTTACACCTAAAAACATTTAAACAATTGTCCAAGGAGATCTCAGAAGTATTAATGACATTGATTGCTAAGAGACACTGAAACACCAAGAAATTCTAGAGATTTGATAAGAAATGACCACTGATAACAGCTGAAAATTCAATTGGGGGAACCAGGATAAGATGAGCCTGACCCTGATCTTAAACAAAATCATAGAGAGGCTGCTATGTGACACTGTCCCAGAGGAATGAAGAAATTGTGACATCAAGATGAAAGATATGCTGTCAAAAAAAAAAAAAAAAAAAAAAGGCTTGTGTTTGTTTTCTGATTATTTCCTTTCTTTTCAAGACTACAGGGTTGATGGTTAGAGATAATTGTGTGGACATAATGCTTTCAGCACTCTATAAAGCATTTGATCTAGTCCTGTGTGACTTGTTTTTACATCCGAAAAATGAATAAACCGTGCTACCGAAAATGAACAACAATGTAGCTCTTGTAAATACATAAAGTTTAACAGAATTACGGCAGATTTTGTGAAAAATAAGATCATCATCTAGTACTGTTTATGCTGGTATCCCACAGGCTTCTTTTCCTGCCTGGCTGCCTCTCAGTGTCTTTATCAGAGATACCAAAGATAATCAGCAAAATAAAAAATATGTGCATTAACAGGTATTGGAACTGCAAGTGGTACCAGAAGGAGATCATATTAACCTGGATACAAATTACCACAGATCACAGAGTAAAGTTAATAAAAAGTGCATTTGGAACCCCGGGATGGAAGAATGGAGAACGTACCTTAGAAACAGCCAAGTGAATACTGCAAATTAGCAGTTCTGAAAAACATGAGGATTCTAACAAATGATCATTTATGAGTTCTACTGAAGTGCTAAAATGTCTTTGTAGACATAATTTCTGGTTACAAAAGGAGGAGACAACTGAATAGAAAAATAATCTTATCCCCCTGTCTGGAACCAGGGAGAGTTTTTTGGGAGTCATCTGTCCAGTTTGATATCTACCCTGCCAAAAGAAAAGCTGGCAAGAGTTTAGAAAGAGCTCTGAGAATGACCTGAGATTACAAAAACTGGTTTAGAAATATCACAGCCTGAAAGTAATTTCGGATAATAGATAGCTTTCTAACCCAGCAGAAGACAAAGTAAACAGGATTCGGTGTCTGCTGCAGTCAGACATAATCCAGATGAGGAGTTTGCCTTTTTAATGGGGTGACAAATCAGCCACTGGGATTAGGGCGCTTTGTCTCTCAGCTGAGAGCTCGAAATCCAGTCCAGCCCTGGGCACGGGGGCTCAGTGAGCTGGAGCCCTGGGCTTGAAGCAGAAATTTCTGGGTGAGGCACTGTAGCCTGTACTGTGTAAGAGTCAGTAGAGTTTAGAATTTTCCTGTGCAGCTTTTGAAACCGCTGGAAAACTCAGTTTACTTGTGGAAAACAGGACCGGAGTTCTTGCGTCTCCAGAAGAGATGTGGCCATCCACTGAAGTGGAATGTGCAGAAAAAGAGATGGGGAAGAGCCGCGTTGAGAAAGGTGCCCAGCCGGGTTGTTTGAACTCCTAAAGCTGTGGCAGACCTGAATGAGGTTTTAATATACATTAAAATGATTCCGTAGGCAGTTACATACTGTGAAGCCAAAACATTTCCTTTCCTCTCCCTTTCCCTCCTCCCAAGCCCTAAAGGCTTTTCATTTACTGTAGGAAAGCGGAGCCAGTAAATCTATACCGTTCTATAAACAGGGCAGCACAATGTGTGTTAAAATTCCGGGCAATTTCTTGTAATCACATGTACTTAAGGAAAATTTACATGACCATTATGGGCTGCTCTTGGGCAATGGCCCTTTGTCAGCCTATCCTGATTAGCACTTGGGTGCTGCCAGGACAAAATTCTGTCAGCACCACAAGCAGCAATTTCATCAGGTTTCTTTTTACACAGCCCCTGCAGCCTACCAGACGTTTCTTTTTTTCCCTTTTTTCCCTCTTTTTCCTTTTTTCCCCTAGCCAGGCCGTCTGACTCTTTAGATGGAAATTAAAGCGATTTCAAGAATGAGGAGCTCTATCCTTTTCCTAAAAATAGCCCCACTCTTCAGCAGGGGATGCGATTCCTTAGCCATGTGCAACAAAGATGACCTCTTTGTCAGGTCTAGCCTGCAGCAGGAGGTGTCTGCTCCTGCTCTACTTTTACATTGGTTCAAAAATAAACAGCAAGTTCCTCTGGCTGGTCTCCCTCGCCAAAGGCAGGCAAGGAACATTCTGTACAAGGAAGCACTCACAATCATTCGAGGGGCCAGCCCTAATGAGGTTAATTGATGCACCAAGGACGTGTGTTAAGCATTAATGCCCTGCTAACATGTTCATGAGTTGCACAGTTCCATGTTATATTAGTGCACAGTAAACACTGCACCGTACATTTGGGGTATCCTACGGACGTGAGTTGAAAGAGAATGCATTTATTTTTGCAAAATGGAGTCTTTGTGCTCAGGTCTGAAACTTATGTAACATGCCAGGGACACCAGAATATATCACTTTTCTAAAAACAGTTGAATAAACCAGAAATGTGTGTGATATTTTACAGAAAGAAAAAAAAAAACCCAATTAAAAAAAGGGTCACTTGAGTCCTATATGAATTACATCTTTTAGAAAAACATAACGGAAGGGAAAATTTTAAAGTTAAAGCAGCATGAAAGTCATTACAGTGTGAGCATGATGGAAAATTAACCCCTTCTTTAGCAATCTTTAATACCCAGAAATTAGAAAACTACACTGCAGTGCAGGCACTTTGGGAGAACGAATTTGAGGTAAAGAATGGGGGTCCAGTGCCCTATTCCAGCAATGCAGAAGATTTAGGTGGAATAAAAGAAAAATGTACATCAAAGCATGTTTTCTTTATGAGAGAGATGTGCAGTTTGGGTAGAACAAGAATCTGGAGGGATGTCTTCGACTTGTTATAGCACAAACACTCCTGAAACAGGTGAAGTTCAGACCCTGACACGCTTCACCCTCGCCCAGCTGTAGCCGTGTTGGGATTAATGAATTCAGGGACATGGAATAACACTGCTGATAATTTCGGCCCTAGAGGCATCGTTTGGGTTTAGGGGAGAAACATCAGAGCAGAGACAGTGCCATGTGTCTCTGTAATGACCTTCCCCCAGCACGTTATCAGCGATGTACAGCGTGAAGAGCACCGTGACACCAGAAAAAAGATGAAGTAGCTCAGGGACAGAGCAGAATATAAAGTCAGGGAAGTATTTCACTCATTAGAGCCATTTAAAGTGAGTGGTAACACTGTTCTAGTCCTGTTGCTGGCTTGCGTGACTCAAGCTGGTGTCCACACACATGGAGGCACAAAGTGGCAAAGGCAGGCAGGGGAGCCCAGCTAATATATGGTTATTATCCCAGGAGACATCAGTGGCTTGTCCCCATGCACATGAAGGAGCACCCCAAAAACCTCGTCAGAGAAGTGAACCCTCACCCTGGCCCCTTCAAGGGCTGCCACAGGGAATGGTCATCTCCAGCATCCACCAGTGACACCCAGCGAGATGAATCACCCGGATTATCTCTCCAGGCCACCTTACTTGCTTGGTGCTTCTTATACTGAGAAGCAAGGTCAACTTTCCCCATGAAGAACAGGGTATCTTTTCTTTAACAGTGTTCAAATCGAAATAATTGCAGAACTGAGTGAAGAACTCAACCATGGATTTTAATTGACGAGATATGGAGAAGTGCCTAGAAGAGTGAATGTGACTGTAGGCACACTATTCAGTGATCTGCTGGGTCTTGCTAAGAACATTTTTCTAAAAAAAAACCAAATCCCAAACAACCAGATTCTGGACCACTGGGCCTGTCGTATGAAAAGCATTCAGCAGTTAAGATTGGTGCCATGATTCAGACTTTTGTACAAAGAGACTGGTAGAGTGAGTCCCTCCCCAGTCACAGTCTACCAGTATGACCTTAGGTCTGCTGCTTAATTTCTCCACAACATAGTGTTGCCACTTGTAAATGCTCGGAGGAATTTTTTAGAGCCTAAAAGATGGTTTGGTGAAGAGGTAAAAGCTGTGCCACTGAGAATGACATGAGTGGGTAGGTGAAATGACAGCCTGGAGAGAAAGCAAATTCTTTACTACTGAACTTAGTAGAGGGAGGTGCTTGGATAGGTTGGACAGATAGAAAACTAAGTTCTCCATTGTTGGTTGTTATTTCATAGAGTTTCTAATTAGTTTTTCTCCACTTAGGGGTTCTATTTTTCTCCATGTTTCCTGTCTTCTCTTTTCCATTTGTTCTGGCACTGAAGTCACCATTAGACAGGCATTTGAGCCAGAGAATCCCAGATCTAAACTGCTTCAAAGACTAGAAGATGGGATGAAAACAGAGTTTTGGCTCCTAAAATGTAAGGTCAGCTGGGGATTCAAATTCCACTGAGTTTGGGATTGTGTGATTGTGAGATTCCAGTTCAAGCCCATCTCTCCAGACATAAGGTGGAATTCATGACATTAAAATTCTTTCCACAGCACGAAAGGGATGTCATCATAAACACTGTATTATGACTTCCCTACAGGTTGCTGCAGAAGAGGAAACTAACCCAGGAACAGCAAAGACATTTAAAAAACATCATGACCTTTCAGTAACAGAAAACATGGGAAAATCTAAGTCTTAAAGAAACTAATTTGATTCTGGTTTGGCACTGTGTGCAAATCCCTGCATAAAGGGAAGTTTAGGCCAGGGATTTCTGTGCTGCCTCCTTGACTGCAGGCACAGTTTTGCGTATGTATGTTCTAAACCCGAGATCTTCGTGTGTCCAGAACCAGGCACAGATGCCTGTGAAGAGTAGGGATTAATTAGGAGAGTGTAATTGTGAGAAAGGCAACCACAGTAACACCCAAGCTCTGCATGTGGACATGGGAAAAATAACAAAGCAGAAACAAAAGCAAAGCAAAGAAACAAGAGTCTCTGTTGGAGCCTTTCTAAAAATCATATGCAAGAATCCAGATGGAGAGAGTTCTGGCTGCTGTTCATGCCTAACATGATCAGCAGATAGATGAGTGGCTTGGAGACGTGAGAAGTGAGCTACAGAAAGCGCCAGACTGCTAGCTGGGATTTCAAGGAGTGTTTGTGGTAAGCCACACTTCAGATCCTTTCTTGCTGTGGCCTGAGTGCTGTCTTAGAGACCATGAATGGAAACTTAAGGACCAAATATTTTGGAGCTGGTCATGATTTCATGATAGTGATGCCATTTTCCAACCTGTAAGCCATTTCCCTCTTAAATCTTGTGAGCACCATTGAATTAAAAAAAAACCAACACAAACCCAAGCCAGTCTCACTGCCTCATAGCACACAGACCACAGTATTAGTAAAGGAAAGGGCCATGCAGGGATTGTCCTCTCCCCAAACTTTAACCTTTTCTTGTAATTATCTTTCAATTCCCCTCAGCTTTAGCCACCCCAGGTTTTGAGGCTCGAGAAGCTCTCTTTCTCTTTGCATCCCCCTCCCTTTCTCCCCTCCCTGCTGCTACTGACAATGCTCTCATCCTCCCATCTTCTCCTCCAAGTGGATATTTTATATTTCAGTGGTCACTTTCAGTCTGTGAGATTCCACCCAGGCTTGTCCAAGTGGTTTAGACTCCTTCCTTTTCCCTTTCACCACTGCTGTTACTTAAAGAGGCAGTGAAAGACAAACCTGGCAAAGTTCCTGCTGTGAACATGTGTGGTCAGGCTTTTGTGGACAAAAGTGGTGGTTTGCTGTTCTCAGAGTTGCTAGAGAGTAGAATAAAAAGGATGAAAGTCAAAAAGGTCATGCAGCATTCATGCCATCCAAACCACCTCAAATGCACCTTTTGTCCATGGCAGGTGCAGTTGACTCAGCCATGACCTTTTATTCTTATTCTCTTAAAGAGATAAAATGCAATTACCTTTTGACAGATAACAGTGTTATCTCCCTTTCTTTTGGTATTCCCTGGAATATCTAATACTGCTTCCATAGACCATAATAGACTCATCTCTTGCTACACACTCTGTCCAAGGTTCTCAGCACAAGAGCAAGATCTGGAAAAGATTATTTGACATTCTGATTTGCATCAGAACCTGATGCATCTGAACCAGAAAGTGAGGAACCAATTGGCCTGCAGCTTATGCTTTTTAATCTGTTAAAAAAAACATATATCAAATGGGAAACACCAGGAAAGGCAAGGTTCCCAGATGTTGGAGTGGTGTTCCATAGCCCTAGGGAAAAAGGGTCATTAAGACCCGAGTATATACTGCAGAAGTTGTTTTATAGGCTTGATTCAAAGGCCATTAAAGTCAAAGAGGACCTTTATCCTCTTTATGGAGTGGTCTTAAGTGACAATTGGCCTGATCAGGACTGATAGAAAGTTGTTAGAGACTGACCATCAAGGAAAGGGTTTTCCAAGCGGAATATCAAAGAAGTATTTCTGTCCATATTTACACCATGGGTTAATATCTAAGCTACTCCAGAAAAGTCCCCAGCACTCCGTGTCACTTACTGCTGCAGCACAAGCTACAAGCTGGATAAGGAGAAAAGCCCTTTTCCGGTTGGATTTCCCCTTTAGCACAGCTTTATGTGCTTGTATAATAGGAAACAGCCTTTTCTATTTCTGTTCAAGCTCTGGAGGCTTGGATTTTCCCCAGAATTTTTGATTAACAGCTGAGCCTAAATCAGAGCTGCCTGGGGTCTCCTTTGCCTTACTGACACATCATAACATCCTTTTATCTGCTTTTCCAAGCCAGTTCCTAGCTCTGTCAAGCAGCTCACTCCCTCTGAGAGAGACCACGTCAATCCCACTCCATTTCTAAGACCTTCCTGAGCTGTTTCCAAGCAGGACTTCCACCACAACAGGGAAATCCTCTTTGTTTAACTGACTCAGAACCAGACTGCAAAGGACACTGGATTATGGACTGCAGGCCACAAGCACTTCAGGCTTTACCTGGGGGGCTCAGAGGCCAAAACATCAGAGCCACAGCAGTAACATTTCACAGCATCTCAAGTACATTAAAGCACTCCTACAGCACTGTACTTACTCCTTGCCACCAGTCATACATAGAAAATCTCTCTGTGTGGCTTCACCTGCTGAATAGGTTCAATTCTTGGAGGTGGAAGAGACAAGATTAAAGACAATAAAACTAATTTACAGTTTTAAATGGACTGCCATTTAATTATCCCTGAATTAACTGAGTCGCATCAGGATTTTTCTTCTGTTTCTGGAAACTTGCTGCCACCTGATAGCACCAGTAATGAAAACAGCAAAAGGCGTAAAGGCAAATGGCAAACTGGTAAGACTACACATGCCACGTCTGCATCAGCTGCATGGGTAGGAATGCACTCAGGACAAAGCCAAAACTCAGCTGGAGTTGGAACTATAAAGGAAGGTAAGAATCAGCAGTTTCTGTATGTACATTAGTGGAAGAAATGGCAAAGACAGTGTGGGTCCATTGCTCAGTGGCTTTGGGGACCAAGCAGTAGCAAAGAAGAGGCATTTTGCAGCGCATATTTCACATGTAAGACCGGCACTGAGGCCTCCCAAGTTTCTGACCCTACTAATACCGTCCATCAGTACCCAAGGGAAAAAGAACTGGGGATCCCTTCACCCAATGGGATGTGCACAAGTCCATCAGATCACCTAAGGGGCATCCAGGGCTGCTCAAGGATCTGGCTGATGTCACAGAGGGGCTAATTTCTATCACCTTTGAAAGGTTATGGCAATTAGGAAAAACTCCTAGTGCTTGGAAGAAGGCAGATAGTGCACCAACCCCAAAAAGGGTAAGAAGGATCTGGAGAACTTGTAGCTGGCCATCATTACTCCAGCCCTTGGGCTCCTAGAAGGCACTTTAAACACATGAAAGATGAGACAGTAACTAGAGGGAACCAGCATGGATTTGCTAAGGGAAGGTGATGGCTGCAAACTTCCAAGGCTTTCTATGATGAGGTGCCTGACACTGTGGAGAAGGGGAGGAAGAGGGATACCAAATGCCTTGATTTTCATGAGGCACTTGACACAGTCTCATGTAGTCTCCCAATCATCACCATCAGAGGGAAATCCAGACAGGCTGGATAAGTGGGGTGAAAGATTGACTTGTCAGGCTCAAAGAGTTGTTCTCAGTGATCCAGCTGGTGGTCAGTAAATAGGGCCAGGGCTCAGTACTGGGACCACACTGTTCAGTGTCTTCATTAATGACCTGGTTGATGGGGTGGAGGGTACTCTCAGCAAGCTTGCAGATGATGCCAAGTTGGGAGGAGGAGTCTGTATCCTGGAAGGCAGGACTGCTCTCCAAAGCAGTAACAGGCTGAAGAAATGGGCCGACAAGAAACTGATGAGGTTCAGCAAGAAAAAACACAAGGTCTTGCATCTTGGATAGAAAAGCTTTATTCAGTGATGCAGGGTGATGACTGACAAGCATGAAACAGCTCTGCTGGAAAGCATCTGAGGATTGCTTCAGACAGCAGCTGGAACATGAAGGAGCTTTGTGCCCCTGAACCAAAGAAAGCCAGCAGGAACCGGGGCTTTATTAGGAGGAATGTCGTCAGCAGGTCCAGAGAAATCTTATCGCTCTATTTGACCCTTGTAAGACCATATCTGGACTACTGTGTCTGGTTTTGGGATCCCCAGTACAAGAAGGATATTGACATATGAGCGACAGTTCAGTGAGGGAGCCACAAACCTGGAAACAGGGCTGGAGCATGTGGCATACAAGGGGAGGCTGGGTTTGACCAGTGCAGAGATGTGAAATCCTCGTTTAGATTCCTATATGAAAATCCAGTGACAGCAAAACAAATGCCATAAATGAGTTATGGAGATATTGTGAGATACAACTGAATAAGAAAATCCAGTAAGTTTTTACTGTTGCTCTTTACCTTTCCAACTCAGCGTATCAGACCCTCAACCATTCCCTATGTGACATACCAGAATAGCTCCTATTTACTTTTCCCTATTGTGGTTGCTCTAGGGCGCACTAAGACCTTCCCAAAAACTAAGCCATTAGAAGTCCCTGTAGAACCTGCCACCTGGCTGGAGTCACGTGGAGGGAGCATTATGGATGGATGAGGATGGATGTGGATGAGACTAGAAACAGAAAAGTGCTGGAATGCTTTGCCCTCTCTTTATCCTCAGCAAACACTACAGTTCAAAAGAGAGTTTGGGCCATTATAATTTAGCCAACCATTGACTTAAGCTGTTGTAAACATCACCCAAACTCATTCCTACCTCCAAGGAAGCACCAGTTAAAGCTGAGGGGACATAACGATGAAGGAAAACCATCTTCTTCCCACTCCAACAACCCAAGCTCAGCACTGAGCTCTTAAGTCCATTGCATATTCTTCCAGAATGTCCCATTTATGCTTTAAATTATGCTGCCTGTGTTTTCTGACGTTTTTCCCTAGGTATTTGCAAGGTCGCAAGTAATCCTGAGACATGCATAGGATACATCTTTCTGTTCTGCCTGCTAATGACTCCTGGCAGCTTCAGATGTTTCATTAACAAATATGTAATTGACAATCATACTGCTCATTTTGCACAAAAAAGGACAATGAGGTAATTGACTTCAACCATCAGTTCACTCAAATTAACTGGAATGTAAACAGAGACATGGGACAAAACTGTGGAAATGAAAAAAGAAGTAAAAGCATTACTGTACTGTTTAATTTCAACTGGATATGTGAGCAAATATAGGGTTTTTTCATACAAAAATTGTCTTCTCACTTCCTATTCAACAATTCTATTACAAAATGTAAATATGTCAAAACATATCCAGATTCCTTCATGCCGAAAATCAGGTTATACTTAAACAAAGTTTGTGTATGTCCTTCCCTGGCAGATACCAATAAAGTGTCACTGTTTCAGACACCATTTTTATAACTGGCTTTTATGTGTTGCCAGATGAGGTTACAACTGCTTCCTGTCAATTGCTAGACATTCTCCTAAAGCTCAGAATTGACAGCAGGCGCGTTTCCTGTTGTTGGCTGGATTGTTTTACATACAAAGAAGGAAATGTTTTGAGGAGAAGGAAAGCCATGGGGACATGGATCAACAGACTGGGAAGTGTTCATTCTGTAAGCAATCCTTCCAGCACAAGACAGTTTCAGCCGCTCCATCCTCCAAGCAGACAACTGTTTCACTCCAAGTGTGGATTTTTCAGCATGTCAGGGTCCTTTATCACCGATGACAACCTTTGCCACAGCACAGCCTTTGTGCAAGTCCTTTTCCCAGTATCAGACTCCTCCATAAATCCAAGCTTTGCCCAGAGGCAAAGCACCAGAGAAAGGCTGTAGTTCTGTGCTGCAAGCCCAGCCTCAGGCTGTGACCCTGGGATACTGCCAGGGGACTCACATCTCCACATCCCTGCAGCACCCCGTCCCTCTCAAGGTGCATAGGAGACATCCCAGCATTTCCCCACCGATGCTTTCCGTGGTCTTTTTGTTCGAGGACCTTCTGTTTATTCCCCAGAGTCCCTGTGTAAACCAACACTAACCCATGTCCCCCTGTACTACAGGCACCTCATAACTCACAGGCCTTGGAGCAAAGGGTGTTGGAGCATTTGCCAGCTGAACCAGCTGATATCCCCCATCAAGCCCACACTACAACTCTGACAGACCAGGTTAAGTGTGATACTGGCATCTGCTACACCTGCAAAGGCTGACACAGTGCTTTAAATTATCTGAGACAGCAAGAGGAGATCCTCGGCAACAGCACAAAGAAACAATGTTTTAAAAGGAAACCACGAGAAAAATTAATCCCTCAGACCAATTTACATAATTTTTGCTGCGAAATGGGACATTTCTCCATCCCAGTATGTTACTATCTGAAAAAGAGAGTTAATCAAACACAACTCATGCTATTAAGCACAAATCAAAGCTTCTCTGAAAGCAAAAATTACAAGATTGGTACCACACACAAAATAACCTCTCAGTGAAAACAGCTGAAACCAGCAAGTGAATAGCACAAACTAGCTTGGTGACCATCTGATCTCAATCAGCTCAACCAGATGACATTTTGTGGGGTGCTGTTGTGGAGACAGAGGGTTTGCTATCTGGTCTCTTTGGAGGTTTAGTATATAATCTTGAAAAAGCCTTTGCAGTATCATTGCTCAGCATCTGCCTTTGGGCAGGACAGCTTAGACCATGTTCTCCTTCAGTCCTTCCATAACAGTGATCTTTGCAGGAATGCAGCTGAGGAGCTTTCTGAGAGATCAGAAGAATAAAGTGCTAACAATGCCATGAGGGATAACAAGGCAGTACTTTCCCCCAGTCCCCTGCGCACCTTTGCAGATAATTAATCTTGCTCCCAAAACAGCTATCAGACCCAAATCCGTGCATTGAAGAGGAGATCATGATTCCAACCTCGCTCTGAAGGCAGAAATGAAGGATATCTGGAGGGACTACAGCAGCCAGCCCTTCAGCTCTAAAGCCTGTCCAGCAGGCAGTGGGAAGTGTGTTAGTCCTTACAGGTGAAGTCTCAGAAGCTGCTGGCTAATTCCAGCATCCAAGGGATGAAAATGGTAAAGGGTCTGGAGGGGAAGCCATGCAAGGAACAGCTGAGGTCACTTGGTCTGTTCAGCTGGAGAAGAGGAAGTCAGACTTCACAGCATCTGCAGCTTCATCGTGAGGGTCAGCAGAGGGGCAGGCACTGATCTCTGCCCTGTGGTGATCAGTGACAGACCTGAGGGAACAGCTGGAGCTGTGTCAGTGGGGTATTAGGTTGGATATTGGGAAAAGCTTCTTCACGGGGAAGGTGGCTGGGTACTGGAATGGGGTCTCCAGGGCAGTGGTCCCAAGCCTGGTGGAGTTCAAGAAATGCTTGGACAACGTTTTCAGGGGCATGGTGAGGTTCTTGCAGTGTCTGGTGCAGAGCCAGGAGTTGGACTCATTGATTCTTGTGGGTGCCTATCAAACCAAGTTATTCTACAATTCAGTGATTCTATGAACTCACTATAGACCTACCTCTGCATGTCAAAGAACATCCCAGGTCTTGATGCCACCCATGCTGCTGGGGCTCTTCTCTGTTCAGACCAGCACCATGACCAGCACCAGGCCCAGTTCCCCAGCACATGCCAAAAGGATTTGGCTGCACTCACGCTGAAGTTTTAGGTCAAACACACTGACCCCATGTTCCTTTTGGCTCCCCTTCAGTTTCAGGCTGTAGTTTGTGGCAGGAGTACATCAGCTGCTTAAGGACCACAGTGGATGGCTGTGTCAAGATAAATCACATCGGGCCTCCTTTGTCTCACATACATACCAGGCTTTTCCAAAAATCCATGGAAACATATTCACACATCATGAACCTGGGATTTTCAGAATGTCGGGGATTGTTTTGTTAAGGCTCTTCACTCACTGACTTCTACAACAACATCTCCTGCAGTAGATCAGGATCTCTCACTGAAACCTCCCTGTAGCAGAAACATTGATCTTTTCACTTTTTCACAGGCCTTTTGGCTGTACTGGAAATACTTTTTTATTGTAAATATACTTGTCCCACAGTTGTCTTTCTGCTCACTTCGGTCACTTTTAAATCTCTCTCTGAATTCACCTTGGAAGCATGAGCAGTGACAGGGTGACCAAAGGAAACAGCCCTGCTGGTCTGAACATCTGCAAGACGTGAGCAAAAAACCAGAGCAAGTTCAAATTACCCCTCCTAAAAAAAAAGTGACAGATATGAGTAAGAGGTACCGCTCATGAGACACCTCTGAGGAGTAAACATTTTGGAATAATATTCCAGGCAACAACAGATTGACCAGCCATCTATTACATTTCAAACAAAATGACTCAAAGGAAAATGTTCCAAACAGGCACCACTGGGCATTTGACTCAGCCCAAGCAATGTTTTAACTCTTTCTTTGCCACCAAGTGTACATGTGCCTCCTGCAACCCATCCCCTGCTAGGCACTGTTCTCTAGATTCAAAGCACATCGGACTAGTTTTTCCACCAACTTTCTAAAGCCAGTAGTCATCACAGGGTGCTCTTGTTTTCTCTCAGTGTGGGATGCCAGGGTCAAACTAATTATTTAGCTATTTTAAAACTTTTATTTTCTTTTTTTTGTTTTCCTTTTTTGTTTTTTTCTTTTTCCCCTTTCTTAAACAACATTAGCGTTCTGGGTTAGCTGAAGGGCTAAAAGCTGGTTTTAATTTAAATATAAATAAAACCAGGAGTGCCTGTGTGATTGTGCTAAAAATAGATTGTTTTCTGTTCTAAATGTTTCACTGATCTTAAAATTGGGGAGGAGGGGAACAGGACAGGATGTCCAACTCTTTTTTAGTTTGAGGGTGCCTCAAATCTGTGGCATTCTGTCTCTAGAGAAGGGGGCCATTTCTGAGATACCATTAGTTTATCTGGAAATGTATTTACCACACTTTACCAGCACATCTATTCAGTACGTGGCTCAGAAATCACGAGGGGAAATCACACACTGTTAAGACGAAGCATTCTTGAGTGAGCCCCAGTTATGGCAAATCCAGCAACAGAAAAAAGAGGCTGTGGTGAGCGCAGTGACTGAAATTTTCCAAATAAATAAAGCAAACAAGTTGCTCCAGGAACAAACTCATACCTATATGATTTATAGTAGCAGGAGCTGGGCCATGGAGGTGAGATGAACCCAGTGAACCAGTGGTCCCAGGCCACCCATGGGCTGCAGGGCTGCCCACAGAGCCTTCGCTCCTGGTACCCACCCCGTGACAACTGGGACGGGTCTCATCTGCTCCGAGGTGTGTGTGGCTTCTAGCAATGCTCAGCAACTTCTGCTGGCTTCAAGGCTGCTGATGAGCTCCAGTGCGGGTTAGTATCAACAGGGGAAAATATAGGGATCCTATTTACAGCCTGCTGGCAGCAGATAGGTAAAAAAAAAAAATAAAAATAAAAAAACCCTCCTCCAAAATCAATGTTTGCTTTACTGAGGGCCTCCTTAGGTGTACATTGGAAACAATTCTGTCTGTCTTCCACCACAGTTCAGTCACCCCACGGTTTGGTGTGCCAGCCAGTAGTAGTTAGCAGTCCAGAATCAACAGGTTTCTGCTGTTGAGCAGTACCAGACCATATTGGCCAAGAGCAAATGGAAAATATTAAATGTGACACGGCACCTGATGAATGGCGATAAAGAACAAAAAGTAAAGTAGGCACTGTGAGCACCTTGGCTCTTTTTTACCCTATTTGTGGCACAACATAATAGCCAGCATCGGTGATGTGAGGAGTGTTTTCAGCAGCAGGACTCCTTCCCTCCAGCACAAACCAGCCCCTCCTCTCACTTCTTCTGATCACCACTCCAAGCTCAGAGGAGGTCAGTGGCACCCTGGAAAATTATTTTGTCCTGGGCAAAGCTTCTATAAAACAAAATCAATACAAACTCTCAATAAATTTCCTTTGATACAAGAAACTTTATACGTACCGTTCAAACCCATGGCTGGCCACGCAGTGCACAGAGAATGAGTGATAAGTGAAGCCTCTGAAGACAAACTGAAAGCAGGACCTGAACATATTGGCCACTTTCTGGTTATCCTGTCTACATGTAGTTGTCTATGCCTTCTTCTTTGCACAGGAGTTTTTCACTATGATGGGCTCCTACACCCAGAAACTGTGTGTTAACAACTCTTGACATTCTGATTTCAGACTAGAATAATTTCTTTTCTCTTTTCCACTTTATGTCAAGTGATGGGGTTCATGTGCTACATATTCCACATATTCCATGTCCACTCTGATCTCATTCTTGTGGATCCTTGGTGCTAATGGAAAGGTATTATTAAAGCCCTTGGTAATGGGTATCTGTTTTGTTTGTTGGTTGTTTTTTTTTTCAAGTCGGTGGAGTGACCTTTCAGGATCATGAACTCTGCCATGTCACATTTGCTGCCTGGTTTTCCAAACAGCAGATATTGCATTCTGTAACAAAGTGTTTTGGGCAGGCACAGCAATCTCTAACACAACATGCATCAGCAAAACATCCAAGAAGCAGACAGCTTCAACAGTGCTGGAGATGCTGCACACTTTGGTGAGGATACCTCTTGTTACTACCTAAATGCATACATGGAATGAAGCAGGTGATGGATTCCTGCAGCAGGTCATGAAGACGAGCAGCCCTGGGCAGTGAAGGCAAGGATAGGATTTTTATCAGCATGATTTCATTAAAAGCAGAAGGTTAAACAGTTACTCGCTGCCTAAAAGTTATTTGCCAGCCTTACCTCCCATGCCACATGGTCTTCTCTGGCGCCAGTGGATATATGTGGCACTCCAGAGAGACTGAATGAAGTTCAAGAGACTCTACTTCTGCCCAGCTCTGCCCTCAGGTAGAGCCAGTTGCAAGATCAAGCTGAAAGTGAGGGAGAGTGTTTGTGCCAGTGGACATTCTGTGCAGGAGGTGGGAATCTCAGTCCCTCAAGCAAGGAACAGCCCACGGAATGTAAGCTGTTGACTCTGAGCAGATTCCTCCTCTGTGCTTGGAAAAACTCCTCCCTCACAATGTACCACCAAAGAAGCAAAAATGCACTCTGGTGGACAGAGATGCTGCACTGCTTAAATAGTTATTTCGCCTCCAGCAGGCTGGTGGCACTGCACCCACCATTGCCCTGGTGTTCTGCTGGAGCTTCTGCAGACAAACAACACACACCGCAGGGCTTGACCTTCTCCAGGCTGGCCACTTCTGCCATGGCTTGCTCACCTGGCATGCGCTTCAAGGAGCCACACAGGAGCAGGCAGCTAAAACAGGCTTTTTTGCTCCTCACAAAGAGAAGAAAGAGTTTGTTGCAAATCATCGCAGCACTATAAGAACCCTTTTTCCCACCCAGCCCCAAATCTTATTAAAAGGAATGTGCATAGTTTTTGTACCAATTCCATGTTGTCATAATTAGATCCTGAAAAGAGTGTGAAATGCGCTTTCCCACGTAATTTGCTGTTTTCCTGTGATTCGTGAAGCCTCTTTTTCACATGAATCATTGGTCACTTCTTGTTTATGTATCACCAGGGTACATAGCATCTTGTAGGCCAAAAAAAAAAAAGACACAAAGCTGACATTTAATGATTACAGCTACATGCAACTGACCCCCCCACTCCCAACTCCCTGCTTTTTACCTCCTCCTGTAAAAAGAAAGCACAGATTTATTTTTTTCTTGATGGAGGAAATGTTTCCTAAAAACCAAACCAAACAGTTTTACCTTTCTTAGCACTCATTTGCAATTTTTTTTTTTTTTTNTTTTTTTTTTTTTTTTTTTTTTTTTTTTTGCTTCGTGCTTATTTTGTGTTTCACATTTTCCAGTGTAAGGGAAACAACAGAAAAGTCCCTTAGAAACAAAGCGAGATGGTGGAGAAGGAAGAACTTTCTGAGTGCACGGCTGCTGGGAATGGCAGCTTTCCAAACACCGATTTGTTTATTTCTGGAGGGATATTGGTGCTTCAGGCTTTGAAAGCTGAGGAGCACCTTGTGAAATATTTTGACAGTAGGTTAAAAAAAAAATAAAAAAATCAAACTGACAATTTTATTTCTGCTTGACACCATGGCAATCCAAAAACACATCAGAAAACAGAAGTCAGCAGGAACACTTAAGAGCACAGGGGTAAAAACACATTGGCTTAAGTCTGGCTATCAATCCAAACCAGTAGGTCGTGTGATTCTGCAGAATCAGTGCAAAAAACTGAATGCAAAAGAAAAGAGTATTTGTTGTTGGGAATATAAGAGGACATTAATCTTCTTTTTACCACAAACCCGAAGTAACATCAGGTTTTAAGGCTGGGGAGGAAAAAAAAACCTCTGTGTTTTTACCTCGTATAGACATGAGACAAAACCAAAGCCTCAAAATCTGATCTTGTTAAAAAAAAAAAACAGAAGAGCTGTGACGTTTTTGTTTTCCTTTATTTTGGCAGCAAGGTAGAGACAGGAGGGAGTGAAGCTTTGCTGCATGGTGGGAGTGAGGACATGGGAGGAGAGAGCAGGAAAAAGGAGTGAGAAAAACAACTGCTTGGAGTCTTCTGATTCAAATACACCTTAGCAGCACTCATTGGAAAGCAGACTCAGAAGTGGAAAGAATTTCTGGATCCAGATCAAGACAGCAGAAATATCTTAATCTTTGCTGGGCCATAATCTCCTGAGAGGGCTTGTGAGAATTTGATCCTGTCATTCCCAAACTAGAATCTTAAAACTGATTTGGACCAGAACTACAGTTGGTTTGAAAATATTATTACTCCTTCCTGTGGAAATAAAAAAAAAAAAAGGAATAAAAACGGAAAAAAATTCAGCCAAACCCAAAGTGCATGGACTCATTACAAGTGCAGGAAATCAAATCTATTTAAACCTCTTTCAGCACCACTCTCCAGCTTTAATAGTGTGTGTGTGTGTGTGTGTGTGTGTGTGTAAGCAAATATTACACAGAAGTTCATCCTCCCCTCCTGGTCCCCTGCCTCCCTGTCCCCACCCCAACCCCGGCTCTGCATCTCACTGGTCACTGTTTGTTTTTATTTTCTGATTAGTCTTGTCAAGAATTTCTCTCACTAACCCACCATTTTAATTCTTTTCAGTATTGCTCACTCCACTCTTTCTGTGATGTCTGTTGTCGTACCCTTGCGCTCTTGTGTTTTGCTGGTGCCAGCTCCTGCTGCTGCTCGTTCCTTTCTTATCAGCTGCTTTGCTGCTTCCTTATTTTGTCCTCTCTCACCCAGCCTTCTAACCTTCAGGATGGAACATCTCGACGTTGGTTTAGTTCGCTCAACTTTCTCTTCACCGTTCGCTCGCACTGCTGGGACTTTCATCAGGAAACGGGCGATTAGGAAGGAAGGACTTCTCTGTCCCAACAGCAATCCTGTCTCTGGCACTGGCACTGGCACTGGCATTGGCACTGGCACTGGCACTGCAAGCCAATTTCTTCCTCTAGACTATGCTCTTTCTCCCTCCCTCCCTCCTCATTCTTTTGCTTTCAGCTTTTGAGGACAATGTGTGGGATGAAGAAAGACTTGGTGTGGATAACTTGCCTTGGTTTTCCATCCCCGTTGACGTGACTGGAGCAGGTATCCACTTAAACAAGTTGTCACCGGGACTCCAGTGTCAGTGCACGTCTGGTGGGTCAGCCTTGGCAGGCTGTTGGATGCCTACCCAGCTGCTGGCTCAATGTCCTTCCTCAGCAGAACAGAGGGAGAAAAATTAGATGAAAAGCTCATGGGTCGAGTTAAACACAGGACAGTCATCTTTCTGTCAACAGGCTCGACTTGGGGAAGTTAAATTTAATGCCAATTAAAACTGAATTGGATGGTGGGAAAGAAAGACAAAAATTAAAACAGCTTCTCCCCATGTCCCTGTGTTTTTTCCCCAGGCTCAGCTTCCCCTGTGGGGACACACTGGCTGTGTCTGGCACGAGGCAGGCCCTTCACCAAAACTTTGCCACCAACACCCACTACAGTATATATTTACTATTATTCTATTATTATAAAACTCAACATTCTAGCATCTGGAAATTCACCTTTTTTTTCTGATTCACCAGCTTTATCTTCTGCAGGTGGATTCACTGGAGCTATAAAAAAAAATAAAATTGAGAATAATTGCAAATTATTAGGGACTTTTATACTTGTTTGTTTTTGAAGCCTTATCTTGGTTACAGTTGCCTAGCCTTGCTATTTTTATGTCATTTATTGCAGTTTTGGCCTGTGCGATTTTTTTGACCTTGGACTGTTTTTATGTCCACACAGATTTTTCTTGGATGCTTTTCATTTCTCTTTAGTGTTTGATAATATGTTCTTGTGGGAAATAAACACAGTATTCACTAGCCCAGAAAGTGCACCCTCTATGTTGATAACTCAAGGCTACTCTGGAAGTCTGATCATTCACAGCAAGTTTACCTAGTTGTTTTTTAATGTTCCCCTGAGCTATTGATGATGAGCCATTTGCTCCACCTTCCTTCTGCCCTCTGCAGTGCTCCTCTCCTTGGGAAAGCAGCAGCAGGCCTAGACAGGACAATAAAAATTACTCTACACCATGGCAATTTATTCATGCCGTACATTAACTTAGATGCCAAATATTATAGTGTTGGAAAAAAAGAATATTCATATTTGACATTATTAACTTGGTCTTAGCCCAGTATTAAATCATTATTTATTTACAGCACAAAATGAAAACTTCTTACAATACAGATGGATCATTATTCTTCCATAGATTTCCCCTTTTTTTTCCATTCACAGACAAAAGTTGCCTTTTTGGTCTTGATTTGTACAATGAGAACCAGCCATTTTCTACAAGTTTTCCAGTTAATTGAGGGAAGGATACTGTGCCTCTAATGGGTCAAAGTCCATTGCATTGTCTTTGCTCTAATGAACTTCTGCGAGGACACAATAAGCTTTAAAAAATTCTATCTCTGCTGAGAATCGGTGATCAGCCACTCTTGTTTATGTTCTTTATTTTTAACCTTTGTTTAGATATAGCCACAGGGTAACCATAGGAAAAAGAATTACTACTGTTCCTCAGCAGTACCAAGCTCTCCTTGTATTCATTGACAATCATAATTAAAACACAATTGAAGTCACAGATCCTGCAGATACATGTTTTGACCATTTAATTGGTTTTTATTGTGTATTGGAATGAGGTAAGACTTGGCCTTTCTATGGTGAAGAAACTTTCCTGTAAACAGGATTGACAGAAATTTGACACATGGAGCATGTTGGTTTCCACATTTTTGCCTTATCTGTATCCAGGCTGCCTGGCAGCCTGTTAGCTTGGTATGTGATAAACCAAATAATGTGACTGATTCAGGGTTTGCATGATTTTATTCACATTTGTGGCAGACTGTCAACAGGAATCAGTGAGGACTCCATCCTCTGAACACAGAGACCACAAACGAAGATGGCATTGGCATAAAGCCAACCTGAGAACCAGCCCCAACTCTTAAAATCTTAGATCTCATAAAGGAGGAAAAAGGCTTTCCAGCACTTGCATTTCCAGTGGAAAGCTTGAATGTCAAGGAGTTAAAAACCATAAAACACACCAAAAGAGCATGATTGCTTATTAGCAAAATGACTAAAAAACACTCTATGACTTTCGAAACTAGATCTTGGAATATTTGATGACAATATTTGACTAGGATTTTATAGCATTGTAAAGCACATATACATTGGGGCACAGGTCATTTAATGAGAGGCAAACACAAACGAAGAACACACTCAGATCCTCAAATATGTCAAAAGAACTGCATATATCACATCTCTACCAAAGTTAAACTTAAAGCTGAATGATACATGATACCACTTATTCAAAGAAAGCCCGATCTCTAAATTGAGGAGGAGGATGAAAACCAATCTGCTGAGGAATTCTGTCCCATCAGCCAATTTTAAGGGTATGGGGCTGGTGCTTGAAGACACACAGGAAGGTCCACACCATGCCTGTCACTAGAAGAATGCCAAAAGTTTTGCAGTCCTGGTGACTTCCTCCTCTGTGGAAAGACATATCAGCAGTTCTAACTATTGAAACCAAACATAAAACTCAACATCTTTCCATACATTCAGTTTCCTTTCAGTGGAGTATCTGGAGTGAGTTTAACAAGATGTACAAGAGGCAGACATGCAAAATTCAACATTTAAAGGCCAATACAGTAGCACAGCATGTGAGGAACCACTGCTGAGCACCAGATGTACCATCACTGTGCAAGTGTGCCAAAACATTTATCTCCAAGACTCAGAGCACATTAAAATCTATGGAAGTGGGGGGCAGGGGGGGGGGTTGTCCTGGCAAATTTGGAGTAGAATGATAGATTTGGCCAGAGGAATTGACAGGATGACATCTTTGGAGATGGAAGCAACGTGTTCCCAGCGGGACTCCAGGCTGGAATACTTTTCAGAGTTTCTCTCTTTCCCTTCCATAGAGTCCTTTTTCAGGGTGGTATAGCTGATTTTCCCTCAAAGCTCCATTGTCAAGAAGGCAGGGCATTGGCTAGAAACAATGAGAAAAATCCTGGTCTTGTTGTTTAACAGCAGGAGTAAAATCCACTAGCAAACTTTGACTTGCAAGTCAGCAAACACATGGGTTCTGGTCGATTATTCTGGAGTCTTTCATAATAGTATGGTAGGTTTTTTTCAGAGCACTGTGAAAAACATTACTGACCAACAGGGTTTCTTAATTAGTTAAACCAAACCGGTCGGCACCCCAGTTTTTTCTTCTTGAAAGGAAAAACGTACTCATTACATTGAACTCAACAACAGAAAGTCTTTAAAGTGTGGATCGATTCCTGCTATAATGTAGAAAAACTTTTTTAAAGTTGTTAACTGGTGTTTCTGAGCTTTGTCCTGGAGATAGGTTTAATTAAATTATTCATGACACCAACAGTATGCAAGGCATATAAAAGGCTTTAATCCACTTAGTGGCTTAACCAAGAGGAAAAATAGGAGCAAAGCATGTAATCGCTACAGACAACTGGCCTATATGGTTGCTCTGTGAAAACCAGCATGAACTTCTGGATGCTTATGCATCAGAATGATATTCTTCTGAGTGTAGTCTTGTCATTCATGAGCTGTGTAACCATCAGTCTTTTGTAGACCCTCTTCACTGCTGTAGGGAGCTTACAGGAATTTTTATTCCAACCTCTGCAAATGAAAACTTATTTCATCTGAGACCAAACACATTTTTTTATTTCCAAGAAGATGACTAGATGATATATTATCTTTGGACACAACATCTGGATGCCTTTCCATTTTATTTGGCAGACATATAAAGACTTCTCCATTGTGTATATAGCTTTGTTTTTAACATTAGTGTAGCAATCAAGCAAGAATATGCTCATCATCCTGATACAGTAGTATCCCCAGTGAGCACCATTCCTCCAGAGAAGCTCCCAAAACCTTCTGTCCAGGATGCTCAGGAATCTCTACTGACACTTGTCAAACTAATATTTTTGGGTCACAAGCCACCCTTGCAACACTTTCAAGCTTTACAAAGGGTAAACTTTCATTTTATATTTTATTTTATCTTATTTTGGGGTTTTGGATGTAATTTTGAAGTTTAGACTCTCATGTAATACTATTTTCTGAGATGAGACCTTCTTCTTAGCAGCAGCGGAGTAACAATGAGACACACATTTTCCCTTGCCAAGGTCTCAGCCAACAGCTCATCCCCCTTCTCCACTATAGCAGGAACAGAACAAGTGCTGACATTTTCTTCACAGAACTGATCATGAAATCTGCTCTTGATACAATTTCTCGGTAGGTTTCCAGAGCCATACAAAGACAGGATTGCGTGCATTATATTCATTGTGGTCACAATTGCAAGAAATGTGAGGAAGGACGAAATTTTAATAACCAACAGCAGAATTCCTGCTGACTTCCTGGGAGCCTGTGTTTCACAATCACACTCTAAATATGTATTCTATGGTCACAATGAGAGAGTGGGATGTTTAGTAATGGCATTTTTAAAATTATTGCCATAAAAATAGAGACTGACCATGTATCACCACGACCGGTTATCTTCTGGAAAATTTATGCAGCAAGACTGATGTGAAGACTTAGCCAATGCCCTAATTTGGTAGTAGCATAAGAACTGAAGAACCCTTCAAAGTTCATTCAGCAAACCCAGTTCTGTTTCTCCCTTGGCTTAAGGGCCTCCTACAGTATTCTGTGGAGGGGATCAGTGAGGAGGAGCTTCTTTTTAAATGCAGAGAGGTGTGAATCACTGGTTTTTGAGAGAGGTCAAAATATTTTAACTGGAAGAAAGAGCACGAATGCCAATGATATGACATCTGATGGGGATCTATACCTATTCATACAGACTCTTATTAAATCTTGGGAAAAAAAGATAAATTTGTCGCATTTTGTTGATAATCACATTTTTTATGATATGTGTATTAATAAACATCTCACTTTTCTCCTAGTGTCTACTGCCAAACTGTTAAAAAATGTCATCTGAAAAGAAGCAGAATAGTTTGAGTGTTTATCCAGTAATACTTTCTTTATGCGTTGTATTATCCACACTGGACAATGCAAAGCATCTGAAAAGTGCTGGTTTTGTAAGTCTGAAATGTGAGGAATTACAGGCAATGTAAACAAATGTGAATCTCTGACGCACATTAGAATTGTTATAATTACACAGCATGTAAGACAAAGATAAAATACTGATACCACATCTATGACAGAAAACTACCATTATTGTTATTTACATTACAAGAGGATAATAGTTGTTATCAGAAGAACACCCTAACCCTGAAAGGTGTTCCAAATACAAAACTTGAGCAACTCACCAAATACAAAACTTGAGAGAGCAACTCGGGTGGTTTCCCCACGACTGTTCAACTGTTCAAATATGACCCTAATTCAGTAGCAGTACCAGCTTTACGTAGGCTTAAAAATTAATGACATCTTAAATGATACCAGCAGATGAGGCCTCTTGAAGCCTCAGAACAATATTCTTGGACAGAGTACAGAAAAAAATCCCATTTATTTTGTCTGTTCCTGCAAGCACATTGAATTTAAGTCCAGAACTGTACCCATTCTAGTCCAATATTTCTTTGGCATGTTTATAATCCATCGATGAAAAATGAATGCCACAGATACCATAAAATATTTCTTTGCAGCATTCAGAATATCCATGTAAAAAAGTTTTAAGACAATCTCATCCACCAGTCAGTCATTTTTGCAGAGTTGTTTACAGTATGAGCCAGCCGTGTGTGCTGGCACCAGGACCTGCCGTGTGCTGGGCTGCATCCAAAGCAGCGTGGGCAGCAGGGCAGGGGAGGATTCTGCCCCTCTGCTTTGCTCAGGTGAGACCTCACCTGCAGAGCTGCCTCCAACCCTGGGAGCCCAGCACAGGAAGGACATAGAGCTGCTGGAGCCAGTCCAGAGCAGGGACACCAAGATGGTCAGAGGGATGGAGCAGCTCTGCTGGGAGGAAAGGCTGGGAGAGCTGGGATTGTTTAGCCTGGAGAAGAGAAGGTTTTGGGGTGACCTCATTGTGGCCTTGCAGTGCCTGAAGGGAGCCCACACGGAAGATGGAGAGAGACTCTCGACAAGGGCCTGGAGTGACAGGACATGGGGAATGGCTTCAAACTGACAGAGAGAAGGGTTGGATTGGATATTGGGAAGCAATTCTTCCCTGTGAGGGTGGGTACACCCCGGCACAGGCTGGGGAGAGAAGCTGTGGCTGCCCCATCCCTGGAAGTGTCCAAGGCCAGGTTGGATGGGGCTCTGAGCAACCTGGGATAGTGGAAGGTGTCCCTGTGCATGGCAGGGGGGTTGGAATGAGATGATCTTTAAGGTTCCTTGCAACATAACCCATTCTGAGATCCTGTGATAAACTCGGTAAAGGAAACAATGAATTTCGGGTAGCTCAGTGTGGCCTGCAATGAGAAGGAAAAGCAGGAAGATGCACACGGCCAGTTAAGACCACACTGCACTCTGTGCTTTAACACGTCCCCATCTGGAATCAAAAAAGCCAATCAGCTGGAAGCTACATCGGATCTGCCCTAACACAGCTCATTTTATGTTTGCACAAAGCACATTCGATAACTGCACTGACACCATACACGATCAGAAAGTGAGCATAAATTGTATCTGTCCCACTAATGAACAATTTTTATGGGTGGCTAATTCCTCCTAGGAAACCAGATGAAATCTTATCACATATTCCCATCATCTAAGGGGTGGGGAAAAACCTGTAAACTCCAATGTGTGCACACAGGAAACAGACTGGGGAAGAGGAGGGTCTAGAGTGCTATCAGGGAGTTTCAGTGTAAAAAGGAATTTGGCTCCCTAAGGTCATGTCTGTGTGGATAATTTCAAACAGCCAGGAATTGACATTGCCATTTACTGAACTGACAGGACATGACACACTTTTGATCAGAAGCCAATGTAAAGATGGCCAAAAATCTGCAAATACTGATGTGATCTCAGCCTTTGGAATGGCTACTGCTGCTTTTTCTTTGTTCTGCCGCCTAATGACGGAGCGAAGGAATTCAATGCTTCAAGGAATTCAGGTGTAATTTGTCCAGGAGATTTGTCCAGCAAGGCAAAAATTCAAATATTCCTATATCTTAAATATAGGCAGTACACAAAAAAACATGTGGCAAATGATTCCCTCCTTGTGAAGGACTTGCACACACAGAGTCTCAGAGCCAATCCAGAATCCTGTAAAGGAAGCAGACAGGGGGAAAATAGAAACTGACAGAAATGCAACACAAATGTGCAGGACTGGATCATATCACAATATTCAGCATTAATTTTGTGGAAACTATTAGCTACAAATCACACTGTTCTGTTCTCGAGCACCAAGTAGAAGTGTTAAAACAAAATGAGTCCAACTGACACCAGTGAAAGACACCCCTTTATACACCGGATTTACCTTGCCTTTTAGGTCACTTCTAACACAAAAAACTGATTGCTTAAACCATGTCTTTACATAACAAGATTTATGGTTTATTTCTAATATAAAGTACGTCATCATATTATTTGAGCCTTGGTGATCTAGTTCTTGCATTCTGATCCTAAAGATTAGTTCTAGGGTTTCTTGTTCCTCCCAATACAGTTTTGCCAAAATAGTAACACCACCAGCCAGACCTCAGAGGCAGATAAACATCTACCCTTTAGACCTTGAACATGTTATTTTCTCTTCTCTGTCTTCAGTAAAAAGGAATATTGCCTCATGTCCAGGCCTAGAAGTAAAACCCAAGAAGTTCATCTAGGAATCTGCTCATGCCACATTCCCACAAGTACACACACATCACACACCGTGAGACAGTGCCAGCCAACCTGTTTCATCTGACACTGCCTCTACATTGCACAAACATCCACGTGTGCATCTGTGTCACCTCGGGGCAGTTGACAAAGACAAGCATTTCACTGGCTTAGGAGTGATAAATAAGTAGGTGACTGCAACACNTTTTTTTTTTTTTTGTCTGCCAGAAAAAAGAGAAACTGATCAGTCAATCAAGAAGTATCAAAAATATTACAAGATTCCTATCTATTTGCAGGGTAAGGTCATCATCTAGTAAAACCAGCATTATTTGCTTATTCAGTGAACCTTTGTGTATACAGAAGACAAAACCTTTGGTTTTGATCAACAAAACGAAGCATGGAAAAAAGATTTTAATAAAACCCTACACTTTCTGCAATACATATTTCATACTGCCAAATACAATGGAGCCATTTGGTGTCTCCTTATTGCTCTAAGAGAGAATTTTATTAAAAACGACTGCTGATGCAAAAAACCCAGCTAAACAAAACCAAAACGCTGCTGAATAACAAGAGCCACACTAAAGAAATACCCATAAGTCCCCCAGTGAATCATAAGCTCACCATAAGAGAGATCATTCTTAGTTTATTCACGTACCTAAGCACGAACACTTATTTTCCTTTATTTCATTCAGAACTCTTTAATAACTAAGGCCCTAAGTCGACAATCAGTAGAGTGTAGGCACAGAAATTCCACTCCATTTGCTGTTAGCAAGACTAGAAAGACCTATGACTTGATCCAAAGTCCAGTAATGTCTGTGGGGAATTTTTTTTTTGCTTCCTTCAATGCGCTTCGAAAGGGCATCTGAGGTCAAGAAGCTGCACTCCTTATTCTGTCAGAAATTCCACTGAGGCAGTGCAGTATCAGTCTCCACATAATTACATACATCTTCTTCCTGAAACTGAGGTCAGTCACATTAATTGTAATTTCATGAGAAAATGACTTTTGGAATGGAACTAGCTCTGTAAGACAGAAACAAAATACATACTATACGTTGGTTATGGCAGTGTTTTGCATTACACTATAAAGACTCACTGTTTAATTTTTAAATTTTTATCGATTGCTAGAGCTGGAGTTTTTTATAAATGACTTTAGAAGTGCCTGACAACACTCTTATGTTTCGTGACTGATTCCTCTGTTATACATCAAGAGTAGTAAGAAATAATAAGCTCCTCAGGCTCACCTGAGGGAATGGACTTGGGTATATACTTTGGAAATAGAGATGGATTTATATCACTATTCAGTTACATTTGTCTTAATTTTTTAAAATATCAAAAATGATGAATCACATCAACACATGATGATGAATTTAAAAGAGACATAACAGGGAAACGTTTTCATAATTTCTACAGTTATCTAGAACTTCAGCCGTGGGCTACTAGAAAATACAATGAAAGCAAAATCATAAATAAAACCAATTTTTTTTCCCAAGGACTTTTTTCCCTTCCATATTTGCAATCTGATAATAGCAACAAAAGAAATAAATAACATCATCCACAAATATTTCTATCAAGCAGAGTTTCAGATCAATCTTGAATCAATGATACAATCCCAAGAGATTAGAATATATTATTTTGCTGAATTGAGATTTGCAGCTTCACCAGTGGTACTGAGAATGTCAGTCTCTGTTTTCCTCTGTGGTTGGCTCTTCCTTTAATAAAACGCTTAATTGTTTCTGGGCACATGAAAGGAAAAGTTCCAAACTATGCAGATTTCTCTGTCGGACAACTTCATCAAGCTGTTGAAATAAAATAAACAAAAAGCAAAAATTCAACCATGTTCAGCAACAAAAATTCAACAACCAAATGTGACAACAGCAAAAGAACCAGAGTAATTTCAATGTGTGCCATTTAGTAACAACTTTCAATGAAATATTTGAGTTCCTTCAAATAAAATGCACACAAGACTAAAAGTATCTTTAAAGCTGTCAAATTCTGCATAAGGTATTTGAAAATTCTAAACAGCCAAGCTGTCACATTGGGAAAATCCCCACAGAATCTTTTAAAATTACAGCTGTTGCTTTTATAAAAGGCACTGCTTCTGCCTTAAAATGAGCTATTTATAACTGCACATTCAAAACTTCAAAGGCGACTGTTAATGTAAATGGCAGCATGTTTAAATAGTTCCCAGAGGAAAAGTCACAATATTTACTGCCTCCTTTGTTTATCCTACATTTTATGAGAGTCCCCTACTGTCAAATAATGTGAACTATATACTTAGTTGTACTAAAGACAATGGATCTTTCTTCCTCATCAAAAAAGATAAGAACACCATAACAAGACTTGGTAGGTTATATCATATATATGACATGAAAATAGGGCTTACTGAAAGGTATCTGAATTTTCTTAGTATCATAACATTAATAAATAAAATGCACTGCACAATTCCTTCTGTTTGAATTTTGAAGTTCAAATGTCAAATAAAATACCACAACTGAGGCATGTTTTCAATTTGGCTATCCTTTAATCAGTCACAAGTTCATCTAAATACATATATTTAGACAATGACATAATGGGAGCCTTAAAGGTAGCGTGACATAAAGGTTATGCCACTGGAGAGAAAGGAAGACATGGAATTTTGAAGAAGTCCAGCACTTCTGTCAGATTGTTGCATATAAGTCCATATGAAATGTCTTGCCTCTTGTACCTCCCACTCACAGCTTTAATTACAGCCTCCAACAAAAACCGGTCCCGTGGTATCACACTGCCCATGTATGCTTTCCAATCAGCAGTCTAGTTAGTTGCTCTATCAATCACTTGAATGGAAATTTTGTTTTATAACAGATGGACTGTTTTTTTCACATACCGTACTTTGAAAGGCTTCACTTTGAAAATGCACTCAGGATAAAGCTGCAGCACTGTGACAATCCACAGAGGGAAGCATTTATATGACCCTGTGCTTTGCTGCTCCATAAATTGTTCTAAAATGCAAAAACAGGCTCTGGAAGTCAGAATATTTTGACAACTCGTTTCAACAGAGGTGAATGTGTCAAATCTAGGCACCGGCAGAACACACACATATTTTCTAGAAGCCACACAATCATAAAATTCTCCTTCAGTAATAGAATCATAGAATGGTTTGGGTTGGAAGGGACCTTAAAGATCATTCAGTTCCAACCCCTCCTGCCATGGGCAAGGGCACCTTCCACTAGCCCGGGCTGCTCAGAGCCCCATCCAGCCTGGTCTGTTTGGGCTTCCACTTCTGCAAATTTCCAGCTGTTGTTCCGAGTTCTGCATCTCAGCAAAAGCAGCATTAGTGCTCCACACACAGCCTGATGCCAACGAGCCCACTGATTTACAACAGGTTTTAAAGCAGATGTAGTTCTAATAAATTTCAGAAAGGTCTGCTCTTGATACATTCAAGAGACAGCTGCTACTGGTGAGAAAATGAAAGAAACAGCAAACTGTGCTCTAAAGAAGCTGCACCTAGAACAGCTAGGCTGGACCAAAGGAACAAAATAAACATGCTGTTGTGATGGTGCAGTTCCTCTGATTTGAAAACTATCTTGTCTCCTTCCTATCTTCTGGTCCAATACATAAAGAACATTTTGCTTGGGGAAGCTTGCAGATGTTTTTGTGCTTGAGATCCATATTTCTTTGGGGAATGGGCAGATACAGTGCAGTCCACATAATATCATCTGTTACATTATGATGATTCTCTTAAAACATGAGGAACCTCTTTCTCTACACATATTATGTCAACAGATTCTGTTACTTGTGGTTGGTATATCAGCTGGAGGAGCTTAGCAGGAAACTGGATTTCATTGGTTTCCTTTTATTGCATGTTATATCATCTACACTCCCAGATAGTTCTTCACTGAGCTTAGACCAAGAGCTTTGGCTAATTTCTCCATTTTCCTTTCTTGCAGCCCTTCCTTGCAAGTTCTGCTTTAATGAGATCAAAGTAGCTCACCAGATGTGTGTTCTCATTTGCTGCTTTCAACTTTCTTAACCAAGGCAGCAATCTCAAATGGTATATGATTAAATTTATTTCACCAAGTGCTAATGTAAATGTTTAATGTGTGAAGTGATTGGCTGCAGTATGAACAAACCAGAATTTCTTTAGGCTTGAAAGAGATTTTAAAAGTCTCAAATGAATTAAGTACACATTTGGGGAGTCTTTGTTGAACTCAAGTGGTTTGTTGGTAGTCTCCATTTGTGCATAAGAAAAATTTATTGCTTGTTAAAAGTTTATGTAAATTCAATAACATAAAACTGCAGAATTCAGTTCCCCCTTGTTTGCTCAGTTTATGAATAAGCTTTGCCTTGAGCAGGACATTTTAAAAATCCCCCATGCTACAGTAAATGAAAAAAAAACAATCCAAAAAGACTTGGGACCTCCACATAACACAAAATAAGAAACAACAAAATGATGCTTGCTTTGAAAATGGTACATTTGAATGTATTCAAAAGGAGAATATTCTCATTAAAGGAGAATTTGGCTTGGCTGGGAAATAGAAACCAATCCAATTAAGCTTTGTTATATAATATATTGTTTAATGAACTGTTAGCAATAGACACATTTTTTTGAGCAGTTCCTCAACATTGCTGTGCCCTTGCTTGCAGAATATACCCTAACATGTGAAAATATATAAGTAAGGCATTTTAAATCTCCTTTTCCCAAACAGCCTTCCCTCTATATTTTTAGGTTCTGTTCACTTCATAGAATGATCTCATTATTTAAACAAACATAAACGGACATCTGGCAAATTCAAACTGAATGTGACTCTCATGCAAATGCAATCAGTATGAATAACGCAGTTGGGATGGAGCATTCACACAACCAAACCAACCCAACTGTTCTAATTCTATAGATACTGAAAAAATACACCACATCACTGCAGAACAACCAAGAGAGGGCATTTTTCTGCATCATACCATCACTGTTGTCATTATTAATTAGTGTTTCTCTTCCACCATATGAAATCTATTAGTTCAAAGTTCCAAATTCATTCGACTGTGTCCTTAATTAGCTCGACGTTTTAATGGTCCTGAACTTCATTATTTTAAGTTACTCAACAGTATCTTTTAAACTGTGTACACAATTATTTTTTTATTTTTTTACTGGTTAAGAACCAGAGATTGTCTCTCTAAGCACTTGTATGGATCCTATTGAGAAACTGGCTACAAAAGATTTGAAAAAGTGCTTCCCGAACTCCGCAGGGTCTAATGAGTCCCCAGATTCCCACAATCGTTCAGATATTTCATCTACCAAAACGAGCTCAGTCTTGCAGGGCATTCTAAAATGCATTTGCTGCTGGTTTTCCCCTTTTCTTTAAACCTTCAATCCACTTCTGAGGTTTAAGTGTGGTCCCACAACCCTTCTGGCCAGGATGACTGGATGAGACACCCTTTGGGGTCCCACCTCAGTCCCATCTGTAGACTGCCTGGGAAGATGTGCCTTTGAGACATGCAAGGCATGACCCGAAGGGAGGCTCAGGCAGAACTCCTACCAGTGGATGCAAGAATTTGGCTCAGGAACTAAAAAGGAAGGCTCCCACCTGACTGCACAGCATTGCCATCAGGCAATGCTTCCATCCCAACCTGCTCTGCTTTACTTTGTCAGCTCATCTCCCCCTGTATCACTTCATCCACCCGTAGCTCGAAAGAAACCAAAGTTAATAATTATTCTTAGCTATGCATTTTCTTGGCTTTATCATATATAGTCCAGTTTCTCTGTGAAATGGAATGAGTCTCCCAGGCCGATGGCTGAAGTAGAAATCAGTTTCTGACACAAATAACAGCACATGCACACCCCTCCACATCTTCCCTTGCAATGCCTTCCTGCAAACAGGTATGCTTTCATGGCACACATGCTTATCTTCCTCTCTTGAATATTTGTCAACCCAGAAAATATTTCAAATTTCCAGAAGAGAAACCCAGTCAGAACTCCGTAAATTATGTCAGAATTATATTATCCGTTTCTAGGAACTAATAAAATATCATATGGAAAATATAATTTTTGGTTTAGCACTGAAGGTTTAAGGATGATATCCTGATCTCACCATTGTAAAGATATATTTCGTTATAAATCTCACTGCGACCTGAAGTTCACCCAGAAAAGTGAAGAAAGCAAAATTAACATTACATATGGCTCTTCAATTTTCCCTTTTGTATAAAGAAAAAACATATTAAAAAGTGTATTTTTCAAAACTGTTTCTCATTCTGGGCCTGATCCTGGGCCCAATCCTGGTCCTGAGCCTGATTCTGGGCATGATCCTCCAAACCCAAACATATTTGCAGCTGTAGAAATAGTAGCTACATTTATTCAAATATGCATTGAAAAATGTACCTGTACTTGAAATGATAATCTGAGGATTAAATGCAGTTCATCTCACTACTCTGCCTCTGTGATACTAACAGGAGTCAAAAATTGCAATCTTTCTTTTCATCATGAAATTCTACACATCAAAAAAGAGCAAAGATGTTGAGGAAAAAAGCTTTATATTTTATTACCAGTATTTTTCTAGCTGATTGCACACATGTAGACTGTAAAATAAATAAAAAATAATCATGCCACTATAATTTAATGGAGCGGAGCAGTTTCCCTAAGATCGTAAAATCAGAAATAAGTTTTGGAGTCCTGCTGATTTTATAGGAAATACATAAAGAAGTACATCAAGAAAACATTCTAGCAATGATATATATGCTTATATTCACCATAAAAGGGGGAGAAACAGTGGGAGAAGACTTAAAATCCTGAAAGTATCCTTTTCACTCAAAGAAAATCATGGAAAGACGGGAAATTTCAAATGCAAAATGAATGTTTTAGGGAACTGAAAACACAAGTCCAGGCTAGTGAGGCTCACATAAAGGCTTTCCATTTATTTACTGCTTACAAGCTGCTGCTTGTTGGCTGTTTAATAGGTAATTCTTGGAAGTTGAATATTGATTAGCCACAGAAAATTATTTAAATACATTATCCTAGCATAACTTCATTTTTTTTCAAAGGACTCGTGGTACAAACAAACCCACTTGTTTCCTGTCCCTTTTCTAAGAATGTTCAGTAGAAACAGGACATTTTAACACTGCAGGTAAAAGCAGTTGAGACTTTGTTGTAATATTTGTTAAAGTTTATCTTATTTAGCCTTAATTTCTCTGTGTATTTTTATTATTGACAAACATACCAAAGGTTTGTATATTTGCTGTTTGCAAACTAACTGTAACTGATTTCTATTTCTTATTTTTATATGGTCTTGTAGTGGATGAAGTTACCAACTAAAAAGCTTTTTTACTAAAGAACTAAATATAAACTGAAGAATGATAATAAACATACCTCAGATTACTATTTTTTAAACAATGTCATTAAAAATCTTTGCAAAAAATTGACATAAGCCTAAAGTAACAACAAAGTGAACTTACATTCTTGTCGGAAAAGACTCCGGAATAATTTTCCATTTTACTCTATAGTTGTGACTTCACACAGTTTGACCACCACGGAGATGGATGTGTCCATGGAGAACAGAACACAAGGCAAAAGCATTGATGATGACAGGCTGCTTTCCTAGATATTTATCTACTAATTATTAAGGGCTAGAGGAACAGATTCAAGTCCACAAAATCAGTAGAATCAGAAATATAAGTTAGTTAAGTGTAAAAAAGGAATTATTCTGATGCTTGATTTCTTCATGCACATAAATAATTTACTAAAAAATTCCGTCAGTGGCACTTTTTCCTCTGTGCAGGGACTCACTTGACAGATTCAATATGATGTTGAAAATGTATTGGGTTGCTCATGGAGCAATTAATCCAGATGTGACACAACTGCTTGTTTAGAGACAACCATTGATGTCGCAACTGAATTTGCCTTTAGGTATTTCTGTTTAGCCTAATTACACATATACTGTAGCCATATGTAATTTTTTTAAAAGTCATTTTACCATCAGTCTGCATCATAAAATACAGTTATGGTCCTTCTAAACAATGGTCTGAACTTCAGTGCTAAGTGAATAAATGACCGCATTTTAAATCTGTGGCATTTTCTAAACGTTTTTAGAGATAAATTATTTTTGAAAAATCATGAGTTTTCTTGTATGATTAAAACTTTTGCAGACTCCTCCTTCCCCAGTTCACAGTGTGAAGCAATCCCTATTGCAACTCAGTGTTAGGAGTCTCTGCATGTGCTGTGCTGGGTGTTGGCCAACAAACCCATCGTTCAGCAGAACATCACAGTGTAACCATACCCTCATAAATGTCTTCTCACAGCTTCTCTGGTAGATGCCCCTCTTTGAGGAAAATTCAGAGACAAGGGGGTTTGTTTGGTACAATTTTTATGATACATACACAGGTTTCATTGAGCATTTTTTCCCCCCCACAAACTAACCCACACTAGTGAATCATCCTGACGCGAACCTGAAATGTTCTGTAGTAGCAGAAGTTCAGCTACATGATTATAATTTCTAGTAAAACTGTGGTCCCAGCACTCTTTCCTGGTGCACTAACATGAACTTCTCCCTGCAGGTTCAACAGAAGGCTTAAAAAAAAAATCCCTAGCACATTAAATAGATCATATAAAAAAATTATTGCCTTGAGGAACCTGCAAATCTGAGAGTTGGATGAGGAAACAATGAACTACTTCCTCTCATTTCTATAATGGATGAGAAGGAAAACAGATCCATATGGTACATATGTTGTAGCAGAGCTTATTTTAGAGCTAATCCCAGGACAGGACATTTTTGTCTGTCCACCTGTGAATTTCTACTATTGATAACACTTACTAAGTATATAAAAACAAGATTCTTTGTGGCTGTAATTTATACAGTATCTGCTACACATTAGAAAGTCATCAGTGTTCAAGACATCCTCCAGGAAAGAGTGATGTTTAATAAATTATATTGCCATGTGAAAATGTTTTTTTTTCTCTTTAAATAAATAATGCTGCAACTTCTAAACCTTAAGGATTTTATGCTCTGAACTTGATCATTAAAATAAAACCATATGTTGGACACATCTTTAAAACAGATTTCCCTGGTTTCCAAAGGTGATGGGAAAACACCCTGTCAACCCACTCAGAATCTCCAGTCTCCCAGCTGGACACAGGGGTGTTAGAAAACACCGACTTTCCTTCATATAAATAAGAGAAGAAAATTTGCTTTCAGTCAAGGAAATTCAATTGAGTGCATGGAGAACTAAAAACGGTCACAGCACCTGCTCAGACTACTGGAAAAGGTGTAAAATAGGCACTTTCTAAGCCCACAAAAACACTAATGGAAATATTTAGTGCATTAACACATGAGCAGTCTCTGGAGGGACCTACCTACTTAACAGATTATGAACATGGGGTTCCCCGACCCCATTATTTATAGACTATCACCATACACTAAACGTTTGGAGTTCCCATAATTGCTACTAAATTGGTCTAGCAATCTGTTTGTCCTGGTTTGAAGACAAAGATTTCAAGACTCTTGATAAACATATATGAAAACAGCATCCTTACAATATCTGAATGGCTAATGGTTAGTGTTTGGTCCCGGCAAGTGTCTGCACAGCTTCTGAGACACACCAGATTACAGGCTGCACAAGGCAGGCACCAGCAGAAGATTAATCACAAAGTTGGTCAAATTCATCAGATCACCTCCTCTGATAGGGAAGAAAGAACTAGAAATGCACACCAGCACCCAAAGAAGGGATTTCTAAGTGACAGACTCCTTTCTATGCAGGTTTGTCAGACCCTGAATGCTCACTGAGCACAGAAATCCTCAAGAGTTTTCTGTTCATCTCCAACAGGTTTAAGTATCCATGTCAGTCTTGGGCACCCTCACATGTTTTAATACGGTTACAAATGACTTGGCAGAGATTACACAGGGCTTCTGTGTAGCTTCATAACCACAAATTACCACCTCTCCAGGAAAATGCCTGAAGACTATCAGACTATGCTTCCTGAAAAGCCACGAGTGCAGGGCTGGGTGATAGATCTGGTAGCAAAGATTTGCTTAATTTGTAAGTATGCTTATGTGTTCCAGACTAATCCAGGGCAACCAAGCTTGCTTAAAAGCAGCAGCAATCTTCTTACATGTAAAATTTCTATTGTTATCAAGCCAAACAAAAAAATGGTATCTGATGGGCTCATGTTGAGTTGAGTCATGCTCAGAGAACTGCCTTACAGTACCAAGAACTGGATTAATTAAGCCTAACTAAAAAAGCCAACAGCAAATACAGGCATTAATAAGAGCAATTTTTTTTTTTTATTACTGTGAGAATGTATTTTGTATTCTCGGGGGATAAGTATGTAAAAGAGAAATAATCATTGCATCAAAAGTGTTTACAGTGTATAAAAAGAGGAAAAAAACCCTACCCTAATAATGTGCATGACTGGGAAACCATGGGGCAAACCTTTCCATAGTTGTATAACTGCTCTTGCATTGCCAAGAGTGCTTTCTGATCCATCATTAGAAGGAGTTTCACCAGGAGCCCATCTTCATTGCCTCTCAGAAGTATAACAGGTGGTTAATAATACACATCACATCACTGCTTTAGGCTGGGAGGAGAAAAAACAATGCTATATATAAATTTGAAACTACAAACAACATAAAGAGTCAGACTATACTTAGTCTGCTTAGATATCGAGGAGACTGGAGTTGTATCATGATTATTTGAAGGTTCCTGGGAGGTTGTGACACTACACGTCACTGGGTATATCTGAAGCAAAGTGTCCCCTAACAACACATTAGAGTATTGCAAATATTGAAGCAGCATGAGAAAAATCCTTCCTCTTGGTTTTGAGGATCACTTAACAGCCAGATTTTCATTTTAATGAAATTTGAATTCTTAAGATGTGACAGGATGAAACAGCATATCCTTGAAGGCATAGGCAAAGGTGGTATCACATGAAATACAGGTATCTTTCTAAAATTACCATTGAAGATTAAAGTCGATGGATTCACATGGAGAAATTAAACAAGGAAAATCAGTCTGCAGTGAACCTGTGACAAATTTAGCATTAAGTCAATGGAAAGCATATGGAATAGGATAAGTAATTAAGTATTAGGGCTCAGAGAATACAAAATTAATTTTCTACAATTAAAAAATTCCACAATTTCTAAAATTAATATTCAGACAGAAATTTTTGAGACCATACTTGGTACTGGATTGCCTCAATATGGAGAAGATTGAAGCTTTTGATAATGCTTTTCACTCACAGTCACATTTTACTGGAAATCTCACTTTGGAATTTGAAGCCCAACCACTGCAGCAAAATTCAGGACAGCTGCTGGAGAAGCACTTCACAGAGCTGCAGCCACAGCAATGTCATCAAAGACAAGACCTCCTCATCTCCAAACATACCCAGACTGAGCACCCACGGCTCTCAGCAGGTCACCACTTACAAGCAGAAGATTCTGAAGGAGGAGGAGAAAATCACCAGCAAAACACAATAATCTGCAGGCTTTGTGCTCCACGAAACCCCAAATCTGCCCACGCAGATGTAATGGATAAAGTGCATTCCCCAAAGCAGCTTCCTTTGGTTACTAGACTGGCTATTCTGCTGCTTTTCCAGAGGCTCTGGAGTGAAATAATAACATCAAGGACATCCAACCACAAACAGAATAGAGGGTTTTTACCTCAACGATACCTTATTTTAGATTATTTAAGAAAAGAGATGAGAAAGTGTTGCTAAGCAGGGTGGGGCGGGAGGAAAGGGCAAGGCAGGGAAAAATACGCTTGACCACGATAATAGTATGAGTCAGTAGCCTGGAGACAAAGAAGAAAAACAACATATATATATAATAACTATAAGTCATTGAAGCATCTTGCTAAATTTCTAACACATGGGTAAACACATGAATACAAAAAGTAAACAGGAAACCACATAGTTTTGCCTCATCTAATTAATCTTACTATTGCTGTAGGTAAGAAAATGTACTTCTTTATGTGTTTCTTGAGCGTCACAGACAACTTGATTAAGTCTCAGATTTTGATCCCACTGGCTTTGCTGCAGGAATCCAATTGCAGGAAACAATCATGGGAAAGACTCATCAAAACACATATGGTAAGCCCAACTTTTGCATTTACTTTTTCAAAGCAAAGTTCATGAAAAGGGTAAAAACAGCAAAAGGCATACCTGAAAACTAGAGCAAAGAAGCTGAAAGACTTGGCATAAAAATAGCTTGAAAATTTCTGCATCTAACCAGCTATGAAAAGTCTCCAATAATTCCCCAGCTAAAAACTCAACAAAAAAAGTAAGCAGATAAAACTACTGAGGTTCAAATATCGCCACATAAAAGAACTTGGGTGTAAATGAGAAGCACTACAAAAGAAACCAAACACCAATTCCTGACTATTCCTCAGCTGTAGCAAAACCCATTCAGGAACTGAACAACCCATCCTTGTGCACAAAGTTATCTCCTCATTTTATTTGTGCAGTGAACAAAAATAAAAAAACCCTTCCCCTCAAAACCATATGGTCAAGGGAATCTGCTAAGGAAAGGGACATTGTGGTGGCTCTGCAATTACTCTGAGCTAATCCTATCTTGGTACATGGACACAGAAGTTCTCCAAATTATCTTATTAATATGAGTGTGATCTCTGCATCTTCACAATACAAATCCAGAGACCACAAAACTGTCCCCGCATGTCATGGAAACACAATGAAGAAAAGGGTCTTCTGTGCTCTGTCCTTGTCTCTTTGGGGCTCAATTCCAATGTCATTAAAATGGTATCACAGAATTTTAAGGCTGGATGCGACTGTGCCCCAACTCCTGATCTTTGCCCTGGGAACTCACAATAAAGTCAATCGGAGTGGAACAATTGCCTGTTCTCTTTTGCAATCTGACAGTCCTGCAGGTGGATGCCAAAATGCCTTTGCTGAGCATGTCCATCATTAACTTTCTAAGACTCTTTAGGATCCCCTCGGTGCCAAGAGAATGGTACAGCAGGGACTTAGAAAAAGCCAAGAAGTTGACCTATGACTAAGAAAATAAAATTGCAGATGATATTCTTAGCTTTAATTAATCCAAGTTGATCATATTGAACTGATTAAACTTTCCATCTACTACAAAGAAATGTGGATTACACTAACTTACAGAGCAAATTTATAAATGCTGCTATGTTAGCAAAATACCTAGTTACATACACTCCAAAATTCTAAATTAAGAAATGACAGTGAAATACAAACCTGGTTACTAGAATATAGATTAATTTGAAAGACGAATAAAGGTTTTATTTTAATAGGAATGACAAAACCTTCACAAAGTCCTCCTCCTCAAAACATTCACTTACTCAGTCTACTAGAATACTAAATGTTTGACCTTCAAAAGTCAGCTGACCTGTCTAATTTTCTCACTGGGATGACAAAATAAGGGTATTCATGTTCATTTGCACACATGGATGCATTGGTTTTTCTGGGTTTTATTTGCTTTGGTGTTTTTTTTTCTTGAATTACTTACTCTTAGTTAATCTGAAGGTCTCTTGAAAATGCCTATGGACAAGAGTCATGAGTTGCATTGCAAAAATGCGTAATTCCACGTATCTGATAAAGAACTTTAATTTTTTTTCTTATCTTAACGTCAAAACCTATTTTCAGAAAGTCGTACAGAACGCAAAATAACCAATCTTCAAACAAATGGTCTGGTTGCAATTTTCACATTTCCAGAAGTACAGTATAAAATCCTAACACTGAAGGAAGAATCAGGAATAACACAGGAGAGCCTCCCTCATGGGGGACCAGAGGTGTGTAAGGATGCCTCGCTTCCTCCTGTCACACACAGCCTTCCTAATGGACAACAGAGAAATACAGGAGTCTCTCCTCCTTTCTTATCAACTACTTGCAGAATAGAGGGACTCTGGGTGACAGCTCTTGCATTTCCCTGGGTCTCAGGTGCTGCTTAATCACATAACGGTGCGAAAAACCACACCACTATCCACAGACAGATCCCTCTGGGTGACACTGTAGAGTGTACACTGCAAATCTTTCTTCCTGTGAACAGCCTATATATCCACAGCTGAATAATTATGTGACTGCAGGCCAAATCCAAAGTTAGTCTTGCAGTAATTGTAACGATACACATTGGATGAAAAACACAATACATCTCAATCACAAGGGTGGCTTTCAAATAGTGTAGTATCCAGTCAACTTGCTGCTGAACATTATAATTCATCCTGTTATTTTTTCCCTTTTTGGCTTTGATAGCACAATATTTTCTCAGTAATAACACCACTTGACTTCAGTTTCAACTGGAATCTCGCCTGACTAAAGAGTACAGGCATAATCTCAGCCTTTGTAGATTTATACACTGAGGCACAAAAGGATATATGAAACAGTTTTAACTTAAGTAGAGAATTTCAAACTCTGGTAATTTTACTCTAAAGTAATTGCAAAAAACATACAATAGGTTATGGATGTAGTTTCAAGTAAATCGCTTTCATCAGCATAAGTGATCACTCAAAGAGTTTGAAAATTGTAATTTTGGTTATTTAACAATTTGCTTTAGATTTCAACGAATCTAAGTGGCAGAGAATTGTATTTTTTTTCTTCTCTACATTTTTAAAAACAGCGTACTATAATTTCCAGGAAATTAAAAATTCTCTTAAATGCATGATGTTTCACTATTGAAAAGTGGCAGAAAAACGCCATAATACTCTCTGAAGAAAAATGTCTAACAGGGTCGATCAATTGAAATACTATATTCCTCCCTCAGAAACTCCCATTTCATTCTAATATTTAGAAACAATAGTTTTAAGGCTTATAGTGACCAAAAAGTTCAGCAAAAAAATGCCAGCCTCACTTCCACATCCCATGCAGTACTTGCTTCAGTATCCCTTATCCACAGAGGAGAAAAGGAGAGCCAGGTGCATCAACTCATCTTACACTACAACTGCCCATAAATCCCTTGCTTAATCCTTGGGATTTATACTGCTCTTTGAGTTGGGCAAAGGAGTAGTGTGAAAATGCTCCTAAAGCCTCAATGTAAATGTTTCTTTAATCCTATTAAAGCCACAAAACAGGCCCAGCTGAAGGAGCAGCAAACTGAGCTAAGGAACTCTCAGTGACCCCATCACTGCTGTCCCTCTCGGCACTGAACTGTTAGTCCCAAATTCATCCTGGGCATGGCACAGATGTCTGACATCAGACAGATTCAGGACATCAACATGGGGACCCCTCCATCACATACTGCACGCTGGTGTGTTCTGCAGGAACACTGTTTGGCATTGGTGATTTAAAGCCGAATTATTAAAATAGCTGATACAGAAACAGAAGATAGGAGGAAATGCTTTTAAATGTGTCTTTGCTGCATTGCACAGATCTTTATGCTCCCCAAACACGGCATTGAATTCGTCCAAAAATGATACAGCTTCATGGCTTTTCTTTTAAAGTCTGAAGAAGGGGGGAAATGTTGAAAGAAAAATACTCAAGGTGACACCACACTTTAAAAACTGGGAAACCGGTCTGTTAAAATGTGTTGGTGGTAACGTTTAGGGTTTGGACTCTCATTAATGTGGCCCCAGGGAAAATATAAACACTCTTTCTGAAATTAAATCTCGAGTTTGCCCACCGCAGTCTTGTTTTCAGCTTCAGCTGCTGGCACGTCAGCCTGCAATTGAGGCCTTGCATCAAATGCCAAGGCAAACATTCAGGAACAAGAATGGTAATGACACCCTATTTTGTTCTAAGGCATATTAAAATATAGCAGGCATTATAAAAAAAAAATTTAAAAAATCACTCATTTGAGATTAATAACTTAAAAGAAACTGATTCCATAAGCTCTCCCACTTGCACTTGTCTTCAAATAACAAACCTTCAGAAGAAAGCTGTGCTTGATGCCTGAAATGAAGCACACTTGCTAAACAGTGACACACATCAAAGTTCTGATAATGACTGGCCTACACTGAAGGGCATAAGCTTTACCTGCAAGGGCTCAAAACTAAATTCTCTGGTGATGATACGTGACTTTGCAAGTGACTTAACATGAATAGATCCATACATGAAAGTCACTAATCTGTAACACAAGTTTTTTCCAGCAGGATCCTTCCTATCTGGAATTGCAAGATATTCTAATATCAGTACTCTGTTACTCTAACATTTTCTACCAGCATCTGTTTAAGCAATCTCCCTTATTCCCACCTTCTTTTCTTAAATACTCTGCATTCAAGGTGAAGGTGGGCTGCTCCAGCTATTAGGTTTTCCCTCTCTCTCCCAAGTCCTACCAGTATCCTTCTGTAATCTCACCTTGTAGATGGATTGAGAGTATCAGATGAAATGGAAGATACTCTGTCCCACGTAAGGAATTGGGATCTCCTGCTCAAGAATGGAATGGTCAGTCCTCTCTATCATAACCCCAGGTTCTGTAGTGTCTCATGATGCATAGGTACTATCCTCTATATAGGAAGAATTGCAGTCTGGATCTACAGGGGATGTATGGAGCATCTTATATAATCACTGCTCTAATACGCAGACCCCCGATGGGAATCTGGGTTGCAAATCAATCTGACTCTGAGAGTAGATTGTAACTGTGACTCAAACCAGAGACTGATGACACCTTACCTATCACAGGAGAGATGGAAGCTACCAATTCACCCAGGAGACACAGGAAAGGGCATGCCAGGAATTCTAATAGGACTTGTTTCGCTATTAACACATGGTGCTAACTTGAAGCATAGGAGATACAACATACTCCAAAACTGCTACTCAACAAACCAAATAAATTCTAAGCTTTATCATTAAAACCAGCTCCTCAATGTGAATGAGAAAGTGTGACCAAATAGGTGTCAACTCATGGCCTAACGTACATCACAATGCAGAAACCTTCTGCTTTTATTTGCAGAGTTCATGGCTTTCTTGAATGGGAGCATGGTGAGACACTGGAGCAGATTGTCCAGAGAAGTTGTGGATGTTCCATCCCTGTAAGTGTTCAAGGCCAGCTTGGATGGTGCCCTGGGTAATCTAAAGGAAGGTGTCCCTGCCCATGATGGGGGGGGTTGGGACTACATGATCTTCAAGGTCCCTTCCAACCCAAACCATTCTGTGATTCTATGATTTTAGTCTGAAAGCAGATTCTGTGTCTCTGCTGTGCCTTCCCTGGAGCAAGTAACTGGAAACAATGCCACGTGCTGGATCCTTATCCCTGTTCTAAGCTATAGCTGAGAATGGTTGGCAACAAACACCTTTTAGCCATGCAAGCACATCAGTACTCAGCATGAATCACACCAGCACTCCTGCAACCAAAAAGTCAACCAGATACTTTGAAAACCTGAATATTATATCAAATAACCTGCAGCAGATATATTAACAGTTTAGTTACTGAACTTTGTGTAGTAGTCAATGGCAACAGTTCTTTTCTGTTCAATTTAAGACATGGGTAGGTATTCTAGAAGCCTTTCAAAGCACATTCATTTCACATTCACGTTCCTGAAAGGCAAGTAAAGAGGTTTCTTTTATTTCCATCCATCATCATGCCAGTCAGTTGTACAAATATATACTTTATCAGAAATATGGAATAATTGTGCAAATTTACCTAAAAGAAAATAAATACTGGATGAGGACAGTTGAAAAGTTTAGGCATACTTTATATAAATAAAGTAAAAGACTTAATTCATAATCTAAGTGTGATTATCACCTCAAGGATCTGAGCTCTCAGATTTAAAGCTGCATTAGGATTCATTCAAAAGGAGAATTTGTTGAGTTGCAGAGGTTACTGGCAGTAGATGTATAAAAAAAGTAGTTACTATCATGCATGTACAGAAGCACAGAGAGGGAAGCAAAGGTGCAGTCAATGACAGAAGGTCAAGAAATTCTCCGCTACATAGAGACGCTATCTATATAATAAAAGCCTACAAAGTGACCAATTTAATAATTCCAGAAAAGACAAAATATAGAAAAGCAGTAGTTGAACTCTGTCAGCTCTGAGTTGGACAGGAAGCCAAAATGCTATAAAAAATTGCTTTAATTGCAATATACCACAATGACAACAATAAGGTTGAAGACTGGTGTATGGGTAATATTTTTCTACAAAGATAATGTCACCTTTGAAAGTAGAAAATCACAAATCAATAGTGAGAAAAACCATAGAATTTTATCTGTCTGATAAGATAGGCCAATAAGCCATTGTCATTTTCCATTAAATTGATGTTTGAAGGTGCTTTCTGGTAGCAATTGTTTTCAAATTCCTTCTTATAGTCATAGCCAGTTTCTGCCACCAGACAGACATCTTATTTCTCTTCCACTGTACTGATGATCTTCCCTATTAACTTGATATAGTTCTTAAAAAAAAAAGGCTATAAATTAAAAAGTCCTTATGAAGACTATATGACCTCTATGCTAAGGCGTTTGTGCCCATATTGTAAAAAACTAAAATTTTCTTTCATCTGGAGCACTAAGATATGTAAAGGGAGAACTTTTAGTCTGATTTTCTACAAAGAACTTCACTGACCGTTTTCTGTGATGATTTTGATGGATGAATAACAGAACAGCTCTGTAGAGGTTCACATATCATCTCATATGCTCAGCCTTTACAAGTGAATTACAGACATTTCCTCAGACAATTTGAATGATGCAAAGGAATTTGCTGCCTCTCCTTAACAAGGGGGATCAATCTAATTAAAATTGAACCTCATGCATTCTTTTTGCAGCCTTTACCTTAAATAACTGAATATAAGACACTAGTTTTCATCACAAAATCTTCTCTTAAAGTACTAAAGAAGGAGCAACCTGCAATATATTGGGGGAAAAAAAAAATATCTAGATAACAAGGATTATAGCAATTGCAACATAGATCACCTTCCACAATCTATTGGTAAAGGTGCTTTTGGGATAGATTTTATAGGCTTTGCATCTGCTCTACAAAATCAAAGGGAAACAAAAAAAGTTCTAAAACTGCATTCATGATAAATCAAGTCTGTGTGATTATATTTAATTAAGAAATGCAATACATGGCACTTTAAAAAACCCCTGAAACGGGGTTTCGTACCATAACCAGACCCAAAAGCCAGTGTATCAGTCAGAAACTTACTTAAACGGGAAAATAAAGGTCTAGTTGTTTCCTTCAGACGAAATAAACATACAAAATACACAAATACACTCCATAAACCCAGTACATTATTAAAAATAACCCTAATAAACAAGGATGGCCATGGAGAAAAACAGCAGTGTTGTTCTGACTTGCAGATATTTCCTGCTGTCCTGATCACTTGATCAATTGATCACAACTTCTCTTCCCTTAAAAAGCACTGTGATTACAATAAATCTGAGCACAGAATGAAATGCCCGATTTCCTCTCCAAATGGTAAATATTCATTTCTTTCCAAAAAATCCCACTGAAATTGGGAAAATGTATGACATACTCTTGTCCAAGATGAGCTGACCTTCTATAAAGGTGTTTTATCAGGGTAAACTGGTATTTTCCAAATATTCCAAGATTTTTTCAGAAAAGAAAAAAAAATAAATTCTGGTTCCACAGAGGGAACCTCCCACACATGCCACTGGCTGGAAAAAGCTGCACAGAAAGCACCTGGTCAGGGAAGCAGGAAATGGGCTTGGAATTCCACTTTCCAAAAGTACCTGTATTATTACCAGACTCAAGGAGTCATTTCTCTACGCACACACAGAAGAGAAATTTGGCTTTTTCTTCACTTTACTGCAAGACAAGGCTTACACCAGCCTGCCAGTGACTCTTAAAAATAAATACTGTTGTTGAAACAAGCCCTTGGTTTCCAGAATATCAGAAAGAAATGATCTATTACGCAATAAACCCGCCCCCAAAAAATATCTCTTTGGCTATTTGCAATTCTGAAGTGTGCACTTAAGTTTTGGTAAACATTAGTCAGAGAAATGCAATGTTTTATTGTTTATTTATTTTAATTTATATT